>JANKKI010000361.1:0-419131 GCA_025175665.1 Cinchona pubescens | reverse complement strand
AGCATCTGTAGATTCTGTATCTTGGAGGCATCTACTATTCCTATCCAAGGCTGTCTCTGATACACATGTTGATAACAAATATCTATTACATCATGCAACGCCGTGATCCTCAAAAAACCAAGTGAGCACGATAGTAAGGCTTTTTTGCAAGAAATCTCATCATCTAGCCCTGTAATAAAGCATACAGCGTTCAAAGATTAAATAGTTGAGTAGATTCAACACCTTAGTTTATATCTTTTATGTTTTTTTAGATAATGGCTGAACTAAATTTTTGACTTAGACTTGCTTACATTAGTGCTATCTATGATTGTAATTTCTTGACTATTTTCTCAAATTTGGTTAAACTCCGTTCACATATGTTTTATCCTTCTTGAACTTTAATTAAGGGAGCATCCTCTCGGGGGCTTGTTTTGTTTCGATGATACCAAAAGGGGAAAAATATGGTATTGATTATGGTGTTTGTGGTTGATTATTTGTGGTTGATTAATTATGGTTGTTTTGATTGATTATGGTTGTTTGAGGTTATTGGATTGATTGTTTGAGTCTATGAGTAGTGCGTCCTAAAGGTATAATGCTGTCCAAGTGATGCTCTGCCTTTGGAAGGTCAGGCGCGCCCGATAGAATTTCAAATACAAACTAACAGTTTGAACTTGAACCGTTCGAACGAAAAAAAATGTTCGAAACCAAAAGTAAGAAAAAAGATAGTGCTGTCTCTTATACACACAAAATTGCTCGGATGCAGGAATTCATCCGAACAAGATTTGCTCGGATGCAACCTTATCATGGAGAAAGATCTGGTAGAGATGCAAGGTTCTAAGGCACTAATAAGACACTCAATATCGTCTGAAAAAAATTCTATCGGACACACCTGACCATCCGAAAGATTAGACAAAGAGAAAGTTCTGAAGTATTGACAACGGATGCTTAATAACGTCCGAAAGAAATTCTATCGGGCGCGCCTGACCTTCCAAAGGCAGAGCATCACTTGGACAGCATTATACCTTTAGGACGCACTAGTGATTGACAACGATTGGCATTTTTAAGATTTAATGTGTAAAGGTGAAGTAGTAGATGGGTGATGCAACTTCGGTAACCATCCGAACGAAGATTTCAACTCCATGATAAGGTTGATCGGACGCTTGTTCGGACGCTTTAAAAGGATCTCGAACATCTGAAACCTATAACG
The DNA here is from genome assembly GCA_025175665.1 of Cinchona pubescens. Taxonomy (NCBI): domain Eukaryota; kingdom Viridiplantae; phylum Streptophyta; class Magnoliopsida; order Gentianales; family Rubiaceae; genus Cinchona; species Cinchona pubescens. Next base: position 417,945 of record JANKKI010000361.1, on the reverse strand, counting down.
GCTAGTTTTTGAGCATTTATTATTTAGCCGTTAGGAAGTGGTTGGGAGCTGATTTATTGCATCTATAAAAGCTAATCCATCTGTATTTAAATTAAATAACTTACACATTGACTACAAGCAAGTACAAAAGTAATTTGAGTACAAATTAGCTCTTTATGATATCTATTAGTGTGTACTTAAGAGTGCAATTCATAAGTATTGAGTGGAGTGATAATCTTGTACAAAAGTGAGATTAAGTATAAAACCCTTCGCTCAACTAAAGAGAATTAGTGTGAACAACGATTATCCTACTTTGAGTACAATTCGAATTATTGACTCACCAAATTTAAAGGAACATCTTAGTGGATGCCTACTACTACCATCTTGCTAGCTTGGGAGTGTTGTTTGTTTAATCTCACTCTCTTTACTTGTTCTACACATTTTGTGCTTAATTGGTTATATTGCTATCAAGTTACTTGTTAGTGTGAAAGATTTTATTTGTGCATCATTTGTAAATTAATTTTTAAGAAACCTAATTCAACTATTCATCTTAGGTTGCTTTGGACCAACAGCCTGTTATTTAAGTGTTTTAGAAAGGGTATAACCAAAATATAATATGATATTGACATAAAAAATGACTTTTTCTAGAAATGTGACGTTTATTTTGGAACATCGAAATAGTAAATGTGACAATATAGATGGGACAAAATAAGTAACAACACAATGCACTTAGAACCCATAATTTTTTTTACTTACGATTCACGTTGATAGAATCTAAGAAATTTCTATATTTTTTCTTCATGACAAATGATGTTTACACATCCGTAAAATGTTTTTTAGACTCTCCTATCATTTTTTAATAATTAAAAAATCTAAAAAGAGATTTATTTACATTATTATATTTTTTCTATCTAAATTAGATTATTTTATGACACAGTTACCAGAAGACACATCTAATTAAAAATGGTTAATACAAAATTTTTGTTAATAAATTTTAATCTTCCTTCATATAAATTAAAAATTATTTGAACTCCTAAGAATTTTATTTGGATCCAAGAGGACTCGAAAAAGAGCAAAAAAGTTTTTGATGTAATTTTATATATATATATATATATATATATATAAGTTTTTCGAAATTCATTTTAATAAACACGTTATGAGACTTATGTTTTATCTTGTATTAATGCCACATTTTGTATGTGTATAATGATAATTTTTTTAAGATTCTTTTATAAAGGAAAATTTTTATAATTAGACTACATTTTTGTTCTCTCATTTATAATGACTACTTTATTTTTAGGTGTAATAATGCTAAGAAATTATTGATTTAACCTTTTTTGAGTGCACTTGTTGATTATCATTGATAACTCTAGTAAACTAGAGTTATTTTCCTCTAAATTATAGCATTTTGATAGTTTAAATTCCGAAATTGGATAAGTCATTGATGATTTTAGTTAATTTCTTTCATATGTATTTGTATTTTCGTTCTTGAATTAATTATGACAAGTTTGTGTTAAATTTTTAGTTTAATTAAGTGCTTAATGGTGTTAATATTATGCAAGTTATTAAAATTAAAGATTATCTACGAAAGAAACAAAGCTCAAGGGACCAGATTGCAAACAATGGATGTGTATAAGAACGATAGGAGGATCTACGAGATTCAATATTAGGAGGGCAATTTTGTAAACTTTTAGTCAAAAACCCCTAATTTTGCCTTGTGTAATGCTGCACTATTTAAGCTAAATAGAATTAGTAAAAGAGAAAAGAGTAGATAGTTTTAGTTAGTTTTTAGATAGTTTAGGATAGCTTGAATTCCAAATTTACTTCTTTAATAGAAATTTCTCTTTAATTTTATCTTAAATCTTCTTTTAATTTCTTGTCAAGTTCAAATTTTGATGAGATAATCATAGTGGGTTCATCGTAACCTTCGCGTAGATATAATTTTTATTTGTTTTCTTGTCTAATTTATTGAGAATTTCTTTACTTGCAATTTAGGGTTCTTATGTAAATTGGGGTTTTTGTTAATTTCTTACTTTCTATTTAAGAATTCTCAATTTCTCACTTTAATTTCTAGTTAATTCTTAGTGGGCTTTCTTAATTTCAATCAAAAATCAAAAAAATCCAAAAATATATTTAGATTTCTATTTTAACTCTTTCCAATTTATAGTTTAGAAATGGTTGATTTTAATACTCAAGGCTTTTCTTTGTAGTCCTTTTAGTTGGGTCATTTGCTTGTTTTTAATTTTAGTCTTAATTTGGTCAATTTAGGTTAGAATTAAGATTATGATTTTTATTAGAATAGTTCTATCACTCATCGCTTGATTTTGCTTAACTACACAAGCACCCATAAATCTTGGTAATTGTTATCGACAATTCTCGTGGAACAATCATACTTAATTTACCTAAATTGACAAGGCATAACTTGCGGGATGCCATCTAGTTAGTAGTATAGATTTAGGTGTTTCAATTTATAACTAGGTGTGTTAAGAGGCATTAATCATAAAAGTATTTTGTTACTACTTTCTTTCTCATGAAAATGCATGAAATCTAATATTTTTGGAGGTCACAATGTTTCGCAAAAGAAGCTACCGGGACTCTTTCATTGTACTAGTAGAGTAGTTGTATATGTACAAATTTTTTATTATACTACTATAGTATACAATCATGAGTATTTTATTTTTCAGAATTAAGTTTGATAATTGAACTACTTACTTTTTTTTTTACATGTAATGACCTTTTTATTGTAAAAGTACTAATTAAAGATGAAGAGATATGAAAAAACAGTTATTTGCATTTATTGAGGTCGGAGAAAAATATAAATTTGGTAGAGAAAATGTCTACATGAAAGTTTTTTACTTTCTTAGGTAATAAAAAAGAATAGTTGTGCCGTGTGTGGAAAATTCTTTTCTAAGCATTTTTATATACAGAAAAGGACAAGACCAGCAGGTTGGATCTCGATTGAATGAATGCGCTTATATTGGTAAATGACCAGATTATTATTATTATTTTTTAATTTTTTTACCAATGAAGGACACTGGATTGGATACTCTTCATTTGAGAATCCCCACTATTCACTAAGTCCCTAGTATAGACTTTCAAATATCTTATAAAGGAGAAGTTCTTATATGGATTCGATTTATAACACAGTATCATGAAACTCTTGATTCATATTTAAACACATTACTTTATATCACACAAGTAATGTGTCTTAACATGAATTGTAAGGTTCATAACACAGTCCATATAAAAATTTCCTTGTAAAGAACCTCATCGGATGGAATTGTAAATAGAAAAAACCCTCATCTAGTTCTCAACTTTCTTTGTGAGTCCATACTTGAAAGAAACCGCCTCAAACTCAGATTCGAAATTGCATATTCTGGTAAAATAGAATTCTACTTTCGTAATTCGCATCACAATACGTGATACAGAAAAGAAAAAGATAAAAGCATTGCATTTCATGGTGTAAATCAGGTAAATTTTCTATAGCCTTTCGCCGTCAAAAAAAAAATGAATGGGCACAAAATAAGGTGTAAAACGATATAAAAAAATATATATAAAAAGAAAAAACTCGTTAAAAGTTAGTAAATGAAGTCTCAGATAGTCGATCTAACATCAATGTAAGATTTCAATTTGTGATTCCAGATATTTTAAATATTATTCAACATTGGCTCCAATTTATTAACAAAAATTTTGTATAATAGCAGAAAACATATTCTATTTCCAAATACCTAGAATGTAATCGCACAAAACAGCTCCGTGGATTAACAGAATAATAATCAATCCACTGATTCCTATCAAATGCGAAACATTTAAACTACAATTTCGATTTGATCATAGCATTTACGGTCATTACTTTTCTTATTTTGGAATTTAAACTATCTAAATGCTATAAGAGACAGGGCTTGTGCCCATTCTTCCAAGAATTGACGGCGAAAGGCTATAGAATAATATACCTGATTAAGCACTTAGAAGTGCAGATGCTTTTATCAAAGTGTGTACTTCATTTGATATTGATTTATTACTTCTAAATGCTTACAATTTAGAGTTTTTATAACTCTAGTCAACTAGAAATACGCTTAAAAGTAAGTATACATTCTGTCTCTTATACACATCTAGATGTGTATAAGAGACAGATCTTGGATCAGAGTGAGGGACAAAGATAGGCCTTAATTAAACTTCTATTTAACTTAATAGTGCATGATTATTTTAAGCCTAAAATCTGCAAATACCGTCACAGCTTTTGGTCAAGTAAGAAGATCCATACGGGGTTTATATCAGAATTTTCCAGGGACCAACGAACACACTAATACCAACATTGCATTGACTTAAACAAGTGGACCTCTCTAGATGTCATATGTGGGATCGTATGGAGCTAGATGTGTATAAGAGACAGGTCTTAGACTCCATCCAACTCTGAGATCTTGTACATTAATCTAGATTTAACTTTGAAGGCATAATACCTTCAGAGGGATCCAACTAAAAATGGCCAAAACTTCAATCAAAAATAAGATCTAGACAAAATCAACGAAACGGAAGAAATCCGAGTGAATGGAAAGGAAAAAACAAAGGATGACTTAGCCACCTGCAGTTCCCAAATGGAAAAAAGAAGGATCTCAGATTTCAAAAGCCTTAGATATAGATGTCGGAGAAGTGCTTCCTTGGATTTATTTAAAAATATATAAAATATAAATAAACTCTTTGTGATCATGCGAATAAGCACTTCAACCTTTTATAGTTATCAAATGTGCATTTAACTTCCTTCTACTTTAATTTTTTTTTTTTTTGGCAAAATGGATGAAAACCGTTAAGACTAATACCTACTCGTGAAATATCTTAAATAGCCCTAACCAATTAAAATATTTGACAAGTTTTGAGGTCAAATTAAAAATTGAAAAGGGATTACAAAATTCTAGAGTCAAATAGAAAATTAAAACGGGTCAACATGAAATTAAAAAAAAATAGTGGTCAAATTGAGAATTAAAAAAAATCTTAACCTGTCTTCCTCTTCCCCTACATTCCACCCCAACCCCACTTATCACGGTCCGTACCACCATAATCTCGGCACCAAACAACGCCCTTCCTTTGCCCTATCCCTCTCCCACCCCCTCTTCTCCTCTTGACAATCCTCTTGCCACCCCTTTCTTCCTCCTTCAAGCCCCAATTTCAATTCCAATATTCCTAGATAATACTAAACATAGATTGTATACTCTGTCTCTTATACACTCTTTGTGTATAAGAGAAAGATTCAAACAAACAAAGAAGCATATAGCTATTCAACGCAAGAAATTTTCTAAAGTTTAACTGTTTTACCAAACTTTTTGGCAATCTAGTGTACTTGTTGCTAGTAGGGGGAATTAGGATGGGCTTGGTCTGGTAGGAGGATGAGTGGAGAGGAATAAATTAATTCTTGGGGTGGCAATTGTCATAATTGGGATGGGTGGTGGGGCTACAATAATGGGGATGGCTAGGGTGAGGAAAAGGATGAGGTGGCTAGTAGGTTGATGGTAAGAGATGCGAAGAATTAGGGTTTTGGGGGTAAAAAGTCAATTCATTCTTTTTCTTTAATAATTTTTCCAAATACAATATTACTCATAGGATCCGCGTGTCTCCTACAAAACCCGTTTATTTTGACGATTTGTCAATTTTGTTAAAAAAAAACCAAAAAAAAATTCTTGTCCTTTTCTGTATATAAACTGTCTCTTATACACATCTACATTGATGTAAAAAAAAATAATGACATGACTCTTATTTTAACTATAAGATCCATTAGTAAAACCATAGATCACCACACTTCATATATCTCCCCAAGATACCTACTTTAATCGAAGACAAATTCTTGTGTAAATTTAGTCATATATACCACAAGATACACAAAATTGGATCTCACGTGCTATGTGTCTAGTAAATTATTAGACCAAACCTACACATGTATTTTTGTTTTTCAAATTCCAATTATCGAAGGAAGTGAGTAGAGTACACCACATAGTATTTTCCCCTTAATAGGAATCGAGCCTCGAAGAAAAATTGTGAAATGGATTGCTGTGGGTATCTTGGCCCACAATTAACCACAACAGAATGTGTCTAATTCTGGAGATCCACGGCATGATGCACTTGTACACCTAAAAATGGCCAGGTCCAACTATATCATTAGCGCTGAAATGCGCAATGTTGCAGGTTATACAATGATTTAAGCGTCGATTCCACTTAATACAAGACCGGATACATAACAACACCTTCGTTTTAATTCTTGGAAGAAACTACAAGCCCCTACAAATTCCTCCCAAGTCCAAGACAAAACCCACACCCACTTAACCCCGGAATCCTATCATTGGCCTAAATCCTGTAATTGGCATTTTTGCATCCCAATGTCCAGTTGGGTTGTACATTCATTAAAGCACCTACATAATCTAAAAATCTATCTGGCTTCACATACACTCGGATGCATATGGGTCCAATCACAAGCTCCATGTGTAATCTACGATTTTGTAAATCAAAATCCAGTGAATTACACACACATTTAAATAAACAAAATCTACGCACTCAAGTCCCACAAATCTAAGGCTAAATTGGACTTATTGCTTATCAATATAACTGACTGGTAATTAAGTATACCACTTTGTCCCCAAGGCCTATCCAAGATTCACTCAATCTAAACAGAGATGTATGATGCATATACTAGTGGAAATTTGCTTTTATTACTTAATTCTTCATTTTATATTTTATTCTTCACAATAATAAGGAAACCTAGTACAGAATGTTTGTTCTACTGTCCAACAAATTTTCAATCCTCAAGTCTATTAACCAATTTCCTAGTTGCACACGAAGGAAAATTCATATGAGACACGTATTTATACTATATATAAAGTATGAGTAATAACTTAGTGTGATGTATTATTTATTTTGCCTAATTTATCCATGTTTTCATACTTGATTTCAATTAATACCATTACTAACTACCACTAGGCATGACCACGGTTCCAGAACTGCCGGTTCCGATCTCGATTCCGATTTTGAATTTTTTTAAAGTAAATATATATTTTCGATAATACTCAAAAATTCAATAAAAGCTAAGATGAGAATCAAAAAATTATATTTTATTTATATTTCAATTATAGACTTTGTTTTTGAAAAAAAGTACACTATTACATTATTTATCGAACCATTAAAAATTAAAAGTAAAGATACATTTTAGAAAATCCATACTAAAAAATAATCTAAATAAAAATTAAATGCATCAATTACATTGGCCTATATATATATATATATATATTTAAAAAATTAATAAAAAGTAAATGAGAAACAAAATTTTACATTTTATTTATATTTCAATTATAGATTTTATTTTGGAAAAAAGTACCCTAGCCATCCCCATTATTGAACCTTAAAAACTTAAAGTAAAGATACATTTTAGATCATCCATACTAAAGGATAATCTAAAAAAAAATTAAATGCATCACTTACAGACAGCCTATATATATACTGAATATAAATATTTTGTGAATAATATAGTTCGAGTTTGAAACCGCTTGATTCCCGATTCTGGTTCCAAAAAATGGAGAATCAGAACCAGAATCTTGTTCACGGTTCCAAATCCGATTCCAGGAACTGTCAACCACGGTTCCAGTTCTGATTCCAAAACCATCGATTTTTTGTAGTCCGGTTCCTGTGGTTTCGGTTTGGAACCAAATCCGTGGCCACCCAACTACCAACCACCTACTAACTCCCTTTATAACTTATTTTCATTTTTATTTCAACCACTTGTCTTTTACTTTTTTATTCTTGTATAAAATTTTATAAATTTCACACCCATAGGACGTGAGGATCCTCTCCATTTATGGGGTAAATTGAGGATCCTCTATTTATCCCTCTAAATGGCTAATGAGTGACACCTCGTTGTTTGCTTAAATTAAGGGTTAGATTTTATCCACATCACTATTTTACTATTTCTAATACTCAAAACTACGTAGTTTCAATTGTTATTTTATTTATTTAACAAATTTAATTTTAAGTATAAGAAAAAATAAATACTTAAGAAAATATAGTGAAATTAAAATATTATGTTATTCTAATTTAATGACCTACTAAATTTTTTGTTATAAATTTTTATTTGTTGCAAGAAATCAATCACGTATATTTTTTAGTTAAATAGTATGAATTTAAATAAAGTAATTTGATTAAATTTCTTAAATGACAATGATTTTTAAATTTAATTAATTATCAAGGAGAATGAAATGAAAACTACATTGTTTGTCATAAAAAAATTATAGAAATGATGATTTGGCAAATATCACACATTTGATTATGAATTTAGTTGATATGTCAGTCATCTAGAAAAGTAAATGGAAATAGAAATGATCCTTCTCCTATCTTTCTGAGAAAGTCTCTTATACACATCTAGATATGCTAAGAGACATACTGTCTCCCATAACTTCTCATGACCCTTATTTTAATTTATATATATTTTAACTATATAAAACTTCTTTCCCAATCTTCACCCTCTATACTATTCATTTGTAATTTTATGTATTTTTTTTTTAACATTTTCACTACCTTTTTTTTCTTTGAAATTTTATTTATTTAAATTTTTTTTTTTTTTTTTTATATATAGCAACAACAAAGGATGTCCCTTTCCACTATATATACTATAGCAATTTTAGTGTAATTTTCTACAAAATAGTTTAACCAACCCTTTACCTTCCCATAACTTCTCATGACCCTTATTTTAATTTATATATATTTTTTGTTTTTTAAATCTATTTTAAATACAATATTGCATACGCATAACATACCGTCTAAGGCTCACAAATTTTGGTATAATGTCAAAATTGATCTTAATTATCCTCATAACTTCTTATAACTATCTAATAAATAACTTTTCATAACTTTTTTATTTTTTATATATTTTAAATTTTATCATTTTTTTAATTTGCAAATACTTGTGTACATTTGCACTAATAGGGAATAAAATAGGGTAAAAACGATATATACAATTTACCCTTAAAAAAGGCGGTTTAAACTGGAGCCTCAGATAGTCGTTCTCACATCAATTAAAATTTCAGCCGGTAATTCTAGATATTTTTAATATTACTCCTCATTAGCTCCAATTTAAATACCTAAAAAATGTAAACGCACAAAAACGGCTCCGTCAATGAACAAAATAAAAATCAATCCACAGATTCCTATCAAATGCGAAACATATATAATTTAATTTGGGTTAGATCATAGCATTTTTCGCCTGTGTCTTTCGAGACATCGAGATCGGAAACGTGGCATCAAACCGTTAAGAAATCTAACAATATGTATTATCATAAATAATAAATAAAATTATTTTTTATTCTATTTTATAGTACAAGAGAAGAAAGATTATTGTAGGAAAAAAAGAGACCCGTTTCAAATCAACCACACAGCGAGAGAGAACGGAATTTGCAAGTCCCGACCAATAAACAAAAATTGCACAGAGTAAAGATTGAGAATTGGCGGATGGAAAGAGCGGCCGCTGCTCTCCGCTGCTTTTTTAAAGTGTCATGCGGCACTTCCTATTCCTGGGATTTCTTCCTCATCGGTGTAGAGTATAGATGTTAATGAAAGAGATGAAAACTATTTAATAAAAAATAAAAAAACGAAGTACAAATGGTAAAGAGAATAATGGAAAAGCCGGAAAACGGGAAAGAGATGAAGGGGGACGATGACGATGGAGAATAAATATAGGGGTAAGTTTTCGACTCTAGCGAAAACCATGTTTGTGACATGTAGCTGGCCGGTGGGACTTGATTGTGGGCTTTTCGTAAAATAAATTGTCAAGGCCCTATGTGTTGGGTTTGTATTTGTGGCTCCTAGTTGCACAATCCTCAAAATTTGGCATATATGGAGTGGATTTTACAAAGTTGAAAATTATGACAACAAAAATTTTGCTTATTGTCAAGGCCCTAAATTTTGGGTTTTCTCTCTATCCGGGGTGGTGGGGGGTTATATCATCATTATCGTGTCGTGTAAGGTGTGATTCGTTTCTGTAGGCTAGGGCTGTCATATTGTGTCTGCGAGCAGGATATAATCTACACCGTATAATTTAAGCACCCAGGAATAGGAAGTCACTCATTTCTGAGGGATAAATTCAGGCAGCCTCGTGTTATGTTCGTATCTAACTCGTTTACTTCTAATAGAGATATATCAATTTGTTAAATAGGTTGATCTATCTTTAATAAAGGTAAACGAGTTAGATACTTACATGGTTCACGAAAAACTCATAGATTGACCCAACTCAACGTGTTCAATTTCGTGCCATAAACAGGTTGACCTAATAATGATCCAATAATTTTGAGTAATGTCATAACCTGTTAATTTTATTTTGTGTTATGGGGTTGTGTAAGAAATGGCAAGCCCTACTAATACTAGTCAATGCCGAAAAGAGATAACATTGTACTCCCATCGTCCTAATATTAAACAAATTTTTAGGTAGTTATAAATTTCTATCAAATGTCCATAAAATGTCCTAATTAATTTGAATTTGACTTGACATCAATTAATAATCATATATTTGTAATTAGAGAGTTTTAATTGGGAGGAGAAATGAGAGAGAAGATAGAAAAAAGGGTGATGAATTGATTATTGAGATCCATTGGTTATTAAAGTTGGGAACATTTTGAATGTTTCTTAAGATAAATTTGAAATTTTAATAAATCAAATCATTCATTTTAAGTAATGTGATATTTTTAAAAGATATACCAAAATGGAAAGTATGACAATATAAATGGACGAATGGAGTATTCAAATGTTATATTTCAAGAAAGTATGTATTTTATACTTAGCATATGATTGTGCAAATTGATTAAAAAATAAAAATAAAAATAAAAAATACTTTGATAATTTCATTTTGTTAATTGAAATTTGAGAAAATTAGGACAACAAAAGTATTGCTTATTCGTTTTCTTTACCCATAAACTCGTGTCAAATGAAATTAGATTAATGGAGACTTAGATTTTGGACTCAAGAGAAAAATTCTGTCTAGCCCCACCCTGGAGAAATGTATACCATGACACTGACCATTATGTCCTAACCTTTCTTTAAGGACAATCTCCAATTTTTGATCATTTTATTAAAAAGTATACTATTTTCTACAAAAATAATGAAATAAATGTCGTGATATGAGCAAAACACAGGGTGATATGACCAAAATAAGGGATTAGTAAGTAATTCTTATATTCGTTTACTGAATTGAGCACGTTCTCATATATATATATATATATATATATATATATATTTTATAAATCTTTTCATTCGTTAATACATGTAACAAATGACACAATTCAATATATATATATATATATATATATATATATATATATATATATAGCAAGAAGCAAGTATTCTTAAATCGAGCTAAATTCTATCAACCAAGTATCAAATATCAATCGTAGCAATAGGTAACACTTGAACGTGTGAGATTCTAAAAGTGACTTGAACAGACTCTAGTGATGACTCTTGCCCTTACTTGATGTAGTACTTATTCTAATAAATACTTAGACCTCATACTCTATATCACATAATATCATACAACGATAGCATCATTAATCAAACAATCACTCTAATTATATTATTCGTTGCATTTCATGAAAGATCGCTTAGCATATACTTCTATAAAGAAATCAAATATAAACCATGTTCGATTCAATCTATAAACAAAATGCATGTTTCACAAGTATTTACTTTTCAAATATTATTTGGAAAATATAAGAGAAATAAGAACCACTTATTTGATCAAATCTAACGTTAGTACTTACAAAAGTCACTTTGATTCTATTAATTTATCAACACCGAAACACATATCAAAATTGTGTTCAAATATAACTCAAAATAAACCAGTAAATGAAATAAGTCGATATAAGTAGGTTGGGTTTTATTTTTTAAATCTAACCCAACCCAATAACTGAATATTTTTTTCTTCTAATTTTGATTTTTGTCCTACTTATTTATCTAATTTATATTTATTTCTCTATTTATTCTTGAAATAACATATAATTCATCATATTGTATATATATATATTTTAATACTTGACCTCTTCATTTTATTTTTGATTAAACATATATTTTAAATAGATGCTGTTACAATGATGGAATTTTTAAAATTTTTTTATTAATTTAAATTTTTAATCCAAATAATTCAAAATTTTGAGTAACTCGTATGATGAATATGTAAGTTATTTCAAATTTTTTAACTTGAAAATCCGAAAATCCAAATAAGCGAACCCGGAAATTTAACCCACAAACATCCTAGCCCCAAGACTAGAACGGCAGCGCCTCGCAACAGCCCTAGCCTACAGCCTGCTGCCACTTCGTTTCTCACATTCGTCCATGCCATCCATCTAACCCAAGACAGCAAATACCATCATTTGACCCAATCACACTTGGTCTTCCAACACCATTATTTAATTAAGAATTAGGGTTAATAACACTTTACTCCTCTAAATTAAGTAAGTAATAACACTTTATCCCCAAACTAAAAAAACTATATTTTACACCTCAATCACATGATTTATCTTTTAAAATAATATCATGTTAAATGACTTAAATACCCTTAGCACTATATTTTGATTTTTGTATTTAAATTTTGATAATGATGTGATAATTATTTAAAAATAATAAAAAATAAATTATATAATATTTTAATAGAATCCATATCAATATATATTTTGGTCAAATTTTTAAATTTTGTTATTTCATTTTATATTATTTGAATTTGAATGTTGAATTATAATGGTAGAACAATTCCTAAATGGGCTAATTTTCTATTGAAAATTCTCTTTTCTGATATTGTGTGATATTTTTTTATAAAATTTGTGATTTTTTTAAGTCTAAGAGACAGGATTGGAAGTGTGCTATAGTCAATACTCTATAAATTTTTTAAAAGATGAATCATGTGATTAGGGGCAAAGTATAATTTTTTAGTTTAATGAGATAAAGTGTAATTACCTACCTAGTTCAAAGGAAAAAGTGTTATTAACCCAAGACTTAATTACGATTTGCTCTTTATAAAATAAACATAAAGAGTAATTTATAACTTTCTCCTTTTTATTGAGGGTAAACCGTAATTTAGCCTTTAATTAATTAAATCATCATGACTTCATCCGATTTTACATACTTGTTTCTTCTCAAGTAGTTCACCAATATCATGTCATATTACGGAGTATAATAGAGACCCTTCAGATTGCATTGCTAAATGGGTTTGATTTATGATTAAATTGCCATAAACCAGTAGCATATCATTTATGTCCAAAAACTCACGACAACACACGCAGATCACCAAACTTTATAATTTAACAATTCCTCCAATTGTTATTGCAACAACAAGTTGGAAAAGTATTACACCCTGCAAGCCTTTGAAACACAAGCAACTCCCCTTTCTCTCAGAATCTCTCATTAGATCAACATCAATAAATGACAAAGAATAGAATGAGATGGAAAATAGAATTAGATGAATTGGACAGCTAGATTTGAAGTTCAAATTATAGAGGAAAAATACATTTGATGTTTACAGTCTTGAGTTATGGTTACCTGTGTGTTTTATTTTTAGGTGATGAAGTGGATTGGATAGAGTGGAGGTCTAATTGTGTATAACAAAATTGATCCTAAAGTTTTTTTAAAAATCATTAAAATTCCAAATAAAATTTAAGTAGTATCCCACTATTTTATGATCAGTAATATAAAACTCTTAATTGCTTTCAATTTTGATCCCAAATTTCAAACCAAATGACTTTCAAACCAAATAATTCTCTAATTGAACATTAAATTCTCAAAAAAAATATTCTAAGATTGTCAAATTTAATTCCATAAAATTCGAAATTAGTCACCAAATTATGTCTTAAATTTGAACACAAAAATTGTGTGCTGTCACAATCCTTCCTCCTCAAAAGATTTGCGTCTATGCAATTCCTATTCATCAATTATTTAGATAAAATTGTCAATCCTAAAAGTAGAACGTATATATTCCCCATAGTCCAAGAATCATATCCCTAAAGGTTTGATACCACTTTGAAATCATGTATTGAGATAATAGATCAATATTTTCTTAGGCATTAGGATTATCGAACCCTTCAAGTACAGCATATTTTGGATTGGAATGATATCAAACACCAAATGTATTGTACTATGTTTGCAAGAGAAATTAGTTACTTTATTAATGACTCATTGTTCAAAGTCATCTGGAGTAGACTTTAAGTGTTGACCTTTTTAGATGAAACAATAAATATATCCTTATATAAAGATGGATAAGTATAAGAGAATAATTGAATCTTAAGAATAGAAATGAATATTGTTTGCAAAAATATATTAACAAGATAGAAATAGATATTTCGAAATTCATGAAAGAATGCCAAAATTTTGTGGATAGACTAACATTAGATTCACGTGAAAGAGTAGATTCATATTAAGGAGGTGGACATAGCGATTTTACTTTTGAGGAATGATAATTTCAGTTATGTCATTTGTTTGTTGGAATTGCAAACACGCAATTCTTTTAAGGGGAAAGATTGTGACGAACTCAAATTTTGAGGTCCCAAATATAGTTGGCTAAGAATTTAAAGGTTTAAACTGAAATTATTCATTATGCCAAATATATATATATATATATATATATATATATATATATATATAAAACACGGCCCACCATATATGATTTTTTACCATTTAGAATTAATATCAGTTACACTAATGTGTATGAAAAGCATGGTCTTGCCCACTAATTTCTCGTATAAAAAATATTTTACAAAAATTTTATATTTGTTGCTAAAATTATCAAGTAAAATTAGTAGAAAAATATCATATAACTAGACTGATTCATATACTATCTGGCATATCATGAGTCTAGTTATTTGTCTCATTATAAGATAAGATCGGCTAAATAAGAACTAAACATCACATGCTTCATAGCCAATAAGGATAGCATACTTGTTGTACTCATAGGTGGCAAATACATACATAAGTTGCTTTACATTTTTTTTTTTTCAACAACTTATTTAAGCACTAGTTTTGATACACATCATACAAAATTAGAAACACAGCTTCCATAGGTGGCAGTTGCATAACTTTTCTATGATTCTCAATTACATCAAATATGTAACATATTTCAGTTTGTCTCATGCATATAATCGGAGAAAATCAACCAGTGAAATCAATGTACATACTTAGTAGTAACTTGTCTATTGTTCCTAGTGCTATACATCAAATATATAACAAAATTTATATTTGTCTCATGCACCTATCCACAGAAAATCAACCAATAGAATCAATGTCATTCTTTTCAAACTATCAACTAAAAAGACATTTGTATAATCTTCTATCTATATATTCCATTAAATATGCCTTTAACATGTCTTTATAATTTTTGTTGACATGTCAGAAAAGAAGCTCTTTTCACTTTCTGTTCCAAAATGATAAAATTTTGAATCAACCATCAAAATAAGGGGAAATTATAAAATGCTAACATCTAGATGTGTTCACTTTACAGTACAGAAAGGTTATTATTTTTTTAATTAAATCTAAATGTGTATCATGAATGTTCTTATACACATCTAGATGTAGCCTAAGAGACAGATTAGACAGTAGTTGCAACAAAATAACTTATTCTAGGAAACAAAATTATGAAATAAAGTAACATTTGTCAAATTGACACACAAACATTCACCATATTGACAAAAAAAAAAAAAAAATAGAAAGTCCTAAGGATCACCTTAAATTCTATATTTTATTTTTTCACAAAAAATCACACTTTTTGAAAATAACACTTCTTGTATTGACTATAGCACACTTCCAATCTCCATGCATGCTTAAAGGGCTTTTAAACCAATATTCCTCATAGCTTAGTCAATTTTGAAAGAATTCATTCTCAACCTCTTTTAGCTAATGCCTTATTAAGTAACCTTTCTATCAATTGCCTTTTCCATTCTCTTATTTGCTCTATATGATTTAAAATATCACCATAACCCCTTACCAGCTATAATCTAGAAATTTCTTCGACTTCCATCCTATAGACGGATTATTCTTCTCTTGTTATTCAGAAAATCACCGGCATACAATTAACATGAATCTGAGTTATATTTCAAAAGGAATAAGCAATTTACGTTTTGAAATCGAATTTCATGTTGATCTACATCTATCCTGCAATTTGCCAAAATTCACAGGTATTCTTAAAAATGTACAAACCAATAGAGTCAAATCACTGTGTATACACAAAAAAGAAACATAAATGTATTTCAAAGGTAAAAAAATAATTAAAAATAAAACAAAAGGTAGACCATAAAGTCTGCTAACATACCTCAATCCCAAAGTCAAAATAACAAGTTGTATAAACCAAACCCTTCGAGCTTGAGAAGAGACACCGAGTGCATGTTAGAAAATTGATAGTTGCAGTTCAGTGGTTGAAAGAAACAAAGAAATAATTTGTTTCTTTAGCAACAGGACAATTTGCAATTATCATGTTTCTAGTTTAACTCATTAATTTGTTTTCTCTTGCTGATGGAGAACACATGTCTCTTAGCACATCTAGATGTGTATAAGAGACAGATATTAGGTATGCTGTCAAAATTAGGACCTTTGTAAAGATTTCTAGGATACCAATTTACCCCCAAAAAAGATTCATAAAAAATATAATCTATCACAGATTAATTTAGCTCTGGATCAAAACTTTTGCTGCTAGTTTTTAACCTTTGACTCCTTTTTCCCTGCCCAACAAAAGGAAAAAAAAAAAAGACCACCTCTCTTTGAAATAATCACAATATTTGTTCTATAACTTTTTCCCTAATATCAAAACTGATGTAGAATAGGTTTAAAGATACTAACTTCATCATAATGAGTTTGATTATCTATGGATTGATCTTTTTTTTTCTTTCTAATTTTCTGTGGTCGATCCTCTACAACTTCTTGCATGAATGGTTTCCTCTTGATTTTTGTGGTCCACCTCCTTAATATTTAAGTGTAGATTATATATTCATTTCTTTTTTTCTAGTTTGTTGATTCGTAAATCCAAACATTCAAAATACACAACCTTTTCTTTCAATAATGGGTGCTTATGAAGGACAATATTATTGTCTCTTATACACATCTAGATGTGTATAAGAGACACGCATAAAAAAATTTTGTTATTGAAGCTGTCTTTATTCATTTCCTGTCAAATATGTACATCTAAATTTGAATTTCAAAAACTTTCTAAATTAACAGAAACCCCAAAAGCAAATTTTATCAAATGATTCAAACAGGGATGTCTCTAATATCTACAATATTATATTATATTGATTCTAATTATTATAAACAGATTAACCTATCTTATAAAATAATTAGAAAAATCTTTCTAAGGAAATCGAAGATCTTTGACCATATAGAGGATGGCTTTAAAGATATTACTACATAAATTGGTGATTAGATGAAAAAATTCCACCTTTTCTTTCTATATGGTCAAAGATCTTCGATTTCCAGACCCCGATCACCAGAAGAAACTCAAGATGCCATAAGTGTCCACAAACCGCATAAGAACTTGAGGTAAACATGATCTCAATAGAAGAACCTGAGATTCGAAGAGAAAGATCTGACCAACCATCACCTGTAAAATCACCATATAACTACATCAGGTGCATCTCTTCTAGCAGTGGAGGACTCAACTCCATCTCTTCTTGTTATAAGTGACAAAGCTACAATAAAAATGGAAATTTATTAGATATACGAATAAAGTTATGGCAGAGAATCAATGAGGATACTTATGTTTTGTTTTCGAATAATGATTTGTATCATGTGGAATATGTACTTACTTTAAATTTGAATCTTGTTGAATTTTACTTCTAAAGTTCATTAGCATGAAGATTATATATGATAAGCATATAGATAAAACCTGTTTGGATAAACAGAGATTTTGAATGCCCATATGACCTGTTTCAAAACTCTTCACTTAAAAAGTTGAAATTTTTCAAGTTTTCAAGCTGCTTATTCATGAACATCTGCCAAAACTTTGCATTTTACATCTCCAGGTGTCAAAAGTATCATCACTTCATGAGTTGATATACCTTAATCAAGAAATATAAAGATAAGAACTTTATTAATATAGAACTAAAATAAACACCGATTAATTCGCTTTAAAATATTAAAAAAATAAAAAATCACATAGCATATCCACATAAATAACAATTTTCAGAAGTTCAAATAGATGATACAAATCAGGCCCAAAAAAATTTTCACGCATGTATCTAGATGTAGATAATAGACAGGATATAAAATTCTCAGTGAAAGCACAAAAAAAAAAAAGAAGAAAAACTTACATCTCAAAAGTGAAGCACAAAAAATCACAAATAAATTCTTGGATTAAAAACTGTGCCCATGTTGGAATCATCTATTTGGACTTCTTATAACATATACCTATTCTAGACAACCTAAGATGCAATGGCTGTAGAAGCACAAATCTGTCCAAAACAACACCAAAAAAAGAATGGTAAGAAAAGTAAGAACATTTAAAGAAAGTATCAGTTTATATAAGTGAAGAAATATATAGGAATTATACATTTTTAATGTTTCATGTACCAAGTTGAGAAGTTAAAATAGAGAAAGTCTCATTGAGAAGGAAGGACTACAAATCACCCTAATTTCTTCAAAAAATCTCCACCAACGGGTCAGATAGAGGTCTCTTATACACATCTAGCCACTACCCCTTTAGTGTTAGAAAATTAGAAAAAGGTATTTGGGGCTAGAATAATCCATAGATAATCAAACTCATTATGATGAAGTTAGTATCTTTATAACATATTGCTATTCATGATAATTGTATGCCTGTCTCTTATACACATCTAGATGTGGATAAGAGACACTTTTTCCAGCTATAGTTATCCATAACTTCTCTAAAAAACCATCTAGATGGATTATGTGACTCTTTTGTGAAAAGGGTCTTATTGTAATTTTAGACCAAAGCATCAAATCACAAGCTTATGCATCTATGAATAGCAACTTTTGAGAAGGCACAATTTCCTTCCAGCTCAGCTCCTATCCCGCACAAACGTGGAGTAGCAAGGAGGCTACAGAACTCCATCTTCTTATATAATTGTTAGATTTTGTAGACAATTTTAATAAGGAAAATAAAACAAAAAAAAATTTACCTTCTTTGTGCCAACCCTGTGCCACCATAACGAGCAATCGTAGGAGTTAAAAACTTAAAACATTTTTCTACAATAACAACAAGGGTCATAATATGTCAAAGGGTCAAATTGACATATTATGACCCCTGTCTCTTATACACATCTAGATGTGTATAGATCAAACTTTTTGACAAATTATTAACATTTCTGTATCGGTATGACATACATTTAATCTCCAAATATGCTTAAGGGGTTTACACAACTATTTCTTAGAGCTTTTGTCAGCCCGATTAATAACTTTTAAATCAATCGTTTCTATGTGATAATTATTCAATTTGATAACTGTCTCTTATACACATCTAGATGTGTATAATAGACAGTTCAATGGTTGAGAGAAACAAAGAAATAATAAAGGATAACAACATGACAATTTTAGTGTTTAAGGGAAGTTTCCCTGAATAATTTTTATAAATAGATAGAGAACACATTCCCTCATCTTATTATTATTATGCAGTCACTTAGATATTAATAGAATAGAACCCCTGAATTTATGCCATTGGATCAAAACTTTTGCTGTTAGTATTTTAACCTTTGTTCCCCCTTCCCACTCCCAAAAAACAAAACCCAAAAAAAAAAGGACCACTTTATTTGAAATAGCCACAGTATTTGTTCTACTTCTTGTTTCACCGGCATCAGAATTTGACAGACTAAGTCTAAAGCCGGTGAACAAGAAGTATCTAGAGTGTCATATTATACACATCATAGATGTGTTTTTTTAAGATAGTTTATATCTTAATTTTTTTTTTTTAAATTTTCTGAGGGTTATTTATCTACCTTTTTAAAAAAAAAAAAAAAAAAATCTGTGGTTTGATCCTCTCATTAAAAAATACAGGATCTGTGATTTGATCTTGTACAACTATATTCTGTCTCTTATACACATCTAGATGTGTATAAGAGACAGGGATAAGATAGATGATTTAAAAGTTTTTAGGTAACCCTTATCATGTATTCATAGGATCCGCAATAACTTATATAAACTGATACTTTCTTTAAATGTTCTTACCACTCCTTTCTTACCAAAAAAGGATATAAAGTGTTGTCAAAAAGAAGTAAGGTCTAACAGGAAAAAAAGAAAAAGAATTATGGATGTTAGTGTCTTCTTCAAGAAGGAAAAATCAAGTGGAAAAAAAATGTTATACACATTAGATGTGATATAAGAGGAGTGGATAATTTATCAGAATCTACTGCTCTTGCACATTTCATTCATTCGTCTTTCTAATCTCCAATTCAAAATCTAAAAATTTTCCACCGGGCATGACGTAGCTTCGATGGTTAATTATCTAGAACATCTCCATAATCCCCACAAAAACACCAATTGTTTCCTATACAATTACCATATAAGTACATCAGATCTATTGTAAAAATATAAGAATAACAGCAAAGAAAGAGTCAAAATGAAATATAAAAGAAAAAAAATAAGAAAAGATAAGATGAAAATAGAGAAAATGCATAGCCATGGAGATTAGAAAGACGAATGAATGAAATGTGCAAGCAACTGATGCAAAAGTTGTGTGGAATATGGTATACGACTCATTTTATTCAAAAAAAAGAAACTATCATATCCCATATTTTTAAGGAAGAATGGCATAAGGAAATGGGAAAAAGGCAAGTATAGTACAGAAGTTGGTTGATTAGGCATGGGTGAGTTTGCAGAAAATGAGGAAAGAAGGAAGGTGTTTGTTTGTGCAGCAGAAGTGCAGAAAAGAGAGGAGTAGGCTATTGGTTGGTTGTGGACGATTAAGGGGAGCTTAATTAGTGTTAAACATGATTTAATGGGTTACTATAAATAGTTAATTTTAAGTCATAGGTACATCACTGTAACGGTTTAAATGATGATAGACTACCTAGTCTAAAAAGCCTAACTAGTCTAAAAAAGCCTAAGTCATGTTTAATAGGCAATTATAGATTATAATATAGTCTATGTATGTAGGATGGTTTACATTACTGTTTCTAGGAGCGATGACATGAAATACCTATAGTACCCTGGCCCTATAAAGCAATCGTGTTGAATCTGTCTCTTTATTTGGTGGAATTGTGTGCATTCTAGTTCATTTTTTAGGTGTTCACATAGGAAAATAAGGAAAAATGACAAATTTAGCCCCAAATACCAGTTGCACACTAACACTAAAGGGGTAGTCTAATCTCCATGGCCTGTCTCTTATACACATCTAGAAAAAAAGAAAAAGAAAGAAAGTTTCCACATAAGCTTCCACATAAGCAACTCATGCCACATGGCAAGAATTGAAGTTTCTTTATATATATATATATATATATATATATATATATGTGTATAAATGTTTGACTAATTTGTCAAAATTAGTTACATAGCCATAAACTGTCTCTTAACAATCTTAATGTGTATAATCCCTCTATAAATGGCCTTTCTATCACCTATCACTTCAAAAATTTTGAAAGAAGTCTAAGAGTAAGAATGTTTAGAAGAAGTATAGTTGTAAATTTAGGGATCAGGTTTGTATTTATTTTTCTTGAAAATCTATTAATCTATTTTGAAAAATTTTAGTTACAAATGTATCTAGATAATTAAAATCTTAGTCAATAGAATATATGATTCTATGTTTTTATTTAAAAATGGGGAATAAAAAAACAAAATGAAGGAAATGGGATGATTATGCTTGTCATGAAATAGAAGAGTAAGAGCTTCAACGTGTTGGTGATACTTTTGTCATTACTTTCACTCATTAATTAGTAAACTAATGTTTAAAATTTGTTTATACATGAATTTTTTATGGAAATAACATGATTTGAAAGTGATTGGAGTGATTGAAATACGTTTATAAAAGTTGGGGATCAAATCCCGTAACTACATATTTTCTAACAATTTTGAGAATTAAATTTTCATAGGATATACCTTGATATAGAAAACTTAGAATTAAGTTCTATTTTTTGCATAGTAATGACTGACGCATAGAGCTATCTGTAAGTGTAAATTTCTCGTTCTAGGTAAGAACCTATCCGAGTTCATAATTCCTGTAACAGATTTAGCTAAAATACTGTGTATTAAGAGACAGGTAGTGCCTATTTCACAGAGATGATTGTAATGATACTCTAATTTAGTGATCGTTTTCCAAGACTTTAGTATTGTTAGTTTGGGAAAACTTCCTTCATAAGAATTTTATTATACTAGTTAAGTTTCTAATTATACCAAAAATGTAATTTTGGAGTTGTTGTAGTCTTGATGATTTCTCAAGCTGTTAAATCTAAAAACAAATTCTAGACTCGTATTGATTACTACAATTAGGATATTTTTGAAAACATTTGAGAAATAAGCTGAAGAAAGTGTTCTTCATGAAATTATAGTATTCTGAATCTATTTTATAATAGCATAAAGTGTGAAATTTTCTGACTATATATCCCAAGATATGAATGTTTTGAGACACTGTCTCTTATACACATTACTAGATGTTTATGTATATAACTCATTATATTGTAGGTACAATATGTACTTGGTTATTGTTGTTAATTGTTGCTCAATATTTTGAGATCAATGTTTTGAAACACACATTTTAAAAATATATTGTATTTAGCTGGTTGATAATTTTATTAAATAGAGTTTTTTTGTCTCTAAAACCATAGTATTTTGACAGTGTTGTTCTCGATTTAAGTATTTCTATGTGCGTTTTCTTTGATTTTATGGTTTAAGTGTTATCTGTAACATTAGAGTAATATTATGCCTTTTACAATATTTTTATGTTTGCTTTATAATTACAATTGTACTTATTAAGATTTGGTATTTCATTGTTGGATGAATTTGCAATTCGGCAGTTGTTGGAAGAATCAAGAAGTCAATGACTAAAAGTGGCCACACAACACGAACACAACTTGAAATTAACAAGTATAAATATGACTTGAAATTAATCAGTTCATTATCGTGTCAACCCGTTAATGATACGAAACTTAATGACTCGTGTCACTTGAACCTGCAGATTGACACAATAACCCATTAAGTTATTGGATAACCCGATATAGGTGCTACGACCCGTTCAACCCATTTGACCCATATTAATTATTTAATCATTCTTGACTAATAGGTCGGGCTATTTTGGTAATTAGTTATAACTTTATACATATTCTAGAGATAAATATAAAAAATTCTCATATAAATTCCATAAACTTATTGGATTGGAGAGTTTAAAATATTTTAAATAGGTTAACGAGCTTGTTTTGGATTATAGGGTTGCGGGTTTGTTGTGGGTTTATCGGGTTAGCAAATTATTTATAGGTTTATCGTGTCATTCTCGTTAAGTTTACTACAATTGTTATATTAACATAAAACCTTAATGGATCAATCGTGTCATGTCATGTCATCCCACTAATATAATGCATTATGACACGACACCACATGAATGCTTAGTTGTATTCGAGTTTAGGTATTTTGAAATGAACGAACCCAAGAATGACATGATACGATAACAGCACGACACGCTCGGTTGCCACCCATATCAATGACCAAGCTGGAAATGGAGAGAATTGAGACAAAGTCCAAGACTTCATGTATTCGGGATAGCGGTGCCAATTTACAAGGCGAAATTTCTCACCGTGGTTTGAGAGACAATTTAGGAACTTAAAATCAATAAAAACCGTATCCCAAATGTAAAGAAGGAAAAAATGGACTATTTGAAAGAGAAATTCAAACGAAGGGAATTTGGCCAATCTTGGAAAGGTTGTATTTTTGTAAACATCCCTAAAATTCATACCCAAAGACACATATTATAGGTATGCCTAGTTTAGATAGTTTAGATAGGGTTCTTGCAAGTTTTTATTTGTAACTAAAATTTTTCAAAATAGATTCTAGTCTTTTAAACACATCTCGATGTGTTCAAGAGACTTTTTATATTTATGCATGTTTAAAGTTCTCTTCCAAATTATTATTGGTCTTTTTATTAGCTTTATTTATGTATAAGTTCTTTTATATTCGTGCTTGTTTAAATACTTTGTTAGAATGACTAGTAGTATTATGTTTATGTTGTTCTTAGCTCTTAGTGTAAGTTTTACTTATATACTTGCTTTAATATTTTCTTGTCATTTCTTTCACTAAGTATTATAGCTAAATCTTTAAGGAATTGGCTAGGGATATGTAAACTACCTATATGTGGGTGATTCAAGGAGGATGAACTTAAAAATGGTGGACTTTTGAGTAGTAGTAAATGGTTAGTAAGTCTCGTGAAAAAATGATCTTTTCTTGAGCTATTTTAAAATAATTTTAGATTTGACATTGTTTACCAATAAGAGTAATTTCCTGAACTAGTTTACTAATTGGTTAGGAAAGTTAATAGTCGGGCCATGATGCTAATTCTCTTAATTGGTTCCTAAAATTCCATATTGCACTTTAGATTAGAACCATGAGCCAGAACAAGGGATTGGTTCACCTTTGGGTGGGAATCCTCATTTGAACCCATTGCTTGATCATCCACCTAGTAGAGGGAACATGTCCATAACGTGATTTCCCTTTGTTTCTTGTTGATAAATTAGTTAATTACTTGTCTTGTTTATTTACTTGTTTAACTTTCGCCCTACTTTAGCATGCACTTCAATTTGGACGTTTAGATAGTACAATTGTCTCTCGAATCCTAGTACCTATTGTTACAATCCTTATAGGAACGATCCCCTTACCCCTACTATAAATTTTCCCGTACACTTGCAAGAGTGCAGATTGTGGTCTAAGTGTGTTAAAGCTATTTTTATATTAACATGTGACTTAGAAATTTAGATCACTTAGGAAACAGATCAAGTTTCTGACACTACTAAATAAATGATGAGACTACAACAACAGTAAGAAGGAATTACAATGGCAGAACAAAATAACAATAGAAGGGTAGAAGACACTACTAAAAGAAGGCTTTTTACCATGTTTTTTCTTGTCACGGTTCCGAATATGTGATAAAAGGATAACTTTTTTGTAACAGTTTTAGTGTATGTGATAATAAACTAGCATTTTGTACGTAATTAATTGTCACTACTCCAAAACTGTTATAAATAGTCATTATTTGCAACGACTATATTTTAACCGTGACAAAAAGAGTAATCTTTTACCATAGGCACTACATATCCATGACCAAAAAATATATTTTTAGATAGAGTATTAAATGTTTGATAAATGCAAGATTGTTTATCAAGTTTTTGATAATTATACATATCAAAATACTATATTTCTTCTTTTTAATATATTTGTTTCCCACTCAAGTTTTTTTTTTTTTTTTTCTATGCCACCAAAAGTTGGTTAAATGATACTGACAAGTGATTAAAGTTGTCATTGATTTGATCATTTATCATTGACGACTGGGGCTTCATCTTGACCATCCGATTTCAAAATCTAGTGATTAGGTACATTTACTCGACCAGTACTAAAAAGATCTCTTATACACATCTAGATGTGTATAAGAGACAAGCATCGTTCAAGTTACTAGATAATCTTTAATACTGTCTCTTATACACATCTAGTACTAATAAGGACATTCTCTCAATTTCCAGCTTGGTCATTGACATGGGTTTTTTTTTTTAACTGTCTCTTATACACATGTTAATTGTGTATAATTTTTAAATAAAATATTTCATAATTGAATGGGATCGAAAGATTTTTAGGGAGTACCTAGTTGATATATTTGTTTGCATTTTGTCACTATAATTAATAAAAATAGAGTTAAAATTTTTCTTATATTAATCAAGCGGAAAATGGAATGGGTGGCAACCGGAGATCAAAAAAAAAAAGCTGTTACTCGATTTCCAAATGTCAAACTAGAAATTTTCACATATCTCACAAACTTAAGTCGTGAAACATAAGCTGTGAAAACAAGGCCGAACAAGTATCTTTCTAGTTTCCCTAGTACTCTTTCACAACCTTTTCTACTTAAATTAAGCCCTATACTAGTGATTTTTGGTTAATTCTTGTTCCTCCCACTTTGCTTCATTGGTGCGGCTATCTTTCTTCTACAGCAACTCCCAGCAGAAAAGGTAAGCCCTCTTTTAGAATCCTTCTTTTTTTCTTGGCCTACTTTGCCATGTTAAATTTCTGACAATTTTTTGAGATTTTGGGGCTAGAATTGCAATAGATCTATTGTAGGTTGACAAAAAGATTGAACATTATCCAAAATTAGATCTTTGTTGAAATTTTTCTAAATACCTAAAATTAATTGTTGTTTTACTCTTGGCTTTTGGAAAATTGACCCTTAAAGGTAGTTATGCAAAGAAATCAAGAGGCAATTTTGAAGCAAAATGTTAGGCCACTTGAAGATCCCTGCTTCGTCAAATATGTTATTCAATTAGTCCCTTTGCATGCATTACTCTAATCAATATTTTATATAGGCACAGTGGTCTAGTGGATATGATATACACTATGTATTTGTGGCCATTAACAATTTTGTCACTTAACAATCAAGAATATTGATTAATTCAGTGATGATTAAGAAAGGTCAAGTGGATCCTAATTGGCTACAAGAAGGATATTCTTTTACTGTAAATATTTTAAATTAGTGAATTGGGCATCTTCCAACTCTATATGATGCCTTTACATCCTATGTTACTAAGATTTAGATATGAGTGTCGAATATGGGTACATGTTTAAGTGTCGGATTCATTAGTTCATAAATTGAGGATACGAAAATAGTGTATAAAAGTTATATATGGGCACGGGGTGCATCTTATATGCTTGTATACATTGTGTAGTAGTAATGCAACTAGATGTGTATAAAGACAGCATATTTACATTATTTTATAACTTTTTTTTCAAAAAGTAAATATGTTTATGCATACAATTAAAGAATAGTGGTGTACTGAAAAAAAGAAGATAATAGAAGGATATAACTATAATAATATTTAGTAATTTGATATACAATTTTAATATGTTTATCCCTCCTATTTAATTTTTCTCTCTATCTTATTGATCATTTCATGTGATGAAGTTAATATAATTTTTGACTTAGTAAAAATGTCAAAGTACCTAATTGACAGTTAACTATACGGACATGGATATCACGCCCATACGTATGTCAAGGGTCACAGCAAGACATGGATACTCCGAAGATGAGAGGAGAGTCCATGTAACATAGTTTACATCAACTCCACATATCCCAACTAAAACCATTATTAATGTTACATTGTAGCTACAGCCTCCTTCCAAATTCATGTACGTTGTCTATATGTTTGCCTTAAGGAAGGCAGAAGACATAAATTGCATAATCAGAATTTGTGATCACATTTATGCCTATATATATGCCTCAAGCCAATATGGCAGATTATGGTTAATTATTCAAAGAATTTCTGCCTATATGCGGTGAACAGTTTTAGTTTCCATATGTTTACTCTTCTCGACCAGTGTATTCTTCTAGAAAAATATGCTTAACTTTAATATGAAGTTAAAGGCTAGTGATACTAGCACAAGTGCTGGTTTATGGACCACAAAAACATGGTTGAAATGCAATATTTGAAAGAAATTTGAGTGTATGATTAGGTCCACATTATATTACTTTTACTTTACATGACAGAAATTATAGTAGTCCATGAGTTAGATGAGTTGAGATAATAGTCACTGCATATTTAGATGAGTTGAGATAATAGTCACTGCATATTAATACGAGGTTATTTTCTTAATTATATAAACTTAAAAAAAAAACAGCTCAATATTTGTTTTTTTGAATTTAAAGTAACATAAAGGTGAATGCATGTCTAAATAAGTTTATAAGAAAATTATGGGTAATGAAAAATCAAGAGGACTTTACATATCCATTATAAGTGTCTAAATAGAAAAAATCATAACGTGATTGACACAACTAAAAGGTCATTAAGCTATTTTCGATCCCAGTACTTGGGAATTAAAAGTTGTTAGACACGTAATGGATCGTAAATTTGCTTTCATACCCAATATATAGTATCTCTAGTTACCATTTCAAATACATTATTTTTGTCATTTTGAAGTGATTAGTGATAGTATCTATTATACAACTAATGGGTTAAGATGTTGTTAGATATATACAATAATATAAAGTTCCTTATCTAGTGGTGACACAGGATCTTATCATGTGTCTCTAGCTTATCTTGTTTATTTTGCTTTTACATACCATCTCAATATTTTTTCTTTTATTTATCACAATGATTGAAAACATAAAGAACAAACTACAAAAAACCTTATGAGTCTCTATTAGTCTCTTACATAACATCTAGATGTGTATGGAGACAGAATACAGGCTTTAGCCTTTTTACTTTTATAATAGACTTATGTAGCTTATAAGTTATAAGTTAAATATTAAGAGAAGGAATTGGTCATTTTAATTAATTCAGAGGTGATTGATTATATAATTTCGTGAATAGATGTTATTTCATTCATAGTTTCAACAAATGTAATTCAATTTTCTAAAAAGTTTATGTAAACTAGCTGAGAGCTTAGACATTTGTATTTTTTTAATTTGTATTTTTTTGTTAGTTATTTTTATTTTCAACAAAGACATTTGCAAAACAAACAATTGGAGTGTTATGATGCACTCTTGCAATTAATATGGTTAGCAAAAGTGAAGGAAAAGAAAAGGTATAGAGTATCAGTAGTTTCTGTTTCCTACAACAGAGAACCAAATTCAATTGCTAGGAAACAAATACTAGAAGTGACGTATTTGGATCTCTGTTGTCTTGGAAGCTATTTTTAATGAAGGCACGACTACATTTGTAATAGATGAAATCAATATAGATTATAACTTGGAATGGCAAATTAATTGAGACACTTCTTGGTTTAGAAACTACTAATAATTGAATACTTTAATTGCTAATTATCTTAATGGAATACATCTTTCTTGTTTATATGATTTGGATTTTGTCATTTTATACTTGAATAGATAATTATTATCGACAATAAATTGAAGACTTCTATGAGCAAAATTATGGAGGAAAATATGAGAAATGCAATCTCAAATTGAACCCTTAATGCACGATTGAGTGGGAATCGAGAGCAGTTGGATCATCACCATACAGATGATATCCACTCAAGGTGATCATCAGGTAAAACAAATAACATGTCTTGTTTAGTTATTTAGTTACGTTAAATAATTTCTATCAACTAAGTTACGTTTTAGGTATTGGCAGCATCGCATGAAGATTATCATAATAAGATTTGCGTCAAAACATACGTTTTGATGATATTGATGGTTGGAAATAGAAAAGGGGAGATAAATTGTATATTGTAAATATTGTGAATTAATTAATTACTTTTAATATAGAATAGAAGTAAATTTAATATGATTTGTTGTTGAGTACAGTTTTAATCAGTTAGAGTAACTTGGTCAGTAGGATTAACATAAGTAAATTGTTGTTTCATTTTGTGATGGTATTGATATATAGTTAGTATCACTAATTTTATTTTTGTAATGTGCTTTTTTTTTTTTAAGTAGACTTTAACTGTTTGGTTCCATATCTTGTGATATTTAATTCTTCTAGTTTCAATTTTAAATCTATGTGGCTTTCAACTTTAATATTTTTATATCCCATATCTATACATATGTAAATGATTGTATTAGTTATGTTTACACCTATACTCCTCTCAGCTAAAAAGGAAAAGAATATATATGTGTACCATTTCATTTTTCTTTTATCAAACTTTGTGAAATGTGACTTTATGGGTTGTGTTTCACTTTAGTAGCTGTAATTACTAGGCTTCACATTTTTTAGAATTATCTAATCCTCATGTTAGTTAGTTTTGGAACTTTATCACTTTATAATCCATTTTTACTCATTTTTCTAATGAAAACAGTTTCAATCATATTCTTGAATATTACAAGTTTGTAGGGGAAAATAAAAATGACAAATGACTCTTAGCTTTAGATACTACACAAGATACTTTAAATTTTTCCTTTTAGTAAGTTTTGGATTTTTGGAGTGAAAAAATGACTTAGACCTGGTTTTTAGCTTAAGAAATTTGTGTGGAAAACAAAAACTAAAAATCAATATCAGTTTAAGGAAATGGACAAATAGACAATTAAGAATTTTTTTTTTGGTTTTTTTTTTTTTACTTGGAATTCATGTTAATATATATAGAAATTCCTTTTGTTATTTTTGGGAAGCTGATGATGAAGATGTTGATTGAGGGCAAAGAAAACTTGTGTTGCCATACTGAATATCATTCTATCTAGTGCTGAAAGACGATATTAAAGATGCCTTGTGGAAATTTCATCTGGAAATTTCATTTTATTATTTAGATATTTGGAATGCTAGAACTTCATTGGATTATGATTTGCATTGTTGGGATGGTATGACTATTTTTTACGATAATAAATGGTCATGGCTATAAATGAATATGATTGTTGGGAATTTGAAAGATGTTAGTTGGATATTAAGTTTTTTACTTGTTCATTTTTAATGCGTGTTGGAGGGATATTAAAATTTTGAGATGTTAGATTAACATCTTCTGAGACAGAAACCTTTATGTTACTAAGATTCAGATTATACAATGATTAAGTTGTTTGTGTCAATCACGTTATGAAGTTATTTTATATTGTCAAAATTGCTGATTTATCATGCTACATGCTAGTAGAACCATAGTATCAAAAACTTTTGTAATGGATACAATTCTGTGATAAAATATAAATTAATTGTAATGGTATTATAACCATGATAATAAAATTTTTGTCACTTACTTTAAGCCTAATCAAAATTGTCTCTTATACACATCTTTGATCTTAGGGTTAGAAAGTTTTTGTCACCTTTCCTTTCTCTCTCCCTTTTTCAATAAAAGTTATTGTCATGGTCATAGGCTTACGATCCATTACGACTCTTATACACATCTAGATGCCAGCAATACCCACACCTCCAAAATCATGATAAATCTGTGTCAAATATATTTTATTATAGATTTTGAACTTTTTTGTCATTGTTTTGGGTACGTGGCAAAAACTCTTTTTTTAGTAGTGAGATGAGAACAACAGAAACTTTGATAATGAAGAAGGCATGGGCAACAATGGTTTGGGCGGAAATGGCAATGGGAGACATGGTAATGATAGACCGTTGAGATATACTATGCCGATTTTTGATTGTCTCTTAACCTTTTCTTTTCCTGTGCTTAATATGTTCAAAGTCTATTGGATAACCAGATTGCGTGAGAATAATTTTTCCATTTTCATTAATGGATAGAGGCAAACTGTGGTTGCAAAGCCATGACCAAGGGACGTTCACGACTTGGAATGGGTTGGCGCAAGAATTTTTGGCAAAGTACTTTCCTCCTTCAAGAAGGGCTAGGCTTAGAAATGAAATCACTTCATTTAAACACAAATAAGGGTGTTAATGGGTCGGGTTTCAACTACCGTGCTGTGTCAGGTGTGACCAATTTCTTATCTTGTTGTATTCGTGTCATGTCATGTAAGACCCAATTCTTATCGTGTCATGTTTGTATCTAAGATTCGGTTTACTATGTGTACAGAGAGTATCAGTCTGTTTAACACAGCATACATAACTTACGATCCATTTAAGTTAAAATTTTAATTTTTAATTATTTAACAACTTAAACAATTATTAATACTAACCTTGTTATCATAATAATTTAAAACACATAATTAAAATATATGAAATTTTTGGATAATATTTAAAATAATTATTATGTTTGGTTTAATAATCTAATATTAAATCTATTATTCACAATTTTAAAGTATACTATATTAAATTATAAAAAAGAAAAAAGTTCAACAAAATCTGTTCATACAGTAACTTAACGAGTTATCTTGTCAACCCATCTCTTGACCAAAAATTCTTTTAATTTCATGTCATAAGCAGGTTGACTCAATAATGACCCGATAAATTTAGTCGTGTCGTAACATATTAATTTAATGTCGTATTCGTGTCATGTTATCGGATCGTGTCAAAATTACCAGCTCTAAACATGAAGCCAGATAAAGTGCTGCAGAAGAATGGGAAATTGATACAAGAAATTGCTTAGAAGATTCCCACACCATGTCATATCCCTTTGGTTACAATTTCAAACATTTTTCAACTTGATCTACCAAAAGACAATCAATTATGGATTCCTCAGCTGGTGGATCACTTTCTTGTAAGACATCGGAGGAAGATGAATAGTTGCTAACACTATGGCTTCTAGTTACTACCAACATGGTCCGATTACACCTCCTCCATAACATCAACATGAATAGCCTCTAAATCCACCTCAAGGTCAGAGGAAGAGTTCTTCATTTAGACCATTCTACTATAATATTGGCCCAAGATAGACTTATTAAAAATATGATGGCTAATCTCACTAAAGTATTGGAGAATATAGGGAATGTGAATGTCGTATCAATACAACGCCCTATTCCACTACTTTACGGCTTTTGCTCGGGTGACCATCCTAATGGTCAATATACAACTGAAGGAACATCATTGCAAGGCAAGTAAGTGAATTATGTGGGGAACCAAGCTCATCAACTTTAGACCCCAACTAAATGTTTATGGTAATTCTTATAATGTATCTTGGAGGAACCACCCTAACTTTTTACTGGGATGGTTACACATTTCTGATATCGTATCTAGACAATTACAAGACTCAGAATATCACAGATAAATAACGGAACAGATACTACTTTCAAATTCCCAACAAGGGATAGGACTCTCTCTAGAGGAAACACTCTTCCTCTATAAAGGAAAGGAATAACACTCTCTTGTGTATAAGAGAAAATAGACGAAATGACAATAGGAGAGAGAGAGAGAGAGAGAGATGACGAGAGAAGAAAAGAAAAGAAGAAGAAGAGAAAGAAAGGAGAAAATAGGAAAATTTAATTGTCGCCATAGGTCTTCACAAGCAGTAAGTTGTTCTTCATCTTTCTAGTTGGGTTTGGTTGGTAAAATCTAAACCACCCCAAATGAAACTATTCATAATTTTAGCAATATGTGTTTTAACTAAAATCTATTAATTGTTCAAGTTATGATTTGATATAGACAGTCTAAGTTTGCACTACCTAAATTACCATAGAGAGTTAGAACGGTGAATGTAGACAAATTGGTTAACTGGGTTTATACCTATTTTTCAACCATGAATGTCATCTTCCATAAATATTTCGTGTCCATTCTTACCATGGTTAAAATCTGTCTCTTATACAAATCTAGATGTGTATAAGAGAAAACTACTATATCTTTAGCCTAATGGTTTTAGATTATTATAGAAAAATCGGATTGCAATGCCGTTTGTTGTAAATGAAATTAGACTTTTAGGCCTTATTTCTGTATAAAAATCACATTGTCGGAATATTTATATTAATAATGTAACCATACTTGGAAGTTGATTAAAATCTATACTAAAAATTTATATGTTTTGTCTCGTTTGTAATTTTTGAGTATGTTGTGTTCTAAATTTGAATTTGACTTCTTCATAAGATTTATGGTCATTTGAATCTAATTTTTAGAATATAAAGAACATAGTAGTCCAATTTTATGAACTGATATATGTTAATTTTTCTAAAACTGGTCTGATCTGAAAATAATGTTTACTGAACATGATTAATATATTCATGACTAATTTTGTATATCTTAGAGGTGTAATCTAAGTAAACTTTCATAATTTTCAGACGACTAAAAGAGCTTTCTAACGGTATAAAATATGCATTTTTTTATTCATATATACTGAAATACAATAACTTTCCTAAAATCTACCTATCTGAAAATCTAAAAGGCAATTACTTATACTCCATCATAAATCCTCTTTAAAGAATTATTTTGGAGAAAATTACTAAATGTCAATATCATTCTAAATATATTTCTAATGCTATAAAGATCCAATATACTAGTTTTGCTAAACAATACCAAATTTAAAAATTTGTTCGAACTGTCCGACTTTATGTTCATGAATTGTTCAACTTTGGTCTAATCAATGAAAATTAGTTCCCGGAAGTTGCTACATATATTAGAGTTTTTGGTAATGATTTAACCCGTTAAGTTGGCTTAATAAAAAAAATTATATTGGAATTATTTGTGCTATCTTGTGTACTTGTGAAGTTTAAGAAGTTGTGATAGTTAAAAGAGGATTTATGATGGAGTATAAGTATGATTATTAGATCATAAGAATGTCATTTTGGAAAGGGTTGTGATATTTTGTTAACTTGTACATTGTACCTTTTGGATTGAGATGGTATAGTTTGTGTTTAGGGGAATGAAGATGATAGGAGTGGTATAGCTATGGACTGAGGTAAGTGTTTCATGTCCCTTTCCTTTATTTTTAAATATTTTAGAACTCTTTATGCAACTAAAAAGTGTGTTAGATGAACATAAAATCATGAAGCATGATAATACATGTGTCTTTTGGATATTCTTATCCATGCGGCAGATATATATATATATATATATATATATCTGGTGAATACAGGTATTCTATTATGTTGCATGTGACGTATAACTGTATTCTATATGCTTAGTTTATGGTAAACTCTAGTAACTCAATGCGAACATATTCTCATTTTTGTCTATGTTTCTACAGTCCAATGGACTAGTTCTGTATGGCCCTTGATTAACGGGTATAATAGTTAGTCCTAGATTTAGTAGCCAGTCTACCTTAGGAATCTATGAGCTATCTGTTCCGTTATTTATCTGTGATATATGATACGTTCTTTATGATTTCTATCTTGCATATTCTGCCGCATGGAAAGAATATGTGCATGTTTGATTAGTATCATATATAACATGCATAATCTGGTGAAAAGAGATATGAATTGCTTACTGAGTAAATGTGTTGCTCAGCCCATTTATTTAATATTTTGTAGTTTTAAAGAATAAGTACGATTTCAATAAGGGGTTTAAGTCTAGTATTGGGTACATTTATGACCTAGATCATGTCTAGCTTCTTGTTGTTCTAAACTTGTAGTTG
Organism: Cinchona pubescens; assembly: GCA_025175665.1. Lineage (NCBI taxonomy): Eukaryota > Viridiplantae > Streptophyta > Magnoliopsida > Gentianales > Rubiaceae > Cinchona > Cinchona pubescens. The sequence goes on along the minus strand of JANKKI010000361.1, from coordinate 382,971 downwards.
ACTCGGGTTTGTAGCCTGCGTGCTAGATAGATATTTTATGTTACTTGTGTTTTATTATGGTTAAAATGGTTATGTTACTGTAGCCTTGTATATCTTGGTCTATCTAAGAGTAAGGCGTGTCATGGTCCCAATTTTGGGGCATGATATTCACAACCTAGGTTCTCTTGTCAACCTCAACCATCTTGTAATCAACAACTTTTGATAGGTGGTTCACTTCCTCAACGTTATGGGAAAAATGTATATACCCAATTTTGGTTTCCCTTTATTTTGTTAGATAAGGCTAAGTGAGGTAGCTAGAAGAGAGTGTGAAGCAGTTAGGAGGGAGAATGAAGCACTTAAAAGGGACCATGAAGCATTCCAAGAAATCAAGGTGATTTCCACTAGAAATTTGGAGACACAATTAGGCCAAGTGGCTAGACAAATATCTGAGAAACCTAGTGGTACAATCACGAATGGCACTCTACCAAATTCAAGATATTAATGTCCAAGAGAGAAACGTCTACCGAAGCATTGCAACGCCATCAATTTAAAGAATGGACACGAAATATTTGTGGAAGATGAGAAGAAAAAGTTTGAAAAATAGGTAGAAAATCCAAAATTGAAGATTGAAAACATTCAAGTTGAAGTTTCTAGTGGTGAGAAGGTGGAACATAAAAGGAAAGATTGAGAGCTCAACGAGAAAGTAGAAAAAATTTGAGAAATGAAAAGAATCATTGCAAACAAATCCTTTGGTGGAAGTCGATCCCTTTCTCACAAAGTGGTAATTGATCATAAGAAGAAGGTCTCTTATACACATCTACAAATTTCTTGAAATGATCAAAATTTCAAGTCAACATTCCTTTGGCTTATGCACACTTGAAGATTCAACACTACAAAATTCGTGTCCATTCTTTAAATTGATGGCGTTGCAATGCTTCGGTAGACGTTCTGTCTCAGTGAACAATGTAGTGTCTCTTATACACATCTAGATGTGTATAAGAGACAGGTCCTCATACCATCTAGCATGCCTCATATCCAATTACCACTTGCATCATTAATTTGATGCATATATCAATCTATACAATTGGAGATACAATCTAACTGCTCTTATGAAGACCTATGGCTGTCTCTTATACACATGTGGACAACATCACAATCTCTGTCTCTTATACACATCTAGATGTGTATAAGAGACAGGTTGAGCGAGATGGCTTAAAGGGTGTAACTGATGCACGTGAGATTGTTGATCTCCAAATTCAACTAATCCTAGGGAGGCCATTCTTGCCCCCCTACATACAAGCTCTTATTGATGTCAACAAAGGAAAGTTGACACTCCAAATTGAGAATGAAATTGTTAAATTTAATGTCTTTGAATCTTATGAAAATGTTGCTAGTGTAAATGAATGTTACTTCATAGACTCATTTTGTCCTTTATGTTGATAGGTCAAAGAAAGAGGCATCACAAGTTGAAGAAGTCAAGTATCTGAAAGGTTGCAAATGGAAAGGCCACTTATATGGAAGGTCACACAACTTTGATGCAAACAAGAGGAGAATTAAAAGCTCACATACCAAGCACTAGATATTTGAAATTAGGGACAAAGTAATGATGATAAAGAAGAAGGTGTGTTGGTACAAGAAACACAAAGCTACTTGGTTTGGTCCATTCCCCATTGTTGATATTTCACTATGGGGCATATTCACTTGAAGGATGGTGATAAAAAGTTCGTGTTTGACAAGCACAAGTTGAATTCTACCTTTGGAAGGAAAAGGAGAAAGGGCAGCCATTCGTCTTTTAGTGTGGACAACTAGAGCCCAACCATGCCATAGTCAAGATGTGTAACTATAAACAAGTGCTCTTAGGAGGTAACCCAAGCTTTTCTTTCCCATAATTTCTACTTTAGTTTGATTTTATGTTCATCTAGTTAGTGTACCAATGGGATGAAGTACACAAAGGGAAAGACTACACTCCTGGCAAGTGTAGTTTTGATATTTGTAGGTGATGGAAAAATTTTTGAAATAATTGGAGAAAAGCTAAAAAATGAAAATTTTCTAATGATTCGAGACTATTGTCAAGATCGTTGTCCCAAACCAAGTGAACTCTCTAGAATTCAAACTGCGGTCCCAAATCAAAGAAGGAAAATTCAAGACCATGCTCTTAAATTGTTGAGAAAATTATAAGTGATTGTGAATGCAGTCAAAAGCGCAATCCCTAATTTGGTAGAGCTACTAGAATTGAGAACGCAGTCCCAAAACCAAGAAGAAAATGGGATTGCGGTAAAAAAAAAAATGCCAAGTGTTTGGGACAGCACTGTGGTCTTGAATTTAAAGAAGAGAAAAATGACACCATAGTCCCAAACCCATTAAAAAGTCACTCCGTTTTGTGCTTCTGACCATAGTGTCAAATTTCCCTATGTTAAAAAACAAACTGTAGTTTGGATTCTTTCATCCCTATAAAAACAACATCTAGTCAATTTTCAGCAGAAATCCCACTCTCCCAATTGCCACCATACCCTAGCCTCCATTCCTCTCATCCCTTGCACAAATTTTCTCTTTTCCTTCACCAATTTCACTCCAAATTCGAACCAAATCTCAAATTTTAGCCTTCTCAACTGATTGGACTATTGAAATTCACAAAGAGCACTCAAGAAGAACAAGCAAGGGTGAATTCAAGGACAAAAGGGGATCATTTAGTTTTCAATTTCTTCTAGTAAAATTGCTACAATTTCCACTCTTGGGTTTAAGTTTCCGCGGTTACTTCTTTAGCAAATCTTATATATGGTTATTTGATAAGGAATTTAGACTACTTTTCTTAGGTCTATTTGATGGGAAATTTTTTGATTAAATTGTGGTCAATCAGATTGATTGTGTTATTTTGGGTTGAATTTTGTAGAATTTGCACTATTAATTCAAATGACTAGAGATTGGGGTATGGAAAAGGCCGTTAACGTTCGGTTATTAAAAAGAGAAAAATCAAGAAAAGGAGTGGCAATGGTGATTATGATAAGAATTTGTTTGTGAACAAAATGGCTGCAAAATTATTCAAAGATAATAACAAGCATGGAATAATTCAAGAACGGGATTTTAATTTTGTCTAGTAGTGGGGGAAATATAAGGGCATTCATAGAGAGATAGAAATTCAACTGAGGGAACAACATTAGGATTGTTTTGATATTGAGGTTCACCCAAGATACACTGACTTAGTCAAGCAATTTCACTATAATCTAGATGACTTGCGAGAAGGAAAATGCTTTATTAGGGGCAAATGGGTCGACTTCAATGAAAAGAAAATTATTGCATATTTTGAAGTCCCTAGCTCATTCCTAGTAGTGGTTATGCAAATCTAATGGAAACAAACAATGGTGGGATAAATTATGACAACATAAAAATCCATTTTTGGTTACCTAGTTTAGTCACTAAACTATATCTTGATGCTAGTTGTCTAGTTACACCAAGCGAGCAAATATCAAAGGGATTGTATTGACGGACATTATGTAAAACAGCCACTTGGAATTTGAGAGCCACCGTAGGAGGATTGAGCAACCACAAGTACCACCTCTACAAGTGTCTTCACAAGCCCTTTTATCAACACACCGATCAGATATATCTACAATCCTCCCCAAACCAATGAGCGATCTAGATGTGTATTGGACTTATAGGTAAAATGGTCTTATACAACAATCTCACTCTCATCAGTTACACCCTTTAAGCCATCTCGCTGAGGCACGCTTGATGCTGTCTTGCCTACCCCTTCTTTGACACTATAGGAAATAGGTCAAAAACCCTTTTTCCAATAACAGTCTTCCTTGCATACACATCTAGAGAAGACATAAAAGAGGGTTTGTCTCATATAGCCTTAGGGATTTAGCTATTCAGGTGAATATGCACTACATCTGGTAGGTGAACAGCTCAACATTGACTCAAGTGTAACCAAGCCTACGAGAAGAAGAAGGATAGTAATGATGAGAATTGATGCTTGCTGCCTAATGAGAAGACCGTTTCCCCTTCATTTACTTTCTTACCCCCAAATATTTCCCCATATTGCTATTGATGCTTAGATGAAGAGACAATTTCATTAACATTTCCTAGTTTTTCGGATTCTTAATTTACATAGTTTGGGTTTAAGATGCTAGTTTACTTTAGTATGTTTTGAATAATTAGCCGAGGACAATCTAGCTAGGCCAAGTAGTTAAATTTCATTTTGAGGATAAATTTCTACTATTGTTATTGGTGCTTATGTGGTGATTGCTTGGCTTTGATTGGTTGCCCTTGGCGAATTACTTGTTAATATAATGTTTCTTTTGGTGGTTTGAGGTGATCTTTGGGCTAGTTTGGTGAAGATCATCTTTGGTTTATAATGTGATTTTGTTTGGAATTTTATGGTCTTTGGGCCAAATTGGCAAGACTTACCTTGGTTATGTCTTCTAAATGCTTCTAGTATTATTGCTTTGTTTTTACTTCTCGTGATATGTGGGTGATAGGATGAGTGATACTCATCATAGAATAATATGAAAAGTTTGGTGGTGTGCCTTGTTTGCTTTGTTTGTGGAAAAGGTTTTGTGTTGTGTGAATAATTGTGATTGATTGTTGGATTGAAAATGGGTCAAAAGGTTACTCAATGATGATAATTTGACTTGCAATACCATATAATATGTGGTATTTGAAATAGTCATTTCAAGTTTTAGAAGGCATGTTACACTAGTTCTTTTGTTAACAAAATGTTCAAAAGAGACAGATTGCCAATGTCAAAAAGAGTGTACCTCATTGATACTTTTAATATCTCAATCTAAACGCCTTTTATTCATTACTCAAAAGTATTATTTGTTGTCAAATATATAACGGCCTTTTCAAAAATGTTTTAAGTGATTGGAAGTGATTTAGGCCAATTCTATGATTGCATTTTGGAAGTATTGTGTCTAATTTATGGGTATTTAGTTCTAGATTTAGTTTTAAGTGTGTTTTATTCCCCTTCCTTGGTTTAGGTTGTGTTACAAAAATATTTTGCTCTTAAGAGAAAGGCGAGTAAAATTGGCACCACAAATGTTGTGTCTTCTAAATATGCCATTACAATAGAAAACAAGGTTAGAAGAGGAATCGACATTACAAATGGCATACCTTTAAAGCAGCCATTAGAATTATTTTAAAATGAGGCAAGTAGAAGTAAAGTTTTCGAAATGAGCCTTTTTCGCTGTTAGAATACAAACAAGTTGGTGATTGAGGTATTGTGTACTACTTATCATTAATGTCGAACCAAACACACCTGACTAGATAAATGTTTCCTCGTGTAACATTTGCCTGGAAGTAGAGTCATAATGACCCTTTCACCTCCAAGTTGTTATTAGAGATTCAGCTTGATTGACTTGTAATTCTCTTGAGTCTAACAAAACATGTTTTGCATAAATTGGGCTAATTTTGAAAAGCTTTTTTATTGAGGACAATAGCTAGTATTTTTAAACTTTGGTTGATAATTGAACATTCTTTTGAGCAAATCATATACTATTTGAAGTTTTTGAGAGAATTTCATTCTACCCAAATTACCTCAGATTACCAATTATTGTTATGTGCCATTAGTGGTTTTTGTTGCTAAGTTGTTCTTAGTCTTTCTTTTTCTTATTTTGCTCAGAATTAGAAAAACACTAAGTTTTGTCTCTTATCCACATCTATACAAAAGTGTAAAGATGTGTATAAGAGACAGACAAAGCTATCTCTTATAGTGTCTAGATGTGTATAAGAGACAGACTTAACATGTGTAACTAACTCATAAACAATGGACTGTAATTAAACTTGTTGCATAGGTTAGATTGGTCTTCACTTTGGGTGGATTTTATATCTGGTTTTATAATTATGATTGTTCTTATTAAGATTTGGTGCTACAGCATTCATTTTAGGGTGAATTTGCAATTGCACAACATCAGTTAGAATGAAGAAGTCAAGGACCAAGCTATAAATTGAGAGAATTGAAGACAAAGTTCAAAATTTCAAGTATTCAAGACCATAGTGCCAATTTACAAGGCAGCATTTCTCACACCATGGTCCGAGAACCAATGTCCCTTATTCACAGCAAAGTTCGGACCACAAAGTCTCTTTAGGTATATAATTCTTCTATGTTCATTCATGTATATGTACTTTGTTAGAATGACTAGTAGTGTTATGCTCATATTGTTCTTAGCCCTTAGTGTAGTTTTCTTTATATCTTGCTTTTATATTTCCTTGTCATTTATTTCATTAAACATGAATAGCTAAATCCCTAAGGGATTGGGATTGGGATAGGGATATGTAAACTCTACCTATGTGTTGATGATTCAAGGTGGATGAACTTGAAAATGGTGAACTTTTGGGTGATATATAAATAGTTAGTAAGTTTGGTAAGAGGTAAAGGATTCTTCCTTGAGCCATTTTATTAGGTTTAACACAATAAATGAGTGTTGAGTACTAATTTTCTAGATTATATTACTACTTAATTAGGAAGGTTAGTAGTTGGCCCATGATGCTAACTCTCTTAATTGGTTCCTAAAACTCTATATTGCACTTTAGATTAGAACCATGAACCGGGCCAAGAGATTGGTTCACCTATTGAGCCTAATTGATCCACCTAGTAGAGAATAAATATCCATAGCCCAATCCTCCTTTGTTTCTTGTCGATAAACTAGTTAATTAGTTGTCTTGCTCATTTACTCATTTCATTTCCCTACTTTAGCATACACTTCACAATTATTCACACTAATACAAATCTGATGCTCGTTTAATAAGTACCATAAATTGCAATTCTCACTCCCAAATGATCTCTTTACCAACTATAAATTTTGATACTTGTAGGTGTGCAAATTGTGGTCCAATTATTTTAAGAGGTATTATTGTTGGGAGTGTGAATTAGAAATTTATAACACTTAGGAAACATGCATCACTGGTTTAAAAAATATTTTGATAAATAGCATGGCATCCTATAAAATGTCTATCATATATTCAAAGGTTTTAAAAATTGAATGCTAATTGTCCTCATTTTAAGCGTGTCTCAAAAGAGTTAATTATGCCGTTGTATTGAGATATTACTCATATGCGCGAGCATATTTATTTAATTGTGCATGTTTCTACATTTGAAAGTCATACAAAATAAGTATTAAGATAATTTATATCATGAGCCACAGTTGAGTGAAGTATAATGGGGCCCAAGTGTTATAAATTCAAGGGTTATCGGGAAGAATTGGGTCGACAATTGAGCTGGAATCCACTTTGACACATTTCTTTCAATAAGATTAGATGGTTTAACTTTATTCAATGTGAAACAAGTGAAGTGTTCTAGATAATGTGCAATATGCAAGACAATAATGCAAAATATTCCAGTATGGAGGGATGAGGACTTCAAATCGTGCATGCAACACAGGGATATAAGGATCACTTTAGCAGCTGTCTCTTATACACATCTAGATGTGTATAAGAGACAGAACCCGGACACTGTGCAATGAATTATGAAGCTATTAAATATTTTATACCAATATTACGAATCCCTGACCTTATTACCTCATAGGTTTTTCTTTATAAAATTTTATTTTCAGGTTCTGAGGGTAAGTTTAATATACATTATTCAAAGTAGCACAATAGAAGTGTACTGGAATAATTATTTGGAACTTATTATTTTTAAGGGCTCGTTAAATTTTATTTAACTTGTGATTAATGTGTATAAATTTGTAGTATATTTATTTAATTATTTGAGATGTAAATTTAAAATCTTGTTTTACAAGTGTACTTCCATTAGCTAATTCTACAAATTACCGATAAAACAACCAAGAATGAGGCCCTAAGAATTAGAGCTCTTGTATTTTAGTTTCACGAGTGCGAGTTTAGTCTAAATTATGTTAGTATTTAGTCCATTGTTTATGAGTTAGTTACAATGTTAAGTTTGATATCGATCCGCATATTGTGGGTTATTTATAATATATTAAAAATAATTGTATTTAAAGTTGCGAACCTCAAAACTAAAATAATGTAAGAAATTTGACTTCAAAGGTACAAGGTATGCGTGAACTTCAATTAACTAAAAACTACACATGCATTAAATACTTTATTTAAAACAATAATACAAAACCTTTCCTAAAGATTTACAAATTAGATTAATATGTCTCTTATACACATCTAGATTTTGTATAAGAGACAGGTACTATAACAAGTTCCTACTAATTTGTCAGGTCTATTACAAAAAAAAATTATAAAATTCATTTTATAATAAAGAAGCTAATTTATTCCAATTTTACTCCTTTGTTGACCCACCAATTAATTTAATATATAAACTTAATTAATTGGAATGGTCAGGGAAAAAAAGATATGCTATGCTAATTTATTAAAAAATTGCAGTTAATTAATTTTATATGAAATTTAAATCATTGTTTTGTTGTATTTGCAATGCTTTACATATTCAATTTTGAGACGATTTGACCAAAGGTTTAGCATTCCAAATCTTTTTATACAATTATGTAATTTGTTTATAAATTAAATTAATAGACTAAAATCCTTTAATAGTTAAATATATAGCTACAATGAGAGGATTTTTTAGGAGGGTTTTAATTTTAAGTTATTTTAGTTGAATTAATTATATTTTGAATCAGCAAAGCATTATAAATACAGCAAAACATAGTTAAAAATTTGATACAAAAATAATCAATTATTGATTTTTAATAAATTTAATTAGTGTAGCTTATATTTTTTCCATATCATATAATACATAATTTTGATAATAAATTAAAGTGGGTCAACAGAGTAGTAAAATGGGAACACAATTAGCCATTAAATTTTCTAATCTAAAATGAATTGTTTAATAATTTCTTTTTGAAATGGCTGAAACATTACAAGAAATATAAAGTTAGGGGATATTTTTGAGATTTTTAGAAGTTTAGGAATACTAAATGATATTAACCTAAACATTAGGGAAGGTTTCTAAAATTATTTATTATCTAAATTAGCAAGGGCAAGTTCAATTTTTTGAAAACTTATCCAAAAACCACAATTTAGATGGAGTTTTTTATCGTTAGATGATTGAACTCCTCTAGGACTCCTATTCAAAAAACCAAGGTTCTCCTTTATTTTTCCCTCTAAACGAAAAGAAAACGAGAAATTTTCTTAAGAAAGATTTGCATTATCCAGAAACAAATACTACAACCAAATTCATCAAATTTAGTGTATTCACCCATTTTGAGTCGAGACTAAGAAATCTAGGATTTCAATTCATTCTCCTAGTTTTTAGCGAAGATTAAGAAAGCCTAATGCTAAAATTTTTGTTAGAACAAGATAAGATAGATGCCTTACAAGATAATAAATCTCAATGTTTCTTGGCTCAATCATGTGCCCGTATGTGTGCAATATTAAATGGTGTATTTTCCCTTTAATATAGCTGAAGAAGTTATTTTTTCGGCCAATCTGGTTCTAAGACAATAATTCACAAGGTAAGTAGTTTTTTCACCTCTTTGTTGATTTTATGGTATATGATTGGTTGTGCAGTCATGCAATATGTAAAGTAAATGTAAGTATGACTGATTTCATGTAGGCTTCTTATTCGGCAAGTATTTCATAATGCTTCATCACTTATTGAACATTATGCAATGTTATTCCATGTACTTCTTGGACGATTAATTGTTATTGGAAGCCCAATGAGTCACTTGAGTGGATTTGGATTTAGTCTATTATTATAAACTACAAAGTATACTACTTTGTGATTGTGATACTTAATTTATCGGGCAGACAAAAGATAAACACTTTGTGATGCCTAGTATATTCAGAAGGATAATAAATAAATCTTGATCCAGTGCTCTAGAAGACTTATATGAACCATGAACTTACTAAACTATTATCCATATTTTGATCATTGATTATGTCTTGCATATTGCACATTGCCTTGCTCATATGCTTGTAACACCGTCATTCGTTCAGACAAGGTTTGCCCAAAGGAGTGTCAAGACTCTTCTTTGGAAGATTATGGAACATTCTAGAGTACTATAGAATTTCCTATCCCCTTAGATTCCCTAGAATATTCTAGGAGGAATATTCTCTGAGTAGAATTCTCTAGAATCTTGTAGATTTGTAATTAATCTTGTAGGTTCTAGAATACTCTTTTATAACTATATAAAGGGGCCAAACCCCTCATTTGTAACATACCTCACAAGTTTGAAAAGTTCAATATATAGAGTTCTCATTCTCTCTATTCTCTCTTCTCTTGTTGTGAGTGTGAAGGAAGGTTGACTTAGGGTGAAATCCTAAGTGCCGCATGGGTTGGCAACACTAGAAAGAGTGAGCCCATGACACTTGCATGTAATAATTTAGGTGCAAATACTATTTATTGGGCAATCCTTGCTCATCTCGTTATTTGATATTATTTTGTAATAGAGGACCAATCGGAGGAACTTGTTAGTCCAAACCCTAATGTTGAGTGGGGAAGGAACAATGATATAGACTGTAGCTATTGGGGTTGGAGTGTACTAATTTTAGCGTGAGATTTTCTATTTTGTTGGGCATGCGTACCAATGACGTAGTTTAGGATTTGCTTTGTGTATAGAACCCCGTTTGTTAATTCAAGATTGTGGTTTAGTAATTGTATAGAAGTGTGTTTATAAGAATGTCTTAGTTAGTTCTTATGAATGAATGTTAATGGAATATCATCGTTGTTTATGAATGGTTAACTGCATATAGTTTTTGTATTTCTCAAGGTACTATGCGTTCTATGTTTAGAGTGATCTTTAAGTGCAGCGTGTTATTATCCCATTTTGGGGGCATGACATTAGCTCTATTTGGATAACTATAATTTAGAATATTATTTGAAATATTATAGATTATTAAAATAAATGGCTATTTGGTTCACGTCTCGAAATTAGTATCGAAATTGGAATCATATATGACAAACAAGCATGTGTTCTGTAAACTGGAATCAGTCAAATCGTTGGTTCTTGGTAAATATTTTTGGAGTATGGGTATCATATTAAAATGATGATGATGATGATGATGATGATGATGATAATTATTATTATTATTATTGTTGTTGTTGTTGTTGTTGTTGTTGTTAATTATTATTTATATTTCTTAAATTTTTCTTCCTTAGTTTCTTCTTCCATTATAGAAAGGAGAAGGAAAGGATGAAAATAAGGAAGAGGGAAGGGCTAGGGAGGTATGAGAAAGGTTTTGGGGAATAGACGAGAGAAGGAGATGGAGCGAGAAGGAAAGGGGAAGTGGGCTGCTAGAGGAATGAAGAGAAGAAAAAGAAGAAGGGAAGGATGTGGGAGTAGGGGTGAAGGGGAGACAAAGGGGAGAGAAGTGTGGGAGGGAAGGGAGGAGGGTTGTGGGTGGAAGGACAGTGAGGAGGTTAAGACGAGAATTTTGTGAAGGTATGGAAAAGAAAGAGGTTGAGAACGAGGAAGAAAGAGAAAATTAATTTTGTTTGACTTATATTTTTTCAAATTATTGTATTAGAATTGTGAATCACAAAAATCTACCAATTTAATTGGGTATTGAGAGTTACTAGATTTTTTGGTTTCATTCAAAAATCTCAATAACTATACAAGTTAACCAAGTAACAATTATGAAAATGAATCCAATTCTTGATTCCCATAATCTCTAACTAAGTACCCCATAAGTGTTGCAGTAACTTTTGAGATGTGCAGTGTTAGTGTGGTGGACCGATACTGAGAGAAATTTCCAAGAATGGGTTTCTACAAAGTGTTCTGTACCGGTGCTAGTTTTGTAAAGGAGTTCTATCAAGTGCTGTTCGTATTCATGGAATACGAACTAAGCTTAACTCATATTTTCTAAATGCAAGTTAGGTCCAAATTTTGCATAATTTTTTTTTTTAATTGCTTAGTTCGTAATACATTCATTGAGTATGAACTATCCTTGTTCGTATTTAATGACTACAAACTATGCTTCCCATTACTGACTCTTCCTTCTTTAGCAGAAGAGAAAGCATTGGACAGTAGGTCTTAATACGAACTTTCTTTGTTCATATTCATTGAATACGAACTATTCTTGTTCGTATTCAGTGAATACGAACTGTACTTCCCATAACTAACTCTTCCTTCTTTAGCTGAAACGAAAGCATTGGATAGCAGACCAAACCTCTTAATCTCATACTTTGTTATGACAAAAGTATTGTTAGTTAATAATATTATAGAGTCAATATTTGTGAAATTAATTTAAAAATAAAAAAGTTTAAGTTGAAAGAAAATCTTGTAGTAGTAATATAATCTTTCATTTAATCATTACTTCTTTTAAAAAATTTTGACAAAGTTTCTCCTATTTGCTAGAGATTCTCCCTACCAACAACCATAACCAACAAGGGTTATCAATATAAATAAGAAGCCCAACAAGGGCAACACGTATAGATCTATACAAAAGAAGACAAATTTACGCTAATAGTACAATAATCAATAACACAACTAGTAGTACAATAATCAGTAACACAAGTCATCCTATAGTTATACTACAATAATCAATGCCTATGCCCTCCAAGTCTCCCACAAGCGCCATAATCCTTCGGTCTGTGTATCCTATCATAAAATTGTGATGTGTCGCGTACTCTGGTAAACTGTTATTGAGTAAGAGTGATGCTGGGGTCCCCAGAACCAAGTTGTAATAAATCTTCAGGATCAGTTCCCTGTGACATGCCATCTAGGCGACGGAAAGGTATTGATGATGATGATCAAATGGAATGGTGTCTTGTCGAATGAACTAGTCACTAGAAAATGGCATAGATGCACGAGGACCTACCAGAGAGTTGGGTGGCGTAGGTAAATGTGGATTCTCATCATCTTCATACATATCATGCAATCCTGTATCAAGCTCAGGCTCAGGCTCAGGCTCAGATGACCTAACTCTATATAGGCGACGACCACCACCACCATGTTGTCATCTTGATCGAGAGGTGCGTTGTACCCTCTATGGATGTGGAACTGGTTCTGTTTGATAATTAGAGACAACTACACGAGCAAATTGAAGATGTCCCACCTCTCCTACTTCATATAGAGACTAAGCTGAAAAATCTTTGACATGTGTACCAATAGTTTTGACCCGATCATCGTCATCCCCAACCAAGTCTAGGTTCATATGGTACATTTGACACTTGTGATCCATTTACATAAAAGTGAGATAGAATAAGTTAACACAATAAAGTTTAGAATAAAAATGAAAATAAGTAGACTCTTACTAGATAATCAACTCGTGCATTGTCACCTTTGTAGCCCTCAGGAAAATCAATCCGCCAACTCGGATTACATTTATATAAAATATACACTCTATCGATACCAATACAAGTAATCCAAAAACGCATTCATAGTATCTATACATGGAATACCAGCCTCAACTATTTCTAAACATGCTCTCCAAGCATCAACATATAATTGCATATTTGATGAACTGTAAGCCAATTAGCATTAGGACTATCACGATGACCGGTCGCATGAAGTACATTATGATCAACAATTAGTCTTTTGTTTAGAATAGGCTGGTGCATTCCAAATTATCGCATAACACGATGAGGAAGGTGGCACTCCACGACCTCCCAACGTATAAGATATATGACTGATTGCCATATGTGACAATCAACAGTGCAATAATGGGGAAGCCGATCAAGTATATCATCTGTATACGGCTGCTATATGAACTACAAATTAAAAAATTTGATTAATGTTTAATTAAGTAACATCAGAGTATATGTAATCCAATGAAAATCAAATTAATCAATAGCTCTGCGGGTCATAGGCAATGTAACCGATCTTGAAACATATGTAAGACATGTCTTATTGTTCTACGCAAATCAAAATTCACATCCCACCTATTGAACAATGCATTCATGACAAGTTTAACATTAAAGAAATAAATATTTTATGAGATATGAAATTAAACAAGTCATTTGCCAAAGTATTTACCTAGAGGCATATGCTCCGTGAAACTCTTGCGACGACTCCAATCTATCAGGCCTCATAGTCGATATGCGTTCCCAAGCCCATAACTGTCGTATAGTAATAAGTATTTATATAAAATAATAAAAATAGAATTAACATTTTATGTACAGCATAAATAATACCTGTATCAAAAGGGAAGCACCATATATACCTTTAGCAGCGGGTGAAGTAGCATCACACAATCCACGATACAAAAAAGCTAATACTGTAGATCCCCAACTAAGATGTCTAACTATCTCCAAGTCTCTAACCATCATTATAAAGTGTAACGGCACCATGTTACCTGAATGATCAGGAAAGAGAAGTCCACCAAGTAACAAAGGTATGTACGTGCGTGCACGTTGTCTAGACATCTAATCTGGTGCATCATTTGGGAAGTATTGATCTAATGCAGCAAATAAGCAAGAAATCTTTAGGCAACCTCCTTCTATGTCTGTCCCACTAGACTGATAATACCCAACAACTTCTGGCGGAAGCCTACCCATTCATGGTGTGTATGAGAAATGCCCCTCCCTGAAACTAGTGCTCCATCAATGCACAGACCCCACAAGACGTCAATATCTTGTAGTGTGATCATTGCCTCTCCCACTGGCAAGTAAAATGTACGAGTCTCGGGTTGCTACCGTTCCACAAAACTAGTGACTAAGGCATGATCGACATGAACATATCCAGACAACTTAACACCAACAAACCTAGCTACAGTAATATAATCCATAACATGCTCAGGAATAGGTCTATGATTCCAAAATATCCCATCATAACGTCTCACACCTAGTAGTACGTTAGAGTCAATATGACCATCAAATATAGTCTATGCTCTATGCTGTGATGTAGGAGGTATAATATCATAAATATATGATCCAAGATGAACACCGCCACATGGCTGATCATCCATCACTAAAAACTGATATATAAAGAGAATAAGTGAGCAAATATTCTAAAATTATGTATGGAGCAATTATAGCGACGAAGAAAACAAATGCATTATTTATGTAATATCAAGATATTGCAAATGCATCAAACCTACATGACTAAGAATATGCCCAACCAGGGTCAAATTATACAAATAAGATATTTCAACAACACAATAAAAGGCCAATTCTGCTAAAAATACAATGGATTAAAACTAACAATGGGAAGGACATTTTCTGCAGTTGTGCCCTAACTGATGACATATGCTATACCTTCTTGGCTTACCGGGGATCTTTGACATCCATCTCATTTCGAATACGGCTTGCATGCACTCAGCCTGCACGTCAGGCGATGAACAAATTATTTTCTCCACGTAACTCCTAATTTGTATTTGCCCACTTAGCTAGGACCGGTATTGGATTAAGCTTGCTAGTTGTGAATTGTTGATGATATCCGATAGTAATATAGTGATCATTGACAATGCGTATAGGTTCATCACCCCTTAACCTGCAAACTATCATCCCATGCGACAAGAAAATCTATACATTTGTCATTTACCACAGGAGCATGTTTTGTCTAAATACTTGACAATTTGTATATTACCACCAAATTCAGTTACACGATTGTATGTCTTAATTCTATATATGCCTGTAAAATGATCAAAGGTCATCACCTTATTTCCTCAGTCTTTTTGGTCAAGTTCCTTCAACCTTTTCCAATGTATTGGCATAAGAGGTGTGCGGCAATGTTCAGCTTTTGCAATATTGTCAACAAATAATTTCATTATATGATGGAATGTGCAATCAATTAAATCCTTGATCGGAAGTTGTCTAGACTCTCGCAAGACATTATTCCAACTCTCAGATATATTTGTAGTTTCCATTCCCCACCTATGGTTGCCATCATGCGCAAGACACCACCGTTCAAGGCCAATGTCATTAAGGTATTCCCATGCCTCCAAGCACTCGTGCTGCAATTTTTCTTTATGCTTATTCCACTTATGCATCTGTATATTAACACCAAAAGACCAACATAACTTCTTCACGTGCACCTTCTTGAACCTGGTATCACATTGCTTCGAACATGGTGCAGATAGAACCTATGATAGGCCTAAGGTTCACTCCATAAAACGAACTCGATCATTGCATGAATTATGCCACGATGCCTGTCAGATATAACACAAATGGTCTCCATATCACCTACAACGTGATGTTTGAACTGCTCCATGAACCAACCCCAGCTTTCAATTGTTTCTTCATCAACAAGTGCATATGCAACCGGTATTATACTATTGTTTGCATCTCTAGTAACAGCAACAAGTAATTTCCCTTAGTATTCTTCTCTTAGATATGTGCCGTCAACAGATACAATGGGCCTACATTGATGAAATGCATCAATCGCAGGCCTAAATGTCCAGAATATGTATTTGAATATCTTCACATTATCGCTACTTCCGGGATGATGCAGCCACTATACCGCAGTCTGTAGATTGGATCGAACTAGTGCTTCAACAAATTGTGGTAATTGTGCAAATTACTTCCATAAAAAGTTGAATATGCTTTCCTCTGTGCATACCAAACCTTCTTGTATGTAACATCAACCTTCAACTTGTCCTTGATGTGCACTTCGATTTGTTTTACCTTGTGGCCAAGATCATTTTTAACTAAATGCACAATGTGACTTACAATAACCATTGATGTTAGACTTTGGTTGTTGTTTCCGATAATGTCCCCAAGGCACAAGTGATCATGATCATTGTGACCTTCCAAACATCAAGTGTTTAGTCATGAAGAGTTCAGCATAGTCATGCTTTGAGGACGTTTTGTTGGGCGACCAAGACTTACATTGGCATACCATGTTCTCTTCTACCACTTTACCTTCTCATTGGACCATGCTATAATTTACTTAGTTGCTCCTTACTAACAAAGTACATATTCAACTGAATTCTTTTTCTCATTCCAGTAAAACATCCCTTTATCATCACTATGATCCATGGGGTCATATTGATCCATGTTTCCAACATCATTGAAGAATGCTAGTTCACTAGGTTGATACGCAGGAACACTAATAATTCTTGCATCTGGTAACCATCAAAATTGTGTTGAAAATCATCATCTAGAGTCATAAGAGACAGGGATTGTTGGACTCTAAATATATGAAACATCTTCAAATGATGCCACGATGAGTCACTGTCATTATCAAAATCACCCTCCAAAACATCCAGTATATCGTGATCTAAATCTAAAATAGAATCGAGCCCATTTACATACCCCGTGTTCTCTTCGACTCCTTCTATATGGAGGTACTTGGTCCTTCATCTATGCAACCCCTTCACTACTTGCCACGCCAACAGTATGATTAGAAGATATTGAGTTTGACATTGCAAAAGAAGCTGTAGGGTTGTAATAATCAAGCGTCATTTGATAACTGAAAAAGACTCTATGCGTAGGATTGCAGTTGCACATTGTCCACATACGATTGCATCAAAGATGTCATTGACCTTGTGGCATATATCCGTAGGTTATTATTAGATCAGGGAATTGGGCGATTTCTTCCTTCTCGATATACACCTCCGCAATGAATATAGGGTCGATCTTTCAAACATATCAAAAATGTTCTCCATGCTTTCATCATCCTTCAATGCAGTAGTAAAGCGACCGCATGGAAGTCTGAACACGATATTCAACTTGCACCGGCCTTTATTAACCTCCATGAACTCATAGATATTGTCAACTAGCTCATCAAATCCAATCCTAGACGGATTTGAAATATCTTATTGCTCCTTGCTCTACGGTAGCAAATAGTCTCGCCTTCGTCAACTATTTTCATTCCCCAAAAGAAGGTAATATGATGGGGTCTATCAAACATCATGTGCCTATATACATGAATATATTCAGTCCCTATTATTGAGTATTTCAAAACTTTTTTAAAAAATTGGGAGGTTAAAGAAAATTACATTGAAGAAATAATGTTCATTTTCCTAATCTTCAAGCTTAAACAAACCTAATGAAGCAAACTACTTTACCAAAGTCCTTAAAGAAAAAGGCCAAGTATACTCAAATGTTTCTTACAATTGTAAAACTTTACACATGATCCATATGCAGTGCCAGCCATAAGAAAAGAACCAAATATACCTAAGGAATTGAATAGCATTTATAGAAACCTCTGTCTTATGTAAACTATAAAAGATGAATTCTTTTAGATTTTTAAATTTAATCATCTTAGATTTTGTCCTTCTCTAATAATAAAATAAGCCATCAAAAAAATTACATTGTGGAATTAGTATCTACTATTTTTTTTGGGAATAAAAGTTTACCTTGAGACACAAAAATAATTAATGGTTTACATATATTAAACCAAAATCATAATGAAAAAAATAACAAAAAAAAAAACTAAAAAGGGGCTTAAAATCAGAAATTGACATGTTAAGTACAATTTAACAAAATAGGAAAAACTAAAATTGAAAAAAAAAAAAAAAAAAAACCTGAAAATGGTGGACAATAGTGCTTGTGAAAGGCGGAGATAACGGTGGTGGGACTTGTGCTGTGGAAGGCAGAGATAATGGTGGTGTAAATGGATGAGGTTTGTTACTAGTGGTGGAAGATTTTTGGTGTATTGGAAGGATTTTTTTTTGGGGAGGGGGGGGAATCTTTGGATTTTTTTTATGTTGAAAGGGACTGACTGGCGAGGGAGGAAGAAGGGTTTTTAAAACCCAGGCTTAGTTCGTATTTGAGAAATACGAACTAAACTTAAGTCATATTTTTCAAATACTGAGTAATTTTTTAAAATAAAATTAAATTCAAAATTTATTAAAGTCATGTTTAGTTTCTATTCAAGAAATACGAACTAGTCTGTAGTTCGTAATCTTGCATTACGAACTAAGAAATTTTTTTAAAAAAAATGAATTCAAATTTTTTACTTAGAGTTAATGCTAGTTCGCATTCTTGAAATGTGAACTGTACTTGAGAAGTAACCTCTTATAAAATCAGTACTGTTACAGAATAATTTCTACAAATGACGCATAGAGAGAAATTTCTCCCGATACTGACTAGTGAGGTGTTACAGCCTTTCGTGTGCCTTCTTATTTCTAATTGGGGCCAGGGATTTACACTGGATTTCTTTAGTGGCAATCGTATGTGATTGGTATTTTACGTGGAGGTGTCACACATTGTAAATCTTGCTTTGATTTTGGGGTGTGACGACATCCACCATAGTTGATTGAAGAAAGGTAATCAACTCTAGTATTTACCTTCCAACCAAGTTTCGAGGGAAAATTTACTACAAACACATTTGAAATTTTAGTGCGAGTGATCTCGATCCTTAAAGTGTTATTTGCCCCCACTATGAATAGTTGTTGAATGGTTTCAGGCAAATACAACTTCTATGAATCACTAAAGCCACACCAAGAACACTTACTCAACAATGCAAGTATTCTTCCCATGAACCCTCAAGAACAAGTATAAGACTAAAATAAGAAGAAAACTATAAAAATCTAATTTTTTGTGTGTATTTTATGCCTTTGATGTAGTCTCACATTTATAAACACATCAAACACTTCACCAAAGGTTGTCTCAATTGATTGGCAACCCTAAGAAACTAAGTTACAACTTTTAAGATGAATGGACAAAATTTTTCAGCCATAACTCAAATGAAGAGAGGTGCTACCTTTTGATTTGAATTTGCACCAATTCATCACAAGAGAAGTTATAAACTTAGATTTTTAATATTTAATTACGTATTAAGTATTTTTCAAACAAGTCTCGTATTAATTTTATAAGTTATCATTGAAAAATGCCAAAAGACACAATTTGAAGATGTTTCATATATTTATTTCCAACAATCCCCCACTTAGCTTATAAAACTAATTTTTCAATGAATTTAATTCTCAAGAGACTTGTTAAGTTTTAACCTTAAGTGGTGACAAATTTCAAAATTTGGACTAAATCAATGGTTGTACTTAAACATTGAACCTTGATTTAATATGTCCAAATCGGAAAATTGTACCTTAAATTCATAATGTTTCTTGAGATATTCACCTATATTTTTGCACCGTTATGGCCATGTGTGTCTTCCTAGTTTCATGAACATTTGCAAAAGTTATACCTACTTTTGTTAAAAAAGGCACCATTTCTAATGTTCATATAGGTGAAGTACCGAAACATAATAAGTACTTGGTATGCAAATAAGTTCTTTAATGAACTTGTACTTCATTAAGAGTACTTGCTCATCCTTCCACAGTACTAGTAAACATATTTAATACAGATTGGTATGCAAATAAGTTCTTTAACGAACTTGTACTTCATTAAGAGTACTTGCTCATCCTTCCACAGTACTAGTAAACATATTTAATACAGATTGTGCCTCAATGTTTACTCACAATCACAAAACATAACTTGTTTTTCTCATTATACCTTTAGCTTAGTTTGTGAACTAGTGAAGGTCGAGTTCCCACTATAGTGATTAATTTAATTATTCCATAGGTTTAACCCCTATGTCCTTGGTCATCCTATTAATTATATCTCTCGAGAGTCCTTTAGTAAACAAATCTGCCAAGTTCTTTATTGACTTTTCATAGACAATTGTAATCACACCTTCCGTGATTAATTGTCTAACATAAGCATGTCTCAAGCTTATATGTCTAGACTTACCATTATATGTTTTATTATTTTTCAATGATCTAGACATTGTAACTTCACTATCACAATGCAAAGAGATAGCTGACATATCATGTGGCCACAAATCTATATCCAATAATAGATTTCTCAAAGATTCTGCCTCTTTGTCGGCCGCAGCTAAGGCTATAAACTCAGCTTCCATGGTGGAATGTGTTATACACGTTTGTTTCTTTGACACCCAAGAAACCACACCGCCACCAAGCATGAACACCCAACCAAATTTAGAACTATTGTCACTTGCACTAGTTATCCAACTAGCATCACCATATCCTTCTAATACACTTGGATAGTTATTGTAAAAGAATCCAAAATTTGATGTTCTCTTTATGTAACCGAGAAGTCTCCCTATTTCTTTCCAATGAGCAACAACAGAATTACTTGTAAATCTTGACAATTTACAAACAATATAGGATATGTTCGGTCTTGTACAATGTGTAAGATACATTATACTTCCAATAGTACTAGCATACTCTAACTATGCTATTGATCTTCTGGTGTTTACCGGAAAGTTTACTTGCTACATCATACGGAGATGAAGCATCTTTAATGTTTAAATGATTAAACTTTTGAAGCATTTTCTTAACATAGTGAGTTTGATTTAGAGCATAATCCCTACTATGTTTAGTCACCTTAATACCTAAAATAGTATCAACTTCACCCATATCCTTCATTTTAAATTTAGAAGTTAGATACTTTTTTGTTTCTTCAACACCTCTTAAGTTTGGACCAATTATAAGCATGTCATCAATATAGAGACATACTATCACACCATAGTCTTTCGTAAATTTTGAGTGAATGCACTTATCAGCATTATTATGTTTGAAGCCATCTTGCAAGATTACCAAATCAAATTTCTCATGCCATTATTTCGGTGCTTGCTTTATTCCGAATAAGTATTTAACAAGTTTGTAAACTTTGTTTAAATTATCATGTAGTACATAACCCTCGGGTTGTTCCATGTATACCTCTTCATCCAAATCACCATTCAAAAATGCAGTCTTAACATCCAGTTTGATGAATAAACAAACCATATAAAGAAGCCAAAGCAAATAACACCCTAATTGAAGTTATTCTAGCTACAGGGGCATATGTATCAAAATAGTCAATACCTTCCTTCTATTTATACCCTTTTGCTACTAACTTAGCTTTAAAGGTTTGTATGGAACCATCTGTATTATATTTTCTTCTAAATACCCATTTATAGCCAATAGGTTTTGAACCAGGAGGCAAATCAACAAGTACATATGTATTGTTACCAAGGATAGAATTCATTTCTTCCTCTATTGCCTCCTTCCAAAATGCAACATCCCTTGAAGACAATGCTTCACTAAATGTCTTTGGATCTTCATCAACATCTAGTATCATAGATATTTGTTTACAAACAGATTTTCTATCTCCTTCTACAAGAAAAGTTATTTCTTGTATATACACAAAATTTGGATCCAATTGCTTTTCAATTATACCTCTTTGACTCCTTCTAATATCATTAGGAAATTCATTATATTTCCTTTTAATGAGAAGAATCATCAAAGTTTGAATTTATATCTTGTGAATTATAAGACTCTTGATCATGAGAATTATAAATATCACTAAGGAATTTATCCTCAATGAACTCAACATCTCTAGATTCCACAATTAATTTGGAATTTACATCAAGTAATCTATATGCTTTTGAATTCAGCATATCCAACAAAGATACTTTTATTTTGCTTTTGGTTCTAATTTAGTTCTTTTAGGATTTGGTACCTTATAGAAAATTTAGGCAACGCCAAACTCTAAAATAACTTATGTTTGGTTTCCTACCTTTCCATACTTCATAAGGAGATATTCCAAATTTCTTTGAAGGTATCCTATTATGTACATAACAAGCTATTAATAATGCCTCACCCCATAGGTTCATTGGCAACTTGGCATTTAGTTGGCATTTACCATTTCTACTAATGTCCTATTCTTTCTTTCTGCTAAACCATTTTGTTGTGTGATATAGGGTGCACTTGTTTGATGTACAATACCATTTTCCTTCCTTCACAAAAAGAAGAAAATTCATTTAAGAAATATTCACCTCCTCTATCACTTCTTAAACATTCGATTTTCTTTCCAAGTTTATTTTCTACTTCAGCTTTGTAGATTTTAAACTTTTCGAATGTTTGGTCTTTAGTTTTCATCAAATAAACATATCTAAATCTAGACTTGTCATCTATGAATGTTATGAAGTATTTATTTCTGCCTCTTGTTAACATACCATTCAAATCACAAATATCAGAATGAATAAGATCTAAAAGATAACTATCTCTTTCTACACCAGCAAATGATTTCTTAGTCATTTTTTGCTTGGATACATATTTCACATTTATCACAAGCACTTTGACCATAAAAAATTAAACCATGTTTAGACATAAATTTTAAAGTCCTAAAATTAATATGTGCTAAACGATTATGCCATAAGGAAAGAGATTCAACAACATACACAAAAACAATATTATTATTAGTACTTAGTTTAATCATCCCATTACATGAGTAACCCTTTCCTACAGAAAAAGGAAAGATCCCATTTTTAGTTAAGATCAACTTTTCGGCCTCTATAACAGCCTTTATACCT
This sequence comes from Cinchona pubescens, assembly GCA_025175665.1. NCBI lineage: Eukaryota > Viridiplantae > Streptophyta > Magnoliopsida > Gentianales > Rubiaceae > Cinchona > Cinchona pubescens. Next base: position 359,875 of record JANKKI010000361.1, on the reverse strand, counting down.
TTCTTACACAACAAGATTGCAAATACAAGATTTTTCTTCAATTCGGGAACAAATAGTACATTAATTAGTGTAAGTTTCTTCCTGGATGTAAATTGTAATTCTACAACTCCTTTGCCTAAGACTTTTGCCTTGGCATTATTTCCCATAAGAACAAGTTGATCCTCCTCGGAGTCTTCAAACTCCTTGAACTGGGACTTGTTATTGCAAATGTGAGTAGTTGCACTGGAGTCATATCACCAATCAAATAATGTAGTATTGGAGGCCATGTTTATGTCGGATATCATGCCAATCTGTAAATTTGACACCATAGCCACCAATGCCTACTCATCCTTTCCCACAGTGTTTGCATGGTTAGGATTCTCCACATTTGGCTTCTTGAGAATTCTACATTCTTTCTTATAGTGGCCCTTTTAACCACAATGAAAACACTTTCTATTCTTTTTTATACAACATCATTAGAAGTGCTAGTAGAATTTTCAGCATTATTGGTGAAACTTGTGTCAACAAATTTTCTTTTACCAAATTTGTTTGTATTCTTAGTTCCATTTTCAATAACATTTACTTTGTTGTTAGTCACTAGTGCATTTTTACCTTCACGAATACAAGTTTCTTCCTCAATTCGAATGTGCAACAAGAGTTGATCAATAGTGATATTTTCATTAGAGTGCATGAGTTTCTTACGGTAATTAGCCCAAGTAGGAGGCAATTTTGAAATAATTGCAGCCACTTGCATTGCCTCAGAAACATCAATTTTGAGATCTTTGAGTTTGGAAACTAAAGCTTGCAACTCATCTACTTGAGTCATAATTGACTTATTGTCTATCATAGTGAATTCAAAATACTTTAAAGAAACAAATTTGTGGATACCTTGTTTGTCATTGGTATATTTTGTCTCCAAACCTTTCCAAAGTTCTTTCAGATTTTTATACTTTGGAAAAGATAATATAAACGGTCACTTGGAAAATGTGTCCATAATGTAGTCATGACATCTTACGCAATCTTCACCATATTTTTTATAAGCAGTCTTCTCAGCATCTGTACTTTCTTCATTTGGCACCTTAGGCTTTGGATGATTTACATCCAAAATGTAGAAAATACTTAACTCGGTTAGAAGGAATTTGATCTTGTCCTTCCAATGAGTAAAGTTAAGACCATTTCCATCAAAACGGTCTAGTTTGAACTCATGGTTATTCACTTTTATAGTAGTGATAGAATCGTTGTTCTCCATGTCAACAAAAAAGAAAATAACACTTTAAGATTGTTGAGGGAAAATTTACTACAAACACAAAAATTGAAGAACAACTTTGAAACTTTAGTGCGAGTGATCTCTATCCTTAAAGTGTTATTTGCCCTTACTATGAATAGTTGTTGAATGGTTTCAGGCAAATACAACTCCTGGGAATCACTAAAGCCACACCGAAGACACTTACTCAACAGTGTAAGTATTCTTCCCTTGAACCTAGCTAGCTCAAGAACAAGTATAAGACTAAAATAAGAAGAAAACTATAAAAATCTGATTTTTGTGTGTATTTTATGCCTTTGATGTAGTCTCATATTTATAGGCACATCAAAAACTTCACCAAAGGTTGTCTCAATTGATTGGCAACCCTAAGAAACTAAGTTACAACTCTTAAGATGAATGGACAAAACTTTTCAGACATAACTCAAATGAAGAAGTGCTACTTTTTTATTTGGATTTGCACCAATTCATCACAAGAGAAGTTATAAAATCAGATTTTTAATATTTAATTACGTATTAAGTATTTTTCAAACAAATCTCGTATTAGTTTTATAACCTATCATTGAAAAATGCCAAAAGACAATTTGAAATATGATGTTTTATATATTTATTTCCAACACCAAGTGGTAGATTTTAAAACAAAACTTATAAATCGGGACATCATTAGAGTAGATTGGAGATGTCACTGTGTTTCAATAATGTTTTATTCTATGACAACTTTAATAGTTCTTATCTGCTGACAAATTTCATGTTTATACTGTTTTCGTCTCTTATATTTAACATAATGTATTTTTGTCCCTCGCAAATTCAAAATGTAGCATTTTGCCCTAACAAATTACAAATATATTTTGGTTTAGAATAATCACATGCATATCATATGTCATATTTTTAGACACAAAATTAGCAACACATAAATGTTAAGTAAGTTTTAAGCAATGTTTTTAAACCCACCATTAATCTAAATAGATCTCAGACAAATTCCACCAAATCTTAGATAAATTCCACCCAAAAAATCCAAGTTCCTAAAAAAATCTATTACATTACAAAAGGGGAAGGGGTGGAGAACTAGTGTTCAATGAGATGGGTGAGGAGAGAAGAAACAGTAGAGAAGGAAGAAGAGGAGGCAGAGGTTGACAAAGGAGTGAGCTTAGGCATTAAGGGGAAGGAGAGGAAAGCAGATATTGAGGCGGTGGGAGAGAGGAAAGGCAGAGGAGGAGAGGAAAAGGGAGGCAGAGGTGGACAGGAAGGAGAGAAGCCCCCCAGGAGGTTGTAGTGGTAAAGAAATAGGGAAAGGAAGGGAAGGAGGAAGCGGTTGGTGAAGGAAGGGTAGGGGAGATAGCGTGGCAGAAGTAAAGAGAGTGAAAAAGGAGTGGCGACTGTGAAGAGGAACGGAAACGTTCTTAATTTTTTTTTTTTTTTGTTAAAGTAGATGGATATTAAAATACTGTTGATGGGTTTTGAACCCGTTATCTTTAACTTGGAAAAAATTTAGTTCCATCGAAAAGACCACTCCTTCGCTCATCTTCTGTGTGCTGGACTTTCATAATTTTCTTCCTAAATACGAAGTCCAAGTAAAAACTTTTTAAAATAAAAAAGAAAAAATGGGTGACCCAGTGGTTGAATTGATCGAACCAATTAAACCATGAATTGGAAGCTACACTAGGTCACCCTCTGGGTTGAGTTTAAAAATATTAGTTTTAAGTTGTACATCAGAGTGTTTAGAATTTGTGCGTTACTAATTTTGTTCCTAAAAAATGTAATAGGTGATACACGTGATTATTCACCTTAAGATAAATATACATGTAATTATGTTTAGAAGTCAAAATAATATTTTTTGAATTTGTATGAAATGAAAATGTATTATTTTGAATGTAAAGAATTATAAAAATATAAATATAAAATGTGAATCACTATTAGAGTTGCTATGCCGCGGAGAAGGACAAAAGAGGTTGGTACAGAACGGCAATGAATTGGTATTATTAGGTATGGTGGTCAGCCCGTCTTTTAATCGATTAGGATCAGATCTGCTAAGAAGTAGGCTAAAATCAAGAATTTAAGTGCCTTCACTTTCACTGTGAGTGATATTCCTGACGAAGAGGTGACTCTTGCTCCTTGGAAAATTTCTAAACATTTGAAGCAGTTCTTTGATGTTTTCGACATTCCCATATTACTTCTTGTAAGAAAACATTTATTGACTCAAATCCCCTTCTCTAAACTTCTCTATTTGACTTTAATTCGTCTCGGCCATTCGTCTCAGCCAGCATGGTAGTTTGATGTCCTTTGCACTCATAGCACACCCAAAATCAGCAGAAATTGTAAATTTTAGTTGTGGGAACATAAATGCACTTTAATCTGGTTGCTACTGCTGAAGCCTAGGCTTCATGTTGCTGACAAAGCAAGATGAAGTCGTACATGTGAAATTTCAGCAATCATCTGAAGCTAGTTCATGGAATATAATACCAGGTGTGAGCAACATCATGGAATATTTGAACGGAAGGACAAAACAAAAGCATTAAGCGCATTGACATGTATTACTAATGAGAATAAACCACCAATGCAGTCATAAACTGCCAGATTGTATTTTACCTGTAAAACGAGATAAAGAATGTATACCAAACGAAGAAGATACACATAAAAGTACATCATCATGGAGATCTCAAAGAAAATGTTTATCGACAACCAAAAGTTGAATATCAATGAGAGCTAGAACAGATTTTGTCAGTTTGATGTAAAGAACTGAAATCTGGAGTCCTCGGGCAACAGCAAATTCATGTTCTTTATCAGGCATTTTGAGAAGTAACTAGAAGTTGACCCTTTAGTAGCCATGAAGCTTTAGATTAGCTATACGATTGCTATTTCTCATGTACTATAGAAGATAGAAGGATATACAGTTTGTCCAAATTGTTTCATTGAAAGGGCTGGTGTGAGAGGTAGAATCAAGATGACTTGAGTGCAATGGAGCAATTGAGCCGAACTTGCCCCTCCAAACCAGATAGCGAAACAAGATTTGACATTTTGACCATTGCACGAGCAAAATCTGTTCGAAATGCTGTTCCATCATCCAAAGAATATTCAACTACCACTTTTGCTGTCTCCTCATTGGCCATCAACTGCTGGTCAGCAAAGAGAAGACCTCTTCCTATCATCAAGCTCCTATAGTAGTGAGTGCCAAAGGGAGATTGAGATGAAGGAGAAGATGACAATTCTTGGAAGTAAGCCATAGACCTTTCAGATTCACTAATACTACTTGACCCTGTGAAAGATTCACTATTGCTGAAACTGCTATTACTCTCCAGGCACTTTAGTTTTATTTCCTCGAGGAAATCAGAAGGAAGAGTTGAATCAGGTGACCCTAACCCCAAGAAATTGTTGTTAATTCTTGGCAGAATGAATTCACAACTGATTTTACCAATGTTGTGGCCCCCTGCATGTGAAAAGCCACAAAAGAAAAGTTTAATCAAATTCGCAGGAATTTGTTCTTCCTTTCAAGTACACAGATATCTTTGAACAGTAATTATTGGAGAAATTAGTAGTTACCAAGAAGCGCAACGGTTTCCCTTGCACTGAATCCTCTGAGTGAGAACAACCGAAGTGTTCCAATGATATTTCCATTGGGCCGTGGGATGTCAGACAAGGCTTTGCTGAAGAAGGACTGATTATTGTCTTTTCTTCCAGTATACACTGGATAATATGGCCCACCAGACTGCGGAGAAAAAGAGAATGTACATCAGAAAGCCAACAAGCATATATGGGGGGAAAATTGAAAAGATGTGCAGCATGTGGAATGTCAAAAATTTCTATTGACCAAAGTAGACAAAGAACATGATGTATGTTCTTTCTTACAAGAAACCAAGTACATCAGGAACCCAATTGAGGTTTAAAATCATCTAAATACTCAAAACACTTTGACTGGAAAATCTGACAGAAAAAATGGATTTGAGCAGCAAAAGGTTTTTGCATGAACCAAATAGAATCTATAGTGAGAGAACAATGAAGTAATGAAATGTACAAAAGAGTTTGATTTTCCAATTAAAAAAATAATAAAATAAATTAGTCTGAGTGCATAGTAAGAATTCATACCAAAATAATAAAATTTCTGGTTGCTAAGACCAGTATGTCAGAACATGATACGATTCCAGGACATTCCTTCTCCAGCTCCTCCTTTATCATATCAATAAACTCAAAGCCTTTCAATGTCTGGTTAGGTATTGCTTGTCTTTCAACCATTGAAGTCCCATTGCTTTCTGTTAGAAGGATAGACGCATCACATCCCTGAAAATATAGTAAACAACATAAGATGATTTTGATTAATCAGATGCAATGAATAGCGATGACAACAAGGAAAAGGATAAAGGAGATAATCAGTTATATCCAGCCTGAGTGTGAAACCAAAGTTCTCTGCACCTAAATAAGAATTAGAACAAACTTCAAGCCAAACTATTTTCCCTATCAGCACGGTTAAATAATTTACTAATTCCAGTGATTCCGCCAAAGAAACTGACAAGCACACACTCAGCGTCTCATTTAACATACATATGACAAGGAAATGAGGTAAATGAAAGAAAAAAAACTGTGAATACTACAAATCAACTTTAGCTACTGACAAGAGATCAATACATTAATTCTGAAAACAGTGAGAATAACAATAATTGAAGGACATGAAGTGTGTTAGTATTCAAACTCCAATTGTCAGGTCTGCACCATATGTAATAAAAACACACCACAGAGCACAATAGATGACCACATTGTGGAACGGCTTTCTCTCTGGCATGTAATCACAATAAAGTTTTCAAATGTACATGCTTTGTCCTACCCATCGACGGCCAAATCTTTCGATCTGATTCTTATCTCATTTCATTCCAGTGGTTCAACCAGACTCTATTTCGTCAAATGAGATGTTTGGAGGCAAGGACAAAAAGACGTTCTTTCCTACTTACTTTCTTCATTCTCACGAGGAATGCATCAACAAAAGATCCTACTTGACTTCAGTCCCAATACTAAAAGACGTGACTAAATCAGCACCCGGTACTGACAAGCTACGTCAGCAAGAAGGTTCAAGACTTAGTCGAGCGTAGCTCAAATCGCAAGTCAAGTAGTGGAGATAGATAGAATCTTTCATTTGCATTATCATGAGTTTGCCTAAATTCTGTAATGTAAGTCAATCTCCAAGTTCTACTTCTTTGCCCTTTATTTGCCACTTTTTTCTTCTCTTTCTCTACTGCATGTAAATTTGAAAATCCAGAACTGAATATATCAAGAGCAGAATAAATGCCGAACACGTGCTTAGCTGCTCGTGCTAATTTTGCAAAGGGCAGGCTACCAGGACATCAAAACTCATTTTCGAAATACGTATAAAACACATCCATATTCAGAAAATGGAAATGAACAATTCTAAGTCATTGACTAGATTCCTTGTACCATTCTAGACAAAACATGCATTGGTGATACTAAGCATGTAAGGAAAACAAATTCATGAAAATCGAAATTAAGAAGCCAAATTTTCATGTTTTCCGTTCACATAAAGAATGCTCCAATCTGATTCATTATATATTGGAGTTCATCCATATTAATCACTTGGATTTTGCAGTTTTAAGCATGGATTATGGATTTATCCAATATCTTAACTACCGTAAGAGAAACCAGATGGTTCACATGCTGTTCATCCTAAAAAATACTGGAATCTGTCATTTGGCAGCAAAAGAACTACAATTATGTCCATGCAATCTCTCCGCCGCCCACTCCCCCTCCCCCCTCTGCAGTCCCAAGAATTATTACACATGAATTTTAGATTATTTTATTACAAAAAAAATGAGAGGCCCAAAACCAAGAATCTGATCAATGCCCAGAAACCAAAATCACCAACAACTGTAAAAGAATGAAAATTGAAAACCCAAACCCCAATTTCAAGACATTCGATTATCCAAAGCCCAAGTCCCAATTTCATCATATTTTACAAAATCAACACAACATTGAACCCAAAAAGACGGAAATTGATCATAGACCATCAAATTTTCAAGAATCACCAGAGAGAGATTACATATAGTCAAGAACTTCATGTATTCAGAAAACATGATTAAGTCAATTTCAAGAATATCAAAAACGTAAACAAAACATTCATTTATTTTCACTAATTAAAAATCAAGAAACAGTTGGGTAACAGAAACCAAAGAAAAATGAAAAAAAATAATAATCAGTTTCTGTTTGATTAATTACCTCAATGAAACAATCATGGAAAAATAAGCGTAGAAGCTGAGCTGGGGCGTTCTTGTTCTGAGACTGAGAGAGGATTTTCTGCACTTCAGACATGACGATTTTCTCTGCATTTGGGCAATTACTCTGTTCATAGAAATCAAGCCGCATGCCGTCAGCTTCACTTAAGAGAGTAGTGATGGAAGCAGCGAGTGAGAACAAAACCAGAAAAATCTTCATAATTTTATTGAAACCCATTTCTTAGATTGAAGATTTCTCTATGAGGGACAGAAAATTTACTGGGTTTTTGCCTTCTTGGGTACGCGGAAGGACCAGAGCCCCGGGGGTGTTGATGTGTGTGAACTGTGATACTGGAAGTTGAGAAGAAGAAAAGGCGGGAAAAGAAGTTTGTTACGATGGAAATTCGCTTTTGGTCTCATTTGTAAATTCATTAAATATTATGAAATTTATGACATCAACTGATATAAATAATATTTTATAAAATTTATTTTAATCACAATGTGTATAAGTGAGGCTAAATATCAGATCTATGTAAGTATTTTTCATGTTACCATAGGCAGAGATATCTCGAGAGTGTATTGTCAACTTTGTGCAATGTACTGCGTCTGTACACTGTTTTTATTTAATTTATTTTTGTTGTTTTACCAAAATTTTGATCCTCGGTCACTATCACGTAATTAGTGAATAAGGCATACCTTATAATTGTGTAATTTTAAAAAAAAAATTATAAAAAAATAAAATAAAAAATAGAAAGTAAAAATAAGGGAGCTATAAGGAGTTAGTGAGTAGTTAATGGTTACTCATGCTTTATACATAATATAGATAGATGATATCATGATATCAAGTCTAATGAATGTAGTTAAATCATATTCAATTATCAACCTCTAATTTGAAATGTTTGGTCAAATTTCGTTTCCTTCTTTGCAAGTCTAATAATACTAGTGGGAAAATCACTGTGTGGTTTTATAAAAAATACAAAAATTCATGAAAAAAAAAATTAAGTAATGGAAATCTAAAAAATTAAAATTAAAATATAGATAATAGAAGGTATATAGGAGAGAAGTGAGCGAGTAGTTTTAACTGACACCCCTCTTCTCTCTTGCATATTATAGTTTCGTCTCTTGTATATTACATTCGTTATTTCCTTTCTTTGTATAAGAGTATAATTGAAAATTAATAAGATGACAAATACTAAAATAAGACTGAGATTTTATATATAGTATAAATGTGAACGATTTTGTCACTATGTCATTTTATATGATAGTACCATTAATAAAATTAATAGAGGAAATTTTGTGGATTTATTGCCCAAGTTTTAGTTCTAGTATCATTTTTCACTTTTTTTAGTACTTTACTGATAATTATAAGTGGCATATTAAATTCCAAAATTTTTACTGTGTATTAATGCTTTTGGTTGAAGTGTTGGTTAGGTGGTAAAAGTATAGGGGAAATTCTACCGTCCCTTTTAGGCAACCATTTCCTTCTATTTTAAAAACTTAAACAGTACAACACTATGTAATTTAAAAACTTGTACTGTACAAGTTTTTAAACCCAAGGGAATGGTTCCCTCAACTGGACTATAGTACAAGTTTTAAAACCCAAGGGAATGGTTCCCTCAACTGGACAATAGAATTCCCCCGAAATATATAAAAGACCTCATCACAAAACTTATACTTAAAAACCAAAAAAAAAAAAAAGAAAGTGCAATTAGAGATGGATTTTGAGACCAATTTCGGAGTAAAATTTTTCGCTGATTCATTTTAGTGATGAAAACTGGAACGAAAGAAATGTTTTCGGTGATAATTGGCGATGAAAAACATATATTGTCCCAAAATGTGATAAAGAATCAAGGCATCGATTCGTGGAAAATATGAAATTAAATTAGCGAAAAACAATCATCGCTAGAAATTGAGGAAATTAGATATGCACAAAGGTTTGTCACAAAGTCAGGGACGAGGTTAGGGACGCATTTAACTGCGAAAATTGGGGTAAATTTTGACGGGTATGATAGTAGTTGAGATTAATGAAAAGTATATGAAACTCATAATTTTTTAATTCTTCAATGATTTATAATATCTACATTATATTGTAAAGTGAGTAACAAATAATTTTTACAAAAATTTATAACGTATTCAGACGCGGAAACTTTGCAATGCACCAATGAATTGCAAAAACAAGTGCCATATTTAGCAACAGATTTGAGAATGAAAACATTAGCAACAACTTAGGCATGTACTTTGCTATGAATTTTAACATGATTTAGAAAAGATAAATAAAAATCGAATTGTGCAAATGGATTTAGAGACAAATATATTAGGGATAGTGAGGTATGATTGTGATGAAGAGTAATATCATTTAAAAAAAATAAAGAAGGAGAAAAAGAAGAGATATTAGTGACAAAATTTGCAAAGAAATAGTATGAGCCAATTTTTTTTTCCTGTTTTCAAACTATTATTACATCCAAAAACCCAAATATTAGATAAATTTAAAAAAAAAAAAAACAAAATATGAAATTTATTTATTAAATAAATAATATTTTTTACTTGATATTTAATTAAAAAAAGAAAAAACTAAATCTATGACTGTGTTGCTAGAAGTAGGCTAATGGTTGATTTGCTTTTGTTGGTGCAAGGTGACAACCTCAAAGAGTCCATCCAGCAGGATGACCGTGGTCTGTATATTGCTTCTTCCTTGCGTTGCATCTCTGCCCTCAACTCGACTACCTCAAATTTCCTGGCTACAAGTAGACGAGGATGAAGCAGCTACTAAGCTAACTCTTCAAGCAGTCGAAGTGTAGGGTCGCACCATCAACCCCAATCCAAAAACTCGACCATGCCTAGTGCTGTCAACGGCCTTGATCCAAAGTTGTAGTTGACTCACCAATAACTAAAATGGCGCATCGGGCGGGATCCTATGCCTTATGAGTCTAAGAGGCAAGGAACTGAGGGGAAGTCTCACAGAACTGTTTTGCCCGGGAATCATTTTTCTAGTAGCACCCACTGAAGAACTTCTCAAACATAGGGTCTAGGCAAATCCTTTGCATGAAAAAAATGGAAAAATACACCAAGTTTTAATGTTAATATGATATAAAAAAAAACAATGATAAAATCTTACCAACTTGTGTGAGTGCTCGGCGACTTTGACCGAATCAGCGGTGTAGGTGGTCTCCTGTCCATGCGCCGATGATTCCTTGTTCTGCTTTTTGCTTAGCTGTTTCTTGGGTGCCAATCAACGACCAGCGCTTGCCAATTCTACCCAGTCAAACCTTGGCTTTTTCTATGGCGGCTTGGCCTTGCTAACAATGTTGGATATACAGTCATCGGCCTTCTTCTTGTAGATCCTATAAATCTCCACTGGTCCGTTAGTGTCCACCTATAACAAGAAAATAACACAAGTATAAATGGTTGATGATTGTTAAATAAAATTAAATTAGGTTGCAATTTGATTTACCTAAAACTCCAACCACAACGCCTAGATAGAAAATGGCGTCATTGTCTACTTGTGGGTAGTGTTGGGCCCGAACTACGTTCAACCAATTTGAGAACCTATAAACACAGTTCCTACAAAATTAAAAAAATTAACTTAAACAAATGAAACCAAGAAAGAAGCTATACTTGCATGTTCCAATGAGGCTAAATGATTGGTCCGACGTCAACAACTTTATCAGCTTTTGGGTCATCGCTGACCTTTGAACCCGTTCTTCTGGCGAGCCTCGTGGATCGGGATACCATTGGTAATTGGCAGAGGTCACAAGACTCACAACATGGATATTATGGAACAACCTAGTGTTGCCTTTGCCGACCCCGATCTGGATCCCGTGAGCGGAATATGTGTTGATGGCTACGCCAAGAACGATCGAGATGTACTGGTACTGCCTCATCCATGTGCCTATACAACAACATCAAAAAATGCAACCAAAATATAAGGTATTTAATCAGTCGAACATAGTTTTTACTACAGTTTGAACTAAATTGAACTAAACACTAAACCATAAATCTAAGTCAGATTAAGTTGTCTAAACCATAAATCAAAGTTGCATAAGTTGAACTAAGTGTAGGGTGTTTACTAATTTGAAACCTATTTGAACCTAGATGAAAATAAATTAACAAAAATATATGTTTTTACCAAATTGTAACGTAATTTAACCTAGTTAGATTAAATTAACCTAAAGATAGAGTTTTTTCCAATTCATGGGCTAGTTTAATCTAAATTGTGAAATAAACTAACACAAATATACGGTTTTAGTAAATTGAAACCTGTTTCAACCCAGATTAAATTAAAGGTAAATACTATTTTGGTCCCTTATCTTTGGGGACTTATCCAATTTGGTCCCTTATTTATCCCACAAGCTAATTAAATCCCTCATCTTTTAAAAAATAGCCTATCTAGGACATTTAAAGGAAAATTTGGAAAAAAGTAAAAGTCACGTACGTGGCTGTTAAATTGGAAAATTGAATTGACCATTTTTGTGATTTATCTTTGAAATTTCATTCAATTTAGTCCACCCAATGTGTTCCAATTTGAATTGAATCTAAAATATATATATATAAATACTTACGAACATAAAAAAATTTACCAAAATTTTCATGAAAATTCTATTATCACACAAAAAATAAATGAATTTGAACAATCCACCTTGAATTTCACTTTGGAAAGTTTGCAATTGGTGTGAAAAGCTTAAAATTTGGGAAAAACCACAAATGAACTCCAAAAATCATCAAATTTTCAAAAAATATTTAAAATTTTAAAAATTTTAGCTTTTGCTCAAAGTGAAAATTTTCTGGTAATACCTCTAGAAAATGTTGACTCAAAAGTAAAAAACGAAAAACATTTAGAAACATTAAAAATCACCAAAGTTTTATAAAAATTCTATTGTCATACATAATGTTTCAAGAAAAAATTAAAATAGAAAAATACATTTGGAAAGTGTGCTCATAGGAAAAACATTGAGATTTAAATAATACCAAACAAACTTCAAAAATCATCAAAAACCCTAGAAATGTTTAAAATTTTACCATTTAGATTTTGTTAAAATGAAAAATGGTTTGTAATGCTTTAGAAAATTTTGTTCTTACTCGGAATATAACATTTAATATACAAGCAACATTTATAATTTTGAAAGCGTTACCAGAAAAAGTTTAATTTTAGCAAAAGAAAATTTTTAATAATTTAAACATTTTTGGAAAGAAATTTTCAAAGCGAATATTTTGGATGAATTTTTCAAATCAAATTTTTTGGAACGATATTCCGGTAGAGTTTAAACAAAATTATTACTGTAAATATTATTAACAATAATAGATTTTTTCATGAAAATTTGTTGATTTTTTTTAATTTTTGCAAGTATTTTTATATTTTGTTTTAGTTTTAAGTGAAATTGGTACAAAGTACATCGGGTGTGACTAAAGTGGACAAGATCCTAAAGATAAGGGACTAAAATAGTAATTTTATTTTTCAATTTTAACAGCAATCTATTAAGTATCTTAGGTTGGTCAAAGTTTTTACAGATAAGGAACTAGATTGGCTAGCAGATATACACATAAGAGATCAAATTGGACAAGAATCTAAAGATAATGTACCAAAATAGTATTTTTCCTAAACTAAATTGACATAAATATAGTTTTTTTTTTTATCAATATTTATATAATTCAATCTAAATTCAACTAAATTTACATAATAACAGAGGAATTACAATACTAAAACCTAATTTAACCCTAGACGTGTTTAACCTTAAATTTATAGAAATTTCGTCAGAGTTATTCCCATGCAATTTGACCATTCTTAAAATTTTCAACAACTATACGATGGCACCCCTATAACCCAGTGGCACTGCATAATGTCAAATATAGTGAAAGCTAAGAAATAACTTAAAATTATGGCAATATTCAATACAATAACTTAATTAACATGAAATAGCTTAGCTTATGCCGATACTAAGAACATTACCAAGCCAGCTATACTACTATCGAAATTTTAACATAATTAACATAAATGAATCTAAATTAAATAAATTATTGCAATTAAGACATACACTAAAAATGAACTTTATTAATCAAATTACCCCAATTAAACTTGCGACTATGGACCAATAGATGCTCTATAAAGTCGAAGAACGTCAGAGGAAACAAGGGCTTCATTCTCTAGTTTTTGCATTCTCTAGTTTTTGCATGTGTGCTATCCTCAACGACATCGAACAAATATCTTGAAAGAATAGGACAACATGCTCTATACACCATGAGGGCTACCACACCAAAGGTGGTAGAAGTTCCTCAAAGCCAATTGGGAGTAACCTCTCCATAAACACGTGGTAGTCATAACATATCATTTGTGTCAACTTGCACTTATTCAAATCAGACATTTGACCATGTTGAGATACAACTGTTTGGGAATTTCAACTCCTTCTACCATTCGCACACAACTCGCTTCTGGTCCTTAGTAAAAGTGTATATTGCTTTGTCTTTCAAATTGTTGCTCCACACATCCACCATCAATGTCGATCAAAAACTTAACACAAGTCTTTCCTTACTTTTAGGTTGTTATTTGTCTTCACGCTAATGTCCATGATGGTATTGAAAATATTATCAAACACATTGTTCTCTATGTAATATCACTATTATGGGGAACAAGGTTGGTCCTTCAGTACAGCAAATCACATAATTTATTTTGGTTCTTTCATTTGTGATCTTTACGGTACCAAGGAGACATGTGTAGAGGTTCATTAGGTGCATCTATTTGTCTCTTAAAGCATACACTAGTGCATCAATTTTGTTACCCGACAACCTCGGTGGTGGAGAGGTTAGTTCAATCCTATTTTGTGAACTCCTTACGCCTCCTACAAGAATGGTTTGTAGGCAAAATCCGTCTGTGATAGTCATAATAGCAAACCAACTATACTTCATTCGGATGGCATTCAATATGTGGGGAAATCATTACCGTCCATAAGAGAGAAAGGAAAAATACAAGTTTAGCCACCAAGTTTGGGTCATGGTTTATTTCGGTCCCCAAAATTTCGGGCAAAACACATTTAGTTCTCAAACTTTTCAATTTCAACCAATTTAGGACAAATTTTAAAATTCTGTCAATTAGAAATGAAAAAAGTCACGTATAAGCAAGTGACTATTAAATCTCAAATTTCAAACGTAGAAAAATGCAATTTTGGCCCTCAAAGTTCGGATCATGGCTTGTTTTATCTCCAAAGTTTCAAACAAAACGTATTTAATTCTCAAACATTTTAATATCTTCCAATATACTTAGGACAAATTTGAAAATCCTATCAACTACAAACGGAAAAATTCAAATCTAATCACGTGATATAACATTTCCCAACCAATTTCAACCGATTTAACCATATTTTTGCTTTTTTCTCTAACTATCAATGTCTAACCATTCACCATTCTCGTCTGTATTATAACACTTTTTACCGATTTCAAACTATTTAGCGACGGATTTAGCAATGGATTTTTGATAAAATCCGTCACTAAATAATTTATCGATGGATTTGATGATGAAATTCATCCATCGAAAAATGTCTTGTTGGTAAAATATAACAATCGTTTTACCGACAAAATATCAGTGTCGGATTTTTCCGTCGACAAATCGATTACTAAATTTGTTTTTTGAATATTGTGGAAATCTTAAATTAGCAACATGTTTTCCTTTTTTCTTTTTGCTAAAACTAGCAACTGAAAATCCATTGTTAAGAATAACAGTTACGATGAGAAAATCCGTCAGTGATTGATATTTTAAAATATTTAAGAATCTCTTATATTAACGACTGAAAAATACGTCACTAATTTAAAAATATAATAAAAGAAGTTACTTATGAGCACATGAAGTATAAATTTGAACTACTATATTA
Source organism: Cinchona pubescens (assembly GCA_025175665.1). Taxonomy (NCBI): domain Eukaryota; kingdom Viridiplantae; phylum Streptophyta; class Magnoliopsida; order Gentianales; family Rubiaceae; genus Cinchona; species Cinchona pubescens. The sequence continues at coordinate 344,570 of JANKKI010000361.1, read as the reverse complement.
ATCATTTAATCATATTCAACATTTGTTACTAAATATTGAGTTTTCATTTACTACTTCAACTTCAACAAATATTCTAAAGATTAAACTTAATAAATGAGTCTCATAATACTGTAAAAAGATAATTATTATTATTTTATTATAACTCAAAGATTAATTTTGAATTAAACTATTGTTTTAATGTATTAGTGAATTATTATTGTGTTATTATTATTCTTTCTTTGTATATAAATTTTTCAACACCAGATTAAATGGGTTGAAATCAGTTGAGAGGTGTTATAACCTAGATTAGATTTAATAGTCACGTGGATGGGAAGTTATTATAATGTAGATAAGAATGGTGAATGGTTAGATGTTGATAGTCAGAGGAAAAAGTAGAAATATGGTTAATTGAGTTTTAAATCGGTTGAGAAAGTGTTATATCCCAAAATAGATTTAACAATTACGTGCAATACCCGTGACTTTTTCCGTTTGTAATTAATAGAATTTTTAAATTTATCCTAAATTGGAATATATTAAAAATTTTGAGGATTAAACTCATTTTATTTAGAACTTTAGGGAGCAAAATAGACTATGACCAAACTTTGAGGGCCAAAATTTCATTTTTTTCACATTTCAAACTTGAGATTTAATAGTAACATGATTTGCACGTGACTTTTTCCGTTTCTAATTGACGAAATTTTCAAATTTGTCTTAAATTGGTTGAAATTGAAAAGTTTAAGTACTAAATATGTATTACCTGAAACTTTGAGGACCAAGATGGACCTTAACTCAAATTTTGGGGGGCTAAAATTGTATTTTTTTTCCTAAGAGGGAAATCCTCCTACAAAATGCATACCAATTGGTAACATCCTACGTAAGCACACCTAGATAACACAATTATTGTAGCTCTACTAACAACAATTATATGTATGTCAACCAGAAGCTTCTTTGGATTTCAAGGGCCAAGTATAATCAATGTGAGAAACATGTATGGTGTATTCATGTACATTTCAGGGGCAGTGCGTAGCAAGTGACAACAACCAACCAGCTGGAATAGTCTTTCAAAATTTACCAAAATGGGTAAATTCATTAACAACACATCTTAAAGTGGACATATGGGCCACCATTCTAAAATCTAAGTGTGTCCTGGAAAAGTACTACCGTGCCTCTACATCCAAAGGGTGACATAAAAGGAATTCTTCTTTTCAATTCATGATTTGCATATCAAGTCATATGTGTAGCTGTCACTTGGGATACGTATGGTCCCTGCAATCTAGATGTCAATGGGAGATAAAATAATTGCTTGAATGGTTTAGGCTTCCCATTACAACCCCATTTGACCTTGTACCTAGGAAGTTGACATCATCTACACTATTCTTCATTTTCGACGTCCTTTTATTACAATATGCATTCGTCGGGGACAAACATCTAACAGCCTAACTCACAGAAGGTTAAAGCTTTTGACCAAATTCTTGATCTCGTGGATGTCATTAGGTTTTATGTTATCCTCTAGCATAGTATATCAAATATTTTATTCTCAACCTTAAAATTCAAAGTTCTCGAACGAGTTGATAAGTACGAGTGATTCGCGCAACCTGTCCATAGCTGTATATTTGCAGCCTTTAGAACATCCCAACAGCGATTGTAGAGAGTTTCTTTGTTTCCAACACCTTCAAATGGTTGTTTATACGATGACAAATGGTTGGGTACCGGCTGCATACTTGAATGAATGATCATATACTGTTCAGATGGCCCCGAAGAAGAACAACATTTTGCCCGACAACAACGAATACCATCCTATGGTATGGATTCAACTTGTCATAATAACCAAATGACTGCATTACTAGAACAAGCATATGACCTTGTTCACACTTTTTGAATTCTTCACCTTTATAAATCCAATTATAATAATCCGCAACAAATCCAAATCTGTACAGGTGTTCTGAGTACTTTATCCACATAGTAAAATTTACAGCTTCTAAATATGGGATATGGGCACCTAATCTTATTTCCACCCATGTATTATGATAGACCATTTGTAAATGTAAAAAACTCTTCCACACCAATCCGAAAACTCTTTCGTACATAATATCTACAATTAGGTAAATTCTTATTATATGTCCATTACCTAATTTCTTCCATATTTCCATGTATATACACACATAATAAATAAACTACTATTTTTTTGAAAGAAAATCCATCACATACAAATTTTAAATAAATAAATCCAGCTTGCTGTGCAAATATAACATCGATAATATACCATATTTATAAAAAGATGAATATCATTTACAAATAGCAAAAATTCAAAACCTAGCTATTTTTAACAAATTAATTTGAACAAAAATATATAGAAATGGAAGCTCACTTGAATTGGTTGAAGTCTCTGGAGGTTCTATTGAAGGCAAACTCTTGCATAGTCAGTGATAATGGGATGAACCAACTAACTATGAATAGAGCAACTATTAATCTTCAAAACTAACTAATTAGGGGAAGCAAAATCAATCAGTAAAACACTACTATATGTTGTTTAAAACGTGAGTATGGTGGAAAATTTAGAATATCATAAAGAGATGATGGACCACAAATATGGTTCTACAACTTTTAGGAGAAAATGATGGGGATTTAAGTTGAAAACTAAGCGACAAATGTTGGGACTAAAAGAAAATTCGTAAACATTAGTTCGCGACCATAAATTAATTCATGGAAAGCTCTTTTTTATCACAAATACACAAAGACCACTGGTAGAATTAGCAACAAAAATAAAAAATTGTCGTAGATTTTGCAATATTTTTGTATGGAGTTTTGAGTGCAGGTAGACCTTCACAAATTCAATGATGAAATCATCCACAACCTTCTACACCAAAATTTTCGAATTGAATTAGTGACAAGAATGTATTCATCGAAGGTCAGTGACAAAAGTCGCAATGATCCTTGCATTGCACAAACATGCACACTTAAACTTTATGTCTTTTTTACGACATCATTTATGACTAGCTATGTTGTTGCAAATCTCTGACTATCTATAAACGACGAAAGTAGCAACGTCTATTTACGTACCTATTTTTTCTTGCCTATTGCATTGTAACTAGAGTAGGAGAGCTCTATCGCTAAATGCTTCTTTTTTTTTCTTTTTTTTTTTAGTGTTAAAGGGCGCTTGATTCCCATTTCAGAATCATAATTGAAATTGGATTCATAAATCCAGTAAGAGAATTATCTAGTAAAATTAAAGCACCAAGCGTGCAAATCATGATACTTAGAGCAAACTAAACCGCAAACTAAACCACAATAAATATAGACAATATCTATTAAGTATTACTAGTCATTAGAGTACAATATCAACCTTTAAAATCAATATGACAAATTATATAATATCTTATACATCAAAGCAAAACCCTAGCTCCAGACATAAACACATCTATTTTTGGAAAGTCAAGTACACCTCAAATAAGTAAATGTGCTTCACAACATACTCTCAACCCCTCGGGAACTTCTAAACTGCAAAACAATTATAAATAATGAGGTGATCAAAAATATGCTCACCGAGTAGTACAAGTTTTTTTTCCATTTGATTGAGCATGCTATCATATAATACTTTGGCTTTGTTCCCAACTACATATGAAAAAATACAAGTAACTTTTTTTTTTTAAATTGAAAAAAAAGACACTTTTAAAAAAGCAGGTGCTCAGTTGCTTTTGAAAACAATTTTTAGCTTATTTAAACATGAAAAGCAAAAACATTTTTTCAATTTTTCTAGAAATTCTTTTAAAAATTGATCTATAAGTAGCTTTCAAAAAAGTTATAAGTAACTTGTAAAAAGCTATTGAGAACAAACCCTTTAACAAACTCATGAAATTGAAGGATGCATAACAAGTCATTGGGACATGATTTAGAGTCTTTAGTGTTGAACTTCTAAAATTAGTTATGCAATAATGCTATGAAATAACTTTTATGTAAGTCTAACTATTGTCGACCATTAGACCATACGTAGTATTTAAGTCTAACTATTGTCTACCTACTAAATAAGTCATGTGCAGAGCTTTACAATTTAGTTATTCCATTTTTGATCAAGTGGAGCATTACCATTCAATTCTTCATTTTCAGTCAAATAGTGCTTTGCAATTTAGGTATTCGAGATACAGGAACTTATCAGTTTATGTTAAGTAAATTGTTTCCATTACCGAAACCACAAATGCAGAACCTATGAGCCGATACAAAACTACATGATCTTACTCTTAAACAAGTCATATCATTAATAAACAGAGTCATTCAAATATAAAATGTTATTCGCACAGTCAGATTGTATTCAAGAAGATCAATACATTTTAGAATATTTTTTACATTATTAAAACCATAATATATAATACACTTCCATGCATATAAGTTTAATACGTAGTAGCTCAATTTCTTTTTAGAATCAAAATACATTTCAAGACATTATCTGCATTCAGAAAATATTTGAAAACAAAAGAAAGGAATTCTGTACTTCTTACCTCATAGTGTTCTGATTAACTAAAACTCTAATATGGGCTTGCCCTAGTTCTTTCTTTCTTGACCAATTAACACAAAATGACATCACTACTAAAGCTACATAGACTTAGGTATTAAAAATAATCAAACCTCGATCAAAACCCTAAAGCAAAAAGGATAAAAATATTGGATAGAGGGGCGAACAACATAGCACTCCATAAATGTCGAGGCACTCTGATTTGTGCATAAATCTAAGCATTGCGGCAATCTACCCTGATATCTATGTGTGTGTGTTTATATATATATGTATACGTATATTTGTGTATATATATACATCACACACATATATGTGTGTGTGCACGCGCGTGTGTATACACAAATATACATATACATATATACGTATATATATATATATATGTGTGTGTGTGTATATGTATATGTATATTTGTGCACACATACACACACATATATATCAATACATATATATGTATATATAAATATACATATATGCATATACATATATATATCTATATATATATATACATACATATATACAGATATGCATACATATATGTGTATATGCGTATGTACAGATGTATACTTATATTTGCGTATGTATCATCCATACACACACACATATATCAGTATGTATACGTATGTATATACATATACATGTGTGTGTCTATATATATATATATATACACACACATATATATGTATATGTATATATTTACATATATACATATATATGTACATTTGTGTATATATATATATACATATACATGTATATGTATATATATACACATACATGTACATTTGTGTATATATATATACATATATATATATATATGTATATATGCACACACACACACACATATATATATGTATATACATATATATGTATGTGTATATATATATATATGCATAGTAATTGTGCCGTCCTAAACTGCGTGCCCAAAAAGTTTTGCCTATTCTGGATGGGCCTTCGAGGACGAGGCTATTGGGCCTGTGCGGTCTCAACTGGGCCTCTTTAATGTTGTTCTGCACCCAGATTCTTGTAATTCCTCTAGGAGTTGATATTCTACAGGGAATGGGTTTTGGTATTGGACTGGAGGGGGTTTAAAAAGAAGATCAAAGTGATAATTGATCTTCTCATAAATTAAAACGATGGATTTAGGATCAAAAGTTTTTACAATATCTAGGACTTTCTATTTATTATCGGCGTTAAGAGCAGCCACGTATATTTACTTATCCCTCTTTTACTCTGCTACTTGTGAAGTTTCTCTCCTCACATTAATCATTGTATTTTGCTATGTATTCTTTCACAGCTACAGCATTTTTAGGCCCTTGGATATTTGGGTGAAAATTTGCAGAGGTTCTGGAATAGATCAGGTCGAATATGTATTTAAGTCCTTTTGTCCTTTCTGTCCTTTTATCAAGCTGGTTATCCTTTTTAAATCGGGATAGTTGCTGGCTTCCAGCTCAGTTTCTCCATTTTCGTGGTATGGGAATAGGTGAGCTGGCATAGTTCTGGACCGTCCAACTGGTTCTCTCTCTGCCCTTGGATCGAGATATTTGCTTGGAGGAACCAGATTTCTGCTTAGTTGGGAATTAACAGTGTTTGACGTGGGTATTAAGTTCCAGATTTGAATTTTCGGGGCATTCTTGGAAGATGCTGGGGAGTGCGAGGCTTCGGTTGACTGTTACTTTCAGTGGGAGAGTTTACAGTGTTCACGATCTTTTAAGGTAAATTACTATGTCTGTGCTGGAAACAGGACCACTCTACTTGGTGGCCTAAATTAATTTGCTTCAGTTAGAAATCAGACAGTTATTTTCAGGCTTATCTGCTGCTTCGCGAGATAATCGGGTTCGTTCAGCACCGGGTTCTCAGGGACCAGACGGGCCTGAATAGTGGAGGAACCGGATTTCTGCTTAGTTGGGAATTATGTACTTGGAGGCCCTTGGTGGGCCATGACATTTGTAATTCATCAGTTGACAAAAAAAGGGTTGGGAATAAAAAATTTATTAAAAATTAATATATTGCCTTGTACACTGAGAAGAAATTACCACGTGGTAATTGATCTAATTACATACTTAATGGCCCTAATATACAAATCAACGCTGATTATTCCTAGGTTATTTAGGTATTTGAGTACAAAATAATAGAATCTCCTAGGTATCATGGAGGTGTTTTGGATCCTCGGGCTGATCCATACACGCCATGTAGAGAAGAAACTGGCCACTATCAAATCTTTGTGAGTGTTGTAATTCATCAGAAACTAAACGTCCATAATCCAGTTCTATTCGGGCTTGAAGGCCCTGAGGTTCTTCACGTGTATGGGATTTGTCAGCATCCAAATCCATGTGCCTCGCCAGCACTGGAGGCTGTAGTCCTATGGGATTAGGATTCTAGAACCATCTATACATAAAATGTCCGCGCAGCGGCAAATATTGCGACTAGCCCAGTTGTTCTTGCACCGCTTCGGTTGCCGGCGTTGCAGTTTGATTTTTGGGGATGAAGAGGCTTTGTTCAAGTAAAATGAATGTGGCATTCTTTAGAGTCCGATCCTTGAGGCCATTATTATCTTCTTTTCCAAGGTATAGCATGTAGGAGCTGTAAAACACATCCTGGGTTGCAGAGGATAATAGAAGGGATCCCACCCTTTATAATGCGGGGTTTGCTGTATTTTAAATTGGAGTACCAGTTGTGCTGGCTTCCTATGAACTCTTTCCACTGCTTTAGTTTTTGTGGGGCCACATTATCAATAACTTTATACAGGGTCTCGTCGTCGTGTTCACGCATGTCAACGTGGTCAGCATAGTAGTTGTGTCGTCCAAAGCTGCGTGCCCAGGAAGTTTTGCTTAGTCTTGATGGGCCTTCGAGGATGAGGCTATTGGGCCTGTGCGGTCTCAACAGGGCCTCTTTGATGTTGTTATACACCCATTCTTGTAATTCATATGGAAGTTGATATTCTACAAGGAATGGATTTTGGTATTGGACTGGAGGGGTTTAAAAAGAAGATCAAAGTGATAATTGATCTTTTCGTAATTTAAAATGAAGGATTTAGGATCAAAAGTTTTTATAATATCTAGGGCTATCCAAGGTATAGCTTGTGCTGTTTATTACCGGCATTAAGAGCAGTCGTGTATATTTCCTTATCCCCATTTGCTCTACTACCTGTGAATTTTTCGTATTCACAATAATCGCTGTATTTTGTTATATATTCCTTCACAGCTGCGGCATTTTTAGGCCCTTGGATATTTGGGTGAAAAATTGCTGAGGTTCTGGAATGAGTGAGGTCGAACAGCCTTTGATTCTGGGTTTCAAATTTATAAAGAAATTGAAAGAGACAGTGCATGTTTGGAATACCGTCTTCGTGGAATTCCTATGTAACCCTAATACAATTAGGTGGCCGTGCAGTGAACAGGGTTTTAAGTTTCAGGAGGGCTTCTTCTTTGGTTATGGAGCAACGGGGATAAGTGAGAAAGATGTTTTTATTTTGCAAATGGAAAGAAGAAGTGCGTGGCATATTTGTAAATAAGAGCCTTTGTTTGTAGAGGGAGAGAGGGACTTAAACAGTATAAGGGTAGAAGGGGGCTTATATATTGGTAAAGTTTGGGAGGCTCCCTGTTCCCTCTTCAAACAAAGGCTCTTATTTACAAATATGCCACGCCCTCCTTCTTTCCATCTGCAAAATAAAAATATTTTCCTCACTTATCCCCATTGCTCCATAACCAAAGAAGAAGCCCTCCTAAAACTTAAAACTCTGTTCACTGGATGGCCACCTAATTATATTAGGTTTGCATAGGAATTCCACGAAGACAGTACTCCACACCTGCACTGTCTCTTTCAATTCCCTTATAAATTCGAAACCTAGAATCAAAGGTTATTCAACCTCAAGGAATACATAGCAAAATACGGCGATTACTGTGAATACAGAAAATTCACAAGTGGCAAAGCAAACGGAGATAAGGAAATATACGCATCTGTTCTTAACACCAGTAATAAATAGCAAGTCCTAGATATTATAAAAACTTTTGATCCTAAATCTTTCGTTTTAAATTACGAAAAGATCAACTATCACTTTGAACTTCTTTTAAAACCCCCTCTAGTCCAATACCAAAACTCTTTCCCTATAGAATATAAAGTCAACTCCCAAATGAATTACAAGAATGGGTGCAAAACAATATCAAAGAGGCCCAGCTGAGACCGCACAGGCCCAATAGCCTCATCCTCGAAGACCCATCCAGAATAGACAAAATTTCCTGGGCACGTAGCTTAGGACGGCACAACTACTATGCCAGCACCGGAGACATGCGTGAACACGACGATGAGACCCTGTATAACGTCATTGATGACATGGCCCCACAAAACCTAAAGAAGTGGAAAGAGTTCATAGGAAGCCAGCACAACTAGTACTCCAATTTAAAATACGGCAAACCCCGCATTATAAAGGACGGGATCCCTTCTATTTCCTCTACAACCCAGGTGTCAACAGCTCCTACATGCTATACCTTGAAAAAGAAGATAATGGGCCTCAAGGACTGGACTCTAAAGAATGCCACCTTCATTTTTCTTGAACAATGCCTTTTCACCCTCGGAAATCAAACTGCAATGCCCGCAAACGAAGGGGCGCAAGAACAACTGGGCTAGTCGCAATATTTTTCAACGCGCCCGTTCTTGTAATTCATCTGGAAGTTTATATTCTACTGGGAATGGGTTTTTGTATTTGACATGAGGGGGTTTAAGAAGAAGATCAAAGTGATAACTAATCTTCTCATAATTTAAAACGAATGATTTAGGATCGGATATTTTTATAATATCTAAGGCTTCCTATTTATTACTGTTATTAAGAGCAACTGCATATATTTCGTTATCTCCCTTTGCTCTACTACCTGTGAAGTTTGGTCTCTTCACATTAATCGATGTACTGTGCTATGTATTATTTCATAGCTGCAATAGTTTTAACCCTTCGATATTTGGTTGACAAATTGTAGAGTTTTTGGAATGGGTAAGGTTGAATAGCCTTTCATTTTAAGTTTTGAATTTATGCGAGAATCGAAGAAGATAGTGAAGATGGGGAGTACCATTTTTGTGGAATTCCTATGCAACCCTGATATAATTTGGTGGTCAAGCAGTGAATAAGGTTTTAAGTTTCAGGAGGGCTTCTTCTGGAAAGTGTTGGGTATGGAGTAATGGGGATAAGTGAGGAAGATGTATGGAGTTTATTTTGTAGACGATAAGAAAGATGTCGTGGAAGTAGACTTGAAGGTGGTTTAAAAAGAAGCCCTGTACAACGTTATAGATGATGTTGCCCCACATAACCTAAAGCACTGGAAAGAGTTCATAAGAAGCCAGCACAACTGGTACTCCAATAAAATTATGGTAAATCCCGCATTACAAAGGGTGGGATCCCTTCTATTATCCTCAAAAACCCTGGTGTCAACAACTCCTACATGCTATACCTTGAAAAGAAATATAATAAGGGCCTGAAGTACTGGACTCTAAAGAATGGCACCTTCATTTTCCTTCAAGAAATCCTATTCACCACTACAACACTGGCAAATGAAGCGACGCAATAAACTTTCAATAAACTTTCTATTATTCTTAACTATTTTTTTGTCAACTGATGAATTACAAATATCTAGGCCCACCAAGGGCCACCAATTACATAATTTCCAACTAACTATCCTGCTTAGTTCCGTCTAAGGACTAACTTATGCACATGAGCAGAACTCAGGTTTGATCCTTATTTAGACCTGTTTGACCCATGAGAAACTAGTGCACGCCGAACGCGATTAACCTGCAAAGTCCCAGATAAGGCTAAAAATAACTACTTGGTTTATGACTGAAGCAAATTAATCTAGGCCACCAGCTAGAGTGGTCCTATTTCCATCACAGATAGAGTAATCTCCCTTAAAAGATCACGGACATCGTAAACTCCCCCACTAAGAGTAACAGTCAACTGAAGCCTCGCATCCCCTGGCATCTTTGAAGAATACCCAAAAAATTCAAATTCGGAGTTTAATACCCCGGAAAATACTGTTAATTCCCTCATCTCCAAGTAAAAATAACTTGATCCAACGACGGACAGAGACCCAGCTGGACGGTCCAGACGTATGCCAGCTCACATATTTCCTGTACCACAAATATGGCAAAACTTCTAGGAAGCCATCATTACGCCCGACAAAAAGGACAATAGTCTTGCAAAAGGACAAACAGTAGAAAGCAGCTTTACGTCATATCATGGGTCCCACAATCGTCCTTTGTAAATTCAAAATTTTAAATTTGAGTTCTACAGTCCCTACTTACTCCGTATCAGCTACAAGAAAGTTCTCCCATCCCTCCCACTAACAGTACCCACTATTTGCGCCACACTGACATTTTACAAAGGGTAAAATGGTCATTTCACATTCCCCAAATCAACTAGGAGCTAGTCACGTGGACTCCACTACTTTCCAGCCAATCAGCTGCTGACACGTAGGGAGCAAGGGGCCTTGGTAATATTATAAGGCCCCTTCTACCCCTATATTGTTTAAATTCCTTCCTCCCTCTTTATATGTGGCATAAAGTTCAGGAGGCTCATTTCATCAAGGTATCATCATATTTACAAATATACCACAACGTCTTTCTTTTTGTCTGCAAAATAAGAACATCTTCCTCACTTATCCCTATTGCTCCATACCCAAAGAAGAAGCCCACCTGAAACTTAAAACCTTGTTCACTGATCGACCACCAAATTTTATCAGGGTATCACAGGAATTCCACGAAGACGGTACTTCCTACCTTCACTGTCTCCTTCAATTCCCGTATAAATTCGAAACTCAAAATCAAAGGTTATTCGACCTTACCCATTCCAGAAGCTCTGCAAATTTGTCACCCAAATTCCAAAGGGCTTAAAATGTCGTAATTATGAAAGAATACATAGCAAAGTACGGCGATTTATGTGAAGAGAGAAACTTCACAGGCAGCAAAGCAAAAGTGTATAAGAAAATATACTCAGATGCTGTTAATGCCGGTAATAAACAGGAAACCCTAGATATTATAAAATTTTTTGATCCTAAATCCTTCGTTTTAAATTACGAGAAATTAATTATCACTTTAATTTTCTATTTAACTCCCTCCTGTCCAATACAAAAACCCATTCCCAATAGAATATAAACTCCCAGATGCATTACAAGAATGTGTCCATAAAAACATTACAAAAGCCCATATGAGACCACACAGGCCCAATAGCCTTGGCGTCCTCGAAGGCCCATCCAAAATAGGCAAAACTTCCTTGGCATGCAGATTAGGACGGTGCAACTAATATGCTAGCCATGTGAACATGCGTGAACATGACGACGAGGCCCTGTATAACGTCATAGTTGACGTTATCCCACAAAACCTAAAACACTAGAAAGTGTCGATAGGAAGCCAGTACAACTGATACTCCAATTTATAATACAGCAAACCCCGCATTATAAAGGATGGGATCCCTTCTATTATCCTTTGCAACCGCTGATGTCAACAGCTCCTACACGCTATACCTTGAAAAGAAAGATAATAAGGGCCTGAAGAACTGGACTCTGAAGAATCTCACCTTTATTTTCTTTCAAGAAAGCCTATTCATCACTGCAATACCGACAAGTGAAGCGACGCAAGAACAAGAGGGATAGGCTCAATATTTGCCACTGCAAAGACCTTTTAAATATAGATGGTTCCAGAATCCCAATCCCACGATTACTATAGCCTTTAGTGCCAGGAGGCACCTGGATTTGGATGCTAACAAATCCCATACATATGAAGAGCCTTAGCACCAACAAGACCCACAAAAATTGGATTATGGATGTCTAGTTCCTCATGAATTACAACACTTGCAAAGAGTTGAAGGTAGCTAGTTTTTTCTGTATATGGCGTATATGGATCAACCGGAAAATCCAGAACCCCTCTAAGATACCCATGAGATTCCACCATTTTTTAATCAAATTCCTAAATAACCTAGGAATAATTAGTGTTGATTTATATATTAAAGCTATTGAGCACGTTATTAGTAGTCACCACGTCGTAACTTCTTCTCAATGTACGAGGCTATATATTAATTTTCAATAAACTTTTTATTATTCTTAACTGTCATTTTGTTAAGTGATGAATTACAAATATCCTGTCCCACCAAGGGCCACCAATTACATAATTTCCAGCTAACTATCCTACTCTAAGGACTAACTTATGCACACTAGCAGAACTCAGGTTTGACCCTTATTCGGGCCTATCTGACCCATGAGAAACCGCAGATAAGGCTAAAAATAACTACTTGGTTTATGACTGAAGCAAATTAATCCAGGCCACTAGCCAGAGTGGTCCTGGTTCCATCACTGACAAAGTAATCTCGCTTTAAGATCACGGACATCGTAAACTTTCCCACTGAGAGTAACAGTCAACCGAAACCTCACAACCCCTGGCATCTTCGAAGAATACCCGGGAAATTCAAATCCGAAGTTTAATAACCTTGGAAATTACTATTAATTCCCTCATCTCTAAGTAAATAGCTCGACCCAACGGCGGACAGAGACCCAGCTGGACGGTCCAGACGTATGTCATCTCATATATTTCTCGTACCACAGACATGGCGAAACTTCTATGAAGCCATCATTAGGCCCGACAAAAAGGACAATAGTCCAGCAAAAGGACAGACAAGGACAACAGCTACATCACATCATAGGCCCTATAACCGTCCTTTGAAAATTCAGAATTTCAAATTTGAATTCTACAGTCTTCATTAACTCCCTCATCTTCGCTACATGAAAGTCCCTCCGTCCCTTTCACGAATAGTACTTACTATTTACGCCACAATGACATTTTACGAAGGGGAAAATGGTCATTTCACATCCCCCAAATCAACCAAGGACTGCAACATGGACTCCACTACTCTTTCAAGCCATTCAGCTGTTGACATGTGGCAGGGAAAGGGCCTTGGTAATATTATAAGGCCCCTGTCGCACCCCTCCCACAACCCTCGGTCTGGCCGGCACCCTTGGGACCGTGCCATGTGGTGCTCGTGAAATAGGTGATTAAATGCAAATCATCCTATTTACTATTTACAAACATAAATTACCTACTTACTATTACAAATTTAAATGAATCACCTATTTACTATTACATAACGGGGCTTTAAATGCGACTATGAATTGTACAAAAATAATCTAAGCTAGGGAACACAAGATTGGAGTCACCATCCGGTGTGTTGGTGCGCCGCAAGCTGTAAATACATCAAAATTTAAAGAAAAATAAACCCTACACTTGAGATTGACTCCTGGTCCACGTAATTCAAAAAATTTCAGTTTTGGAATTTCTTTGTAAAATGGGAAGGTTTGGGATAGATTTGAATTTCCCTCGGCACCCACTTTATCCGTCGTTGGACCGGTTGCATGATTTTATTGCATTTTCCTTTTTAATTTTAGTATTCATTATTGCCGACTTTGTAGCGTACGTGTGCTTGAGATAGTTTAAAAGTAATAAAATATGAACATATTAATGAGGAAATGAAAATAAATGGTAAATAATAACATTGACAGGTAAATTTAGCCCAGGGTCCAATTTAAAGTCGCACACATTTAGCTTGTAGTGCCCTTTAACTCCCAATGGGCAAAATAGTCGTTTGTCATGCACGCCAGAGTTTACTTCAAAATTTTTTAAAAAAAATAACAAGTAAGAAAAAGCATAAATATTACATCGAGACCAACAAACATAAAAAATAAAGCACAAATCATCACAAAAGAAACTAATCGAAAAATATGTGCAAAATCAGAGCCTATTTACAATTTAATACTCATTAGGGCAAAATGGTAATTTCACAATCAAAGGGTAATTAAACATATTAAAATGTCAAACAAAAATCAAATTAAAGCTTGGTGGTTATTGTCATTAAAAATGTAACTTAGAAGAAATTTGAAAAGAAAAAACAGTAATATTAAAGAAAATTTCTTAAGGGCCTACATGTAATTTAGAAAATTATTTGAGGGCTAAAATGCAAAACTCTGAAATCTGGAGGGTTAAAACGCAAATAAAAATTTTTCTGAACTTTTTTTTTAAATTTTTTTTTTGTGTGCCCTATGGACCCAAGGGGGAAAAACTAATAACCTAAGGAAAATGGGGGCAAGGAGATTCAAACCCAAGCCCCCATGGAGTAATACTTGTCTTGAACCACTTTGGCCCAAAGCCATTTTTGGGTTATGGTTTAGTTTGTTTTTATTTATACACTTGAAAGTTTCTCTACATTCCCAACTTTTCCTCTTCTTCCCCAACGGTAAACAACCATTCAAAATTCTCCCAACTCCATAACCACCCCAAAAGTGAAACCTTCAAACCTTAAATCCAAAAATTCTAAGATGTTAGTCATAAAATTATAATTTTGACATAGAACATGAAGATATAACAATTAATTAATAAGGTTTCACTTTTGGGGCTGTCTAAATAACATGCTCTATTTGATCCATAAACGAACTTCATAAAACATCCACAAAATTTTCGTGTAAACCTTTAAAGACACTCCAAAAATATTCTAAAGCCAATAAAAACATTAAATTTAAACATTATGAACTATAAAATTAAATTCAAAAATTAAGTCATAAATAATGTAAAAATAGTAAGATAAGCATTTTGTCACCAAAACAATCGATTCAAAAGCCCATTTAAGTCACCTCAACCTCAGGAATCCGTGGTGGAATTGGTTATACTTGGCTTGGAGTGCGTTTCCAATTTGCTTTCGGCACCTATAAGCTTCCGGTTGATGAACCGGCCTTCTTCCCCCACCTTTTTCACCCACCAGATGAATGATTTTTCTTGAGCTTTAGAAAGAGAAGTTATAGTCCCACATACCCTCTACAACTTTTATTCTTTGAGTTTAGTCTAATTCCTCTTTGATCGCTTGGAATATTGGCTCAAAATTGGCTGACTTATAAAAATTTCTCTTTTTTTCCTGCAGATTTTCTTGGCCACCAGCCTTCTTCTACCACATTTTTGACCCTCCAAATGAATGATTTTTCTTGAGCTTTACAAAGAGAAGTTGTATTCCCAGGTATCCTCTACAACTTTTCTTCTTTGAGTTTAGTCTAATTCCTTTTCAATCATTTGAAGATTTTCATTAACCCGATAAACGAATTTCAGGTTTGCATTTTCATTAACCTGATAAACGACATTTAGAGGAATTAGACTCACCCATTCTCAAGAAAAGTTGAAGTGTATTGTAGTCAACATGACCTGTCTCTTATCACATTGGATGTGTATAAAAGAGACAATCCATTAACCTGAGAATACGAAAAAAAGATGTGTATAACGCATAAAACAAATTGCCGTAGTCGATTGAAATGTGCGTGGAATCAGACGCATGACTTCGTTCACGCACTGAATTTTTTTTTAATAAATTTAATTTAATTTTTATTTTTATTTTTGAAAAATCTAAAAACTTAATAATATTAAAATTCATTCTTAGTATTTCAAAAACATAAAACACATAATAATTAAACACCATAAGACAAATTAAGAGGAAATCAAAGAGTAGATTTGTTAAAATTAAAAGGTGAATTGGAAAGTCTCTTAACAGTCAAATTAAAGAGACAAATAGGGGACAACTTACAGGGACAAAAATAGATGTCTACAGCCTGCCCTTCTTTGCCGGAGTGTCGAAGAGGATCGAAGAAACTCTAGGCAAAGATTGTAGACATCGCATGACTGGATGATTCCAATTGTGCAACAAAATTTGCCACATGTCAACATTAAGCTCATGAGGTCATGGAAGAGGAAATTCACCGTCTTGACAAACACACCGGGGAGATTAGGTCTATCTATTCATCTAGAGCGGAAAAGTCTTCATTGGGGGAAAGAAGTGAATAAAAAGATGCCCAGTGAAATAAACCATAAGAGACATAAATGAAACTTGGAAACAAGAATGAAATCCCGATCTGGTGTTTATCGGGAGCACAGGGACTTAGAATGAAACGTAGCTGTGAATGACAAAGAAAACTAACTTGCCATAACATGCAAACGCCACTGATGATAAAACTCAACAAACAATGTGAATTAAAACCCCGACTTTGTACCATCAAGGCAAGGGTATGTAAACACAAATGAACACCCGACTTTATGTCATCGGGGTAAAGACATGTAAATTAAAATGAAAACCCGACTTTGTGTCATCGAGGTAACAAGAGTGATTTAATGAAAACCCGAACGGTGAGTTTGTCGGGTAATGCAAACTTGAAATGAAAGCCGAAATTTGTTTATCGGTTGATGCAGAAATGCAAACCTGAAATTCGTTTATCAGGTTAATAGAACAGGTTAATAGAATGGACACCCAAAATTCGTTTATCGAGATTGAAAATGCAAACCTGAAATTCGTTTATCAGGTTAACGGAGATGGAAATAAGAACCCGAAATTCGTTTATATGGTGAAGATGCAAACCTGAAATTCATTTATCAGATTAATAAAGATGAAAATGATAACCCGAAATGTGTATCGGGTGAAGGTGCACACTTGAAATTCGTTTATCAGGTTAATGAAGATGGAAATGAGAACCCGAAATTGGTTTATCGGGTAAAAATGTAAACCTGAAATTCGTTTATCAGGTTAATGGAGATGGAAATGAGAATCCGAAATTCGATTATCGGTTGTTTACAGGTTTGCAAGAAGAGCAATTCGATTGGGGGAATAAAAATGTAAACCTGAATTTAAAAAAAAAGTTCAGAAAAATTTTTATTCGAAATTGTCTTTATCGACATGAAAATGCAAACCTGAAATTCAGTTTATTATCCTGATAAGACAAAATCAGAACACAAAATTCTTTTACCGGGTGAAAATGCAAACCTAACATTCGTTTATCAGATAAATAGAGATTTGGAAATGAGAACCCAAAATTCATTTATCGGGTGAAAATGCAAACCTGAAATTTATTTATCAGGTTAATTTTTGGGTGGACATGAGTACCCAAAATTCGTTTATCGGGTGAAAATGCAAACCTTAAATGTTTATCAGGTTCCCGATAAATGAATTTTGGGTTTAAAAGGCACGTATCCGATTTATCGGGTGAAGATGCAAACCTGAAATTCGTTTATCATCATTAACCCGATAAACGAATGAGATTCTGATTTTCGTTTATCAGGTTAATGAAAATGGAAATGAGAAACAAATTTCGGGTTCTCATTTCAGATTTTCATTAACCCGATAAACATTTATCAGGTTAATAGAATGGAAACCCGAAATTCATTTATCGGGGATGAAAATACAAATTTGAAATTCGTTTATCAGGTAATGAAAATGGAAATGAGAACCCAAAATTCATTTATCGGGAGTGCAAATGCAAATCTGAAATTTGTTTATCAGGTTAACCGAGATGGAAACGAGAACCCAAATTCGCTTATCGGTGATCTGAAATGCAAACCTGAAATTCGTTTATCAGGTTAATGAAAATGGAAATGAGAACTCGGAATTCGTTTATCGGGTAATTATGCAAACCTGAAATTCGTATATCAGGTTAATGAAGATGGAAATGAGAACCCGAAATTCATTTATCGGGTGAAAATGCAAACCTGAAATTAGTTTATCAGGTGAATGAAAATGGAAACCTGAAATTCATTTATCGGGGATGAAAATGCAAACCTGAAGTTCGTTTATCGGGTTAATAGAATGGAAACCCGAAATTTGTTTATCGGGGATGAAAATACAAATCTAAAATTCGTTTATCAGGTTATGAAAATGGAAATGACGACCCAAAATTCGTTTATCGGGAGTGCAAATACAAACCTGAAATTCGTTTCTCAGGTTAACGGAGATGGAAATGAGAACTCGAAATTCGTTTATCGGGTGAAGATGCAAACCTGAAATTTGTTTATCAGGTTAACGAAAATGGATACCCGAAATGCGTTTATCGGGGATGACAAATGCAAAACTGAAATTCGTTTATCAGGTTAATAAAAATGGAAACCTAAAATTTATTTATCGGGGATGAAAATGCAAACTTGAAATTCGTTTATCAGGTTAATGAAAATGGAAATGAGGACCCGAAATTCGTTTATCAAGTGAAAAAAACAAACCTAAAATTTGTTTATCAGGTTAATGGAGATGGAAATGAGAATCCAAAATTCGTTTATTGGGTGAAAATACAAACCTGAAATTCGCTTATCAGGTTAATGAAAAATGGAAATGAGAACCCAAAATTCATTTATCGGGTCAAGATGCAAGCCTGAAATTCGTTTATCAGGTTAATGAAGATGGATACCCGAAATTTGTTTATCGGGAGCGCAAATGCTAACCTAAAATTTGTTTATCAGTTTAACGGAAATGGAATTGAGAACCCGAAATTTGTTTATCCTGAAGAAACAAACCTGATATTCTCATTAAGTTCTTTAGATTTCTGATAAACAAATTTTATTAAATTAAATTTTTCAAACTCAAACCTCGGGTTCGTTTATCAGGTTAATAAAAATGGATGACCCGAAATTTATTTATCGGGGATAAAATTCATTTCAGGTAAAATTCGTTTATCAGGTTATGAAAATTGAAATTAGAACCTAAAATTCATTTATCGGGTGAAAATGCAAACCTGAAATTCATTTATCAGGTTAATGGGGATGGAAATGAGAACACGAATTCGTTTATCCGGTATGAAAATGCAAACCTGAAATTCGTTTATCAGGTTAATTAAATGCAAACCCGAAATTCGTTTATCGGGGATAAAAATGCAAACTTGAAATTCGTTTATCAGGTTAATGAAAATTGAAACCCGAAATTCGTTTATCGGGGATGAAAATGCAAACTTGAAATTTCGTTTATCAGGTTAAGAAAAATGGAAATGAGAACCCGAAATTCGTTTATCGGGTGATGCAGAAATGCAAACTTGAAATTCGTTTATCAGGTTAATGAAAATGGAAATGAGAACACGAAATTCGTTTATCGGGTGAAAATAAAAACCTGAAATTCATTTATCAGGTTAATGAAGATGAAAATGAGAACCCAAAATTCGTTTATCGAGTGAAGATGCAAACCTGAAATTTGTTTATCAAGTTAATGAAGACGGATACCCGAAATGCATTTATCGAGGATGACAAATGCAAACCTGAAATTCGTTTATCAGATTAATAAAAATGGAAAAGCCAAAATTTATTTATCGGGGATAAAATGCAAAACTGAAATTCGTTTATCAGGTTATGAAAATGGAAATTACAACCCAAAATTCATTTATCGGGTGAAAATATAAACCTGAAATTCGTTTATCAAGTTAATGGGGATGGAAATGAGAACCCGAAATTTGTTTATCGGGGATGAAAATGCAAACTTGAAATTCGTTTATCAGGTTAATTGAATGCAAACCCGAAATTCGTTTATCGGAGATAAACGAATTTCAACCTGAAATTCATTTATCAGGTTAATGAAAATTGAAACCCGAAATTAATTTATCGGGGATGAAAATACAAACCTGAAATTCGTTTATCAGGTTAATGAAAATGGAAATGAGAACCCGAAATTCGCTTATCGGGTGATGCGAAATGCAAACCTGACATTCCTTTATCAGGTTAATGAAACTGGAAATGAGAACCCAAAATTCGTTTATCGGGTGAAAATGTAAATCTGAAATTCGTTTATCAGGTTAATGAAGAAGGAAATGAGAACCCAAAATTCGTTTATCGGGTTAAAATCCAAACCTGAAATTCGTTTATCAGGTTAATGAAAATGGACATGAGAACCCAACATTCGTTTATCGGGTGAAAATGTAAACCAGAAATTCGTTTATCAGGTTAATGAAAATGGACATGAGAACCCAAAATTCGTTTATCGGGTGAAGATGCAAACCTGAAATTCATTTATCAAGTTATGATAAATGAATTTCAGAACCCAAAATTTGTTTATCGGGTGAAGATGCAAACCTGAGATAACGTTAATCAGGTTTGAAAATGGAAATGAGAAACCGAAATTTGTTTATCGGGTGAAAATGCAAACCTGATAAACTCGTTTATCAAGTTTGCATTTTCAAATGAGAATCTGAAAATCGTTTATCGGGTTAAAATGCATTAACCTGAAATTCATTTATCAGGTTTGCATGGAGATGGAAATGATTTCCCAAAATTCTCTTATCGGGTCAAGATGCAAACCTCAGGTTCTCAACAGGTTAATTTTGAATTGGAAATAAACGAATTTTGGTTTGCATTTATTTTCATTAACCTGAAAGAATTTCAGTATAAGAGACAGTGCATATCACCCGATAAACAAATTTCGGGTTCTCATTTCCATCTCCGTTAACCTGATAAACAAATTTTGGGTTTGCATTTCCCGATAAACCTGATAAACGAATTTCGGGTGAATATGCATTTTGAAATTCGTTTATCAGGTTAATGAAAATGGAAATGAGAACCCAAAATTCATTTATCGGGTGAAAACCCGATAAATTTAAAATTCTCATTTCAGGATAAACGAATTTCGGGTATTTCCAAAATTCATTAATCGGGGAAGAAAATGTCAACCTGATATTCGTTTATCAGGTTAATAGAATGCAAACCCAAAATTCGTGTTTCGGGGATAAAAATACAAACCTGAAATTCGTTTATCAGGTTATTGATAATGGAAACACGAAATTGGTTTATCGGGGATAAAAATACAAACCTGAAATTCGTTTATCAGGTTAATGAAAATGGACATGAGAACCCGAAATTCGTTTATCGGTGTGCTGTAGAAATGCAAACCTGAAATTTGTTTATCAGGTTATGAAAATGGAAATGAGAACCCAAAATTTGTTTATCGGGTGAAAATGCAAACCTGAAATTCGTTTATCAGATAATGAAAAATGGAAATAAGAACCCGAAATTCGTTTATCGGGTTTGCATTTTCACAATAAACTGAAATTCGTTTTTCAGGTTAATGGATATGGAAATGAGAACCCAAAATTTGTTTATCGAGTGAAAATGATAAACCTGAAATTCGTTTAACAGGTTAATAGAGATAGAAATGAGAACCTGAAATTCGTTCATCGGGTGAAGATGCAAGCTTGAAATTTGTTTATCAGGTTAATGAAGATGGATACCCGAAATTTGTTTATCAGGAGTGCAAATGTAATCCTGAAATTCGTTTATCAGGTTAACAGAGATGGAAATGAGAACCCGAAATTCATTTATCGGGTGATACAGAAATGCAAACCTGAAATTCGTTTATCAGGTTAATGGAAATGGAAATGAGAACCCTAAATTCATTTATCGGGTGAAGATGCAAGCCTGAAATTCGTTTATCAGGTTAATGAAGATGGATTTCCACCCAAAATTCGTTAATCAGGAGCACAAATGCAAATCTAAAATTTGTTTAACGATAAACAGGTTCTCATTTCATCAAAATTTGTTTACCCGATAAAGATGAATTTCGATATTCGTTTATCAGGTTAATTAAGATGGATAAACAAATTTCGGGTTTATCGATAAACCTGATAAACGAAGTTTATCGGGAATAAAAATACAAACCGGAAATTTGTTTATCAGGTTAATTAAAATGGAAACCAAATTCGCTTATCGGGATGATGTGTATAAGAGACAGTTCATTAACATGTTAACGAAAATTTGCATTTTCATCCCGATAAACGAATTTCGGGTTTGCATGTGCAAACCTGAAATTCTTAACAGGATAATGAAAATCAGGTTTGCATTTTTACCCGATAAACGAATATCGGGTTCTCATGTCCATTTTCATTAACCTGTATCAGGTACACATCTAGATGTGTATAAGAGACAGAATTTCAGTTTATGCATTTTCATTAACCCCATAAATGAATTTCAGGTTAGCAGATATTATCTCCGAGAACCCAAAATTCGTTTATCGGGTAAAAATGCAAACCTAAAACTCGTTTATCAGGTTAATGAAAATGGACATGAGAACAAAAAATTCGTTTATCGGGTGAAAATGCAAACCTGAAATTCATTTATCATGTTAATGAAAATGGACATTGGAACCCAAAATTCGTTTATCGGGGGAAGATGCAAATCTGAAATTCGTTTATCAGGTCAATGAAAATGGAAGCCCGAAATTCGTTTATTGGAGATGAATTTGCAAACCTGAAATAAACGTTTTTAGGTTTGCATTTTTACCCGATAAACGAATTTTCGGGTTTGCATTCAATTAACCCTGTCTCTTATACACATCTAACCTGATAAACGAATTTCTGGTTTCCATTTTCATCCCTGATAATCGAATTTTGGGTTTGCATCTTCATTAACTGATAAAACAAATTTCAGGTTATTGAAGATGGAAATGAGAACCCAAAATTCGTTTTCGGGTTAAAATTTTCACCTGATAATTTAATTATCAGTTAATGAAAATGAAAACCCAAAAGTCGATTATCAGGGATGAAAATGGAAACCAGAAACGAATTTCAGTTCTCAGGTCCTTAAACGAATTAACCTGATAAATTTACCCGATAAACGCCCGATAAACCAATTTCGTGTTTCCATTATCAATAACCTGATCCTGTCTCTTATACACATCTTATCTTCATTAACCTTATAAACGAATTTTAGGTTTGTATTTTCATCCTGATAAACGAATTTCAGGTTCTCATTTAATCTTCATTAACCCTGTCTCTTATTTATCGGGTGAAAATACAAACCTCAAATTCGTTTATCAGGTTAATGAAAATGGACATGAGAAACCAAAAATCATTTATCGGGTGAAAATGCAATTAAAATTCATTTATCATTTAATCTTCATTAACCTGATAAATGAATTTCAGGTTTGCATTTTCACCCGATAAATGATTTTCAGAAACCAAAAATCCTGATTTTTCGGGTGAAAATATAAACGAAAATTCATTTATCAGGTTAACGGATAAACAAATTTCAACTTGAAATTCGTTTATCGGATGAAGTTGCAAACTTGAAATTCGTTTATCAGGTTAATGGAAATGGAAATGAAAACCCGAAATTCGTTTATCGGGTGAATATGCAAGCCTGAAATTTGTTTACCAGGTTAATGAAGATGGATACCCAAAATTCGTTTATCGGGAGCGCAAATGCAGACCTGAAATTTGTTTATCAGGTTATGAAAATAGAAATGAGAACCTGAAATTCTTTTATCGGGTGAATATGTAAACCTGAAATTCGTTTATCAGGTTAATGAAAATGGAAATGAGAACCCAAAATTCGTTTATCGAGTGAAAATACAAATTTGAAATTCGTTTATCAGGTTAATGGAGATGGAAATGAGAACCCGAAATTTGTTTATCTGGGAAGAAAATGGAAACTTGAAATTCGTTTATCAGGTTAATAGAATGAAAACCTAAAATTCATTTATCGGGATAAAAATACAAACCGAAATTCTTTTATCATTCAATGAAAATGGAAACCGAAGATAAACAAATTTCGGGTTGAAAATGCAAACCTGAAATTCGTTTATCAGGTTAATGAAAATGGAAATGAGAACCCGAAATTCGTTTATCGGGTGATTCAGAAATTCAAACCTGAAATTCGTTTATCGGGTTAATGAAAATACAAATGAGAACCCAAAATTCGTTTATCGGGTGAAAATGCAAACCTGAAATTCGTTGATCAGATTAATGAAGATGGAAATGAGAACCCAAAATTCATTTATCGGGTGAAAATGCAAACGAATTTCGGTTTATTATTTGATCAAATGAAGATGTCTCTTATAACCTGAAATGTGTTTAAGAGACAGGGTTTACATTTTCACCTGATAAACGAATTTCGGGTTCTCATTTCCATTTTCATTAACCTGAGAACCCAAAAATCGTTTATCGGGTGAAAATGTAAACCTGAAATTCATTTATCAGGTTATGAAAACGGAATTGAGAACCCGAAATTCGTTTATCGGGTGAAAATGTAAACCTGAAATTTGTTTATCAGGTTAATGAAAAATGGAAATGAGAACCCGAAATTCGTTTATCGGGTGAAAATGCACACCAGAAATTCGTTTATCAGGTTAATGGAGATGGAAATGAGAACCCGAAATTTGTTTTATCGGGTGAAGATGCAAACCTGAAATTCGTTTATAAGGTTAATGGAAATAGAAATGAGAACCCAAAATTCATTTATCAAGAGCGCAAATACAAACCTGAAATTCGTTTATCAGGTTAACAGAAAATGAAATGAGAACTCGAAATTCGTTTATCAGGTGAAGAACCACACCTGAAATTCATGTTTATCATTTAATGATAAACGAAATTCATGCTTACAAAATTTCGTTCTAAAGCTGTCTCTTATACAAGCATGAAATTCGTTTATCAGGTTAATGAAGATGGATAACCCAAATTCGCTTATCGAGCGCAAATGCAAACCTAAAATTCGCTTATCGAGTTGTGTAGATGGAAATGAGAACCCGAAATTCGTTTATCAGGTTAATGAAGATGGATACCCGAAATGCGTTTATCGAGGATGACAAATGCAAACCTAAAATTCGTTTATCAGGTTAACGGAGATGGAAATGAGAACCCGAAATTCGTTTATCAGGTTAATGAAGATGGATACCCGAAATGCGTTTATCGAGGATGACAAATGCAAACCTAAAATTCGTTTATCAGGTTAATAAAAATAGAAACCCGAAATTTATTTATCGGGGATCAAAATGCAGACCTGAAATTCATTTATCAGGTTATGAAAATAAACGAATTTTGGGTTCTCCAAAATTCATTTATCGGGTAAAATTACAAACCTAAAATTCGTTTATCAGGTTAATGGAGATGGAAATGAGAACTCGAAATTTGTTTTATCGGGTGAAGATGCAAACCTGAAATTCGTTTATCAGGTTAATGGAAATGGAAATGAGAACCCAAAATTCGTTTATCAAAAGCGCAAATGCAAACCTAAAATTCGTTTATCAGGTTAATAGAAATTGAAATGAGAACTCGAAATTCGTTTATCAGGTGAAGATGCAAACCTGAAATTCGTTTATCAGGTTAATGGAAACAGAAATGAGAACCCAAATTCGTTTATTGGGTGAAGATGCAAGCATAAAATTCGTTTATCAGGTTAATGAAGATGGATACTCGAAATTTCGTTTATCGGGAGCGCAAATGCATAAACGAATTTCGGGCTATCAGGTTAACGGAGATCTAAATGAGAACCCGAAATTCGTTTAACAGGTTAATGAAGATGGATACCCGAAATGCGTTTATCGAGGATGACAAATGCAAACCTAAAATTCGTTTATCATTTAATAAAAATAGAAACCCGAAATTTATTTATTTCGGATGAAAATGTAGACCGAAATTCATTTATCAGGTTATGAAAATGGAAATGACAACCCAAAATTCATTTATCGGGTGAAAATGCAAACCTAGGTTTCGTTTATCAAGTTAAACGGTGATCAGGTTTTCATCTCGAAATTCGTTTATAGGGGATGAAAATACAAACCTGAAATTTGTTTAAGAGACAGAATTTCATATTTTTATTCCGAAATTCGTTGATCGGGAATAAAAATACAAACCTGAAATTCGTTTATCAGGTTAATAAAAATGGAAACCCGAGATTTGTATATCGGGATAAAATACAAACCTAAAATTCGTTTATCAGGTTACGAAAATGGAAATTAAACCTGAATTTCAGGTTTATCTAAGAGACAGCTACCACATATTCACTGAATTTCATCTATTTCTCTTTTAGCTCATGGATGATTTGTACGAATGTTTATTTAAGGGCTTAAAATTAAACCTGATATTAAATTATTTCTACCTATTGCCACAATTACAGGAAATGAGAACCCAAAATTTGTTTATCGGGTGAAGATGCAAACCTGAAATTTGTTTATCAGGTTAATGAAGATGGATACCCGAAAAGTGTTTATCGAGGATGACAAATGCAAACCGGTTTTCATTTGTCAGATCCTCGATAAACACTGGAAAACCCGAAATTTGTTTATCGGGGATAAAATGCAAACCTGAAATGTGTTTATCAGGTTATGAAAATGGAAATTAGAACTCGAAATTCATTTATCGGGTAAAAATGCAAACCTGAAATTCGTTTATCAAGTTAATGGGGATGGAAATGAGAACCCGAAATTCGTTTATCGGGGATGATAAACAAATTTCAGGTTCTTCGTTTATCAGGTTAAGTGATAAATGAATTTTGGGTTCTCATTTCCATTTTCATCCTCGATAAACGAATTTCGGGTATGCATCTTCATCCCCGATAAATGTCTTTCGGGTACACATTTTCAGATGTGTTCATCCCCGATAAATGAATTTTGGGTTTCAATTTTCATTAACCTGATAAATGAATTTCAGGTTTGCATTTTTATCCCCGATAAACGAATTTCGGGTTTGCATTCACTTAACCCTGTCTCTTATGCACTCTCGATAAACGAAAATTCGGGTATCGGCTGTCTCTTATAACCTCTAGATGTGTATCATGAGACAGAAACATCACCTGATAACCCAAGAATTCGTTTATCATTTCCATTTGGCACCTGATAAACGTATTAATTTTAATGAAAATTTTCATGAGAACCCAAAATTCGTTTTTCGGGTTTTCATACAAACCTGAAATTCGTTTATCAGGTTATAAGATGGATTTGAGTACCCGAAATTTGTTTATCGGGTGAAAATACAAATTTCAGGTTCTCTTATCCATCTTCATGTGTATGATACATGAATTTCCAAAAATCATTTATCGGGTGAATTTGCATGAAAATAATTAAAATTAATACTTTATTGAGTGCCAACTCAAAACTTGTGCATGAAAATAATTCTTTGACAAAAGAAAATGATGTTTTGAAAGAAAAATTTGTTGGAAAAACCAAGATCATGGAAGAAAAAGCTTCATTGAAGAAGAGATTAGATGATCTTGATGTTACTTTGAAAACAAAGAAAGAAAATGTTTTGAACACCCTTCCAAGATAATCTATCTTGAATTCCTTAGTGCTCTTCAAGCATACCATATATTGAAATGGGTAACATCTAAAATTTTGTGTGCTTTCATTTATCAAGTTGAACTATGTTGTGGTTGAATTTATTTAGAATGATAGGAAATTTGTATCCCCATTTTTTTCCTATAATAAGTCACAACTTGCAAAAGAAAGGGGGAGCATTCTCTTTATTAATGGACCTTTTAAACAAAAATTTTCATCACACATGCTTCATTGTTTTGATGATGCTTTTTATTAAGGAATGAGCGAAAATTGCTTTGATCATAATTGCAATTGATCATAATAAACTTAGGGGGAGCTTTATTCTTCTTATGTTTTGATAATGCCAAAGGGGGAGAAATAATGGAAATAATGGACAAATTCTCTTGTGTAGTACTTCATATTTTATGGTTATTTTTTGAATTGTCCAATTGATTTGTCATCATCAAAAAGGGGGAGATTGTTGAACCCCAGTTATGTATAAGAGACAGATCAAAGGACGATGGTAATCGTCCGACACAATGAATTTGAAGCAAGCTTCGGACGAAGAACAGTACTGTCTCTTCATACACCGATAAATGAATTTCAGGTTCTATTTCCATTATGCCTGATAAACGAATTTCAGGTTTGCATTTTTATTCTCCAGATAAACGCAATTTCGGCAGTTTGCATTCTATTAACCTGAAAAACTGATTACATTAAATCGGACTGTCTCTTATACACATCTAGATGTACTCACGCATCGGCCGTCTGAAGGTCCAACGGCTAGTTTTCCAGTAAACAGAAAATAGCCGTTGGGAAGTTGTTGGAAGCAAATATTTGGCAACTATAAATACCCCTAGGTCTGATTTAATGTAATAAAAGACTTCTACATTGATTACAAATCATTCTTGAGCTATTTGAGAGAAATAGTGGGTACAAGTGTTGTAATAGTGTAGGTAGTGAGAAAAGAGCTTAGAAGTGTAAGAGTTCTTCAAGTGTAAGAGTGGAGAGATAACAATTGTAACAAAGGGAGGTTGTGAGTGTAAAACTCTTGGCTCAACTAAAGGAAATTAGTGTGAGCAAGAGTGATCCTCATTTGTGTACAAGAGGTTATTGTCTCACCTACTTTGAAGAGACTTTTAGTGGCTGAACTTCAAGTTGTAAACTTGGTAGTTGCCTTGTAAGAAGCTCTTTGTAATTGCAAGCTCCAAGCTTGAGAAGCTTTCTAAACCAATCTAAGATCAGGTTAATAGTGATGGAAATGAGAACCCGAAATTTGTTTATCCGGTGATGCAGAAACACAAACTTGAAATTTGTTTATCCGGTTAATAGAATGCAAACCCAAAATTTATTTATCGGGGATAAAAATACAAACCTGAAATTTGTTTATCAGGTTAATGAAAATAGAAACCCAAAATTCGTTTATCAGGTTAATGAAAACGGAAATGAGAACCCGAAATTCGTTTATCGGGTAAAAATACAAACCTGAAATTCGTTTATCAGGTTAACAAAAAATGGAAATGATTACACAAAATTCATTTATCGGGTGAAAATGCAAACCTGATATTCGTTTACCAGGTTAATGTAGATATAAATGAGAACCCGAAATTCGTTTATCGGGTGAAGATTAAAACCTGAAATTCGTTTATTAGGTTAATGGATATGGAAATGAGAACCCAAAATTCGTTTATCGGGTTAAGATGCAAGCCTGAAATTCGTTTCTCAGGTTAATGAACATGGATACCCAAAATTCGTTTATCGGGAAGGCAAATGCTAACCCAAAATTCGTTTATCAGGTTAACGGAGATTGAAATGAGAACCCAAAATTCGTTTATCGGGGAAGATGCAAACATGAAATTCGTTTATCAGGTTAATGAACGTGGACATGAGAACCCAAAATTCTTTTATCATCTAAAAATGTAAACCTAAAATTCATTTATCAGGTTAATGGAGATGGAATTGAGAACCCGAAATTTGATTATCATTGATGCAGATAAATGAATTTCAGGTTTGCATTTTCCGATTATCCGATAAACGAATTTCAACTCATTGTATCTTCATTTATTTTGATAAACGAATTTTGAATTTCTCATTTCAGGTTAATTAACCTGATAAACGAATTTCGGTTTGTCATCTTAATTTTATTATAGAATAAACGAATTTCGAAATTTGTTTATCTATCATTCTGGTCTCGACTTGAAATTTGTTTATCAAGATAACGAAAAATGGAAATCATTTTAGATTTTTCGCATTTCATGAAAATACAAACCAGATATTCGTTTAACAGGTTAATGTAGATAGAAATGAGAACCCAAAATTCTATTGTCGGATGAAGATGCAAACCTGAAATTCGTTTATCAGGTTAATGGATATGGAAAACGAATTTCGGGTTCTCATTTCCATCGTTTATCGGATAAAGATTTCAAGCCTAAAATTTCACCTCAGATAAATGAATTTGGATACCCGAAATTCGTTTATCGGGAGCACACATTAACCTGAAATTCGTTTATCAGGTTAACGGAGATCGAAATGTTCACGATTTCGTTTCTCGGGTGAAGATGCAAACCTGAAATTCATTTATCAGGTTAATGAAGATAAATACCCGAAATTCATTTATCGAGGATGACAAATGCAAACCTAAAATTCGTTTATTAGGTTAATAAAAATGGAAACCCGAAATTCATTTATCGGGGATAAAAAAGCAAACCTGAAATTCGTTTATCAGGTTATGAAAATGGAAATGAGAATCCGAAATTCATTTATCGGGTGATTAAATATAAACCTGAAATTCGTTTATCAGGTTAATGGAGATGGAAATGAGAACCCGAAATTTGTTTTTCGGGAATCTTTATGCAAACCTGAAATTTCGGGTTCTCCATTTCCATAGAATTAACCTGAAATACGTTTTTCAGGTTAAAGACAGATTTTCAACCGATAAATCGTTTTTCCATTAAGGAAGATTGGAAATGATAACCCAAAATTCGTTTATCGGGTGAAAATACAAACCTAAAATTCGTTTATCAGGTTAATGAAAATGGACATGAGAACCCCAAATTCGTTTATCGGGTGATGCAGAAATGCAAACCTTAAATTTCTTTATCAGGATAATAGAATGGAAACCCGAAATTCATTTATCGTGGATGAAAATACAAACCTGAAATTCGTTTATCAGGTTATGAAAATGGAAATGAGAACTCGAAATTCGTTTATCGGGAGTGCCAATGCAAACCTGAAATTCGTTTATCAGGTTAACGGAGATGAAAATGAGTCCGAACAGACTAGCCGTTGGACCGTTCGGACGGCAGCTGCTAAATCCCTGTCTCTTATACACATCTCCATTTTCTTTCACCTGATAAACTAATTCAGGTTTGTATTTTCACCTGATAAACGAATTTTGAGTTCTCATTTCCATCTAGATGTGTATAAGAGCCAGCTATTAACCTGATAAACGAACTTCATGTTTGCATTTTCATCCCCGATAAATGAATTTCGGGTTTCCATTTTCTTTTATCGGGATGAAAATGCAAACATGAAGTTCGCTTATCGTGTTAATAGAATGGAAACCCAAATTCGCTTATCGGGATGAAAATAAAAACCTGAAATTCGCTTATCAGTTATGAAAATGGAAATGAGAACCCAAATTCATTCATCGAGTGCAAATGCAAATCTGAAATTCGTTTTGAGATTAAGAAGATGAAACCAAATTCGAAATTCGTTTGCCGGGTGAAGATGCAAACCCGAAATTCGTTTATCAGGTTAACGAAGATGGATACCCGAAATGCGTTTATCGGGGATGACAAATTGCAAAACGGAAATTCGTTTTTCAGGTTAATTCAATGGAAACCCAAAATTTGAATATCGGGGAAGAAAATGCAAACCTGAAATTCGATAGCTTCTCAAGCTTGGAGCCTGATAAACAAAAAGAGGGTTTACACATTAGACCTGTCTCTTATATCATTAACCTGATAAACAAATTTCCATTTGCATTTCTCATCAGGTCCCGATAAACGAATTTTGGGTTTTATTCGTTTATCGGGTTAACGGATACACAAAATGAGAACCCAAAATATAAGATACAGTTTCATTTAACTTGATCGATCACGAACTTCATGTTTGAATTTTCATCCCCGATAAATAGAATTTCGGGAATCCGAATCTCTTTTCATTAACCTGATAAACGAATTTCCAAATTCGATATCGTGTTAATGAAGATGGAAATGAGATTTGTATTTTCATCACCCGATAAACGAATTTCGGGTTTTCATTATATCTACATTAACCTGATAAACTAATTTCAGGTTTGCATTTTCACCCGATAAACAAATTTCGAATTCCCTTTTCTATTTTCATTAACCTGATAAACGAATTTCATATTTGCATTTCAGATGTGATAAATGAATTTCTGTCTCTTATACACATCTAGATGTTATAAGAGACAGAAATGAGAACCCATAAATTCGTTTATCGTATGAATTTGCAAACCTGAAATTCGTTTATCAGGTTAATGAAAAATTGAAATAAGAACCCGAAATTCGTTTATCGGGTAAAAATGCAAACCTGAAATTCGTTTGTCAGGTTAATGGAGATGGAAATGAGAATCCGAAATTCGTTTATCGGGGGAAAATGCAAACCAGAAATTTGTTTATCAGGTTAATGGAGATGGAAATGAGAACCCAAAACGAATTTCGGGTATCTCATTTCTATTTTTATAACCTGATAAACTGTCTCTTATACACATCTAGATGTGTATAAGAGACAGCCATTAACCTGAAGATGGATACAAATTCGTTTATCGAGTTAATGAAGATGGATACCCAAAAGCATTTATCGAGATGACAAATGCAAACCAAATTCGCTTATCGTGTTAATAAAAATAGAAACCCGAAATTCGTTTATCGGGGATAAAAATGCAAACCCTAAATTCATTTATCGGGTGAAGATGCAAACCTGAAATTCGTTTATCAGGTTAATGGAGATGGAAATGAGAATCCGAAATTCATTTATCATTAACCTGATAAACTAATTCCAGATTTGGATTTTCATCCTCGTAAATAGAATTTCGGGTTTCCATTTTCATATCACCTGATAAACGAATTTCAAGTTTATCATTTTCATGATAAATGGATTTCCGAAATTCGTTTATCGAGGATGAAAATCCAAATCTGAAATTAGTTTATCAGGTTAATGAAAATGGAAATGAGGACCCAAATTTTGTTTATTTCGGGTGATTCAGAATTGCAAACTCCATTAACCTGATCGAATTAATAAGGTTCTGAAATTGTACCCCAAATTCGTATACTTATCGGGTAAAAATTATAACCTGAAATTCGATTATCAGGTTAATGAATTTTTAAATAAGAAAACAAATTTCATTTATCGGGTGAAATCTGTAAACCTGAAAAACGTTTTTCAGGTTAATAGATTCGTCCCCGAGAACCCTCATTTCCATCTCTTATCGGGTGATGCAGAAATGCAAAACCGAAAATCGTTTATCTTTTTTATAGAGATGGAAATGAGAATCAAATTCATTTATCGGGATGAAAATACTAACTCGAAATTCGTTTATCAGGTTAATAGAACCAGGTCTCGAAATTTTCATCTAGATGTGTAAAAATTTCAGCCATTAAATTCGATAATCGAATTAACCCTTCTCATTTCCAAATTCATTATCCTGATAAAAATCCAAATCTGAAATTAGTTTATCAGGTTAATGAAAATGGAAATGAGGACCCAAAATTTATTTATCGGGTGATGCAGAAATGCAAACCTGAAATTCGTTTATCAGGTTAATAAAAATAGAAATGAGACCCCAATGATTCGTTTATCGGGTAAAAATAAAAACCTGAAATTCGATTATCAGGTTCATGAAGATGGAAATAAGATAAACGAATTTTGAGTTCTCATTTCCATCTCTTATTAACCTGATATGTATATAGACAGAACCTATATCACAGGATAAACGAATTTCGTTTTCGGGTGATGCAGAAATGCAAACCTGAAATTCGTTTATCAGGTTAATAAAAATGGAAATGAAAACCCAAAATTTATTTATCGGGTAAAATTACAAAACTGAAATTCGTTTATCAGGTTAATGAAGATGGACATGAGAACCCAAAATTCGTTTCTCGGGTAAAAATACAAACTTGAAATTAGTTTATCAAGTGAATGAAAATGGAAACCCGAAATTCGTTTGTCGGGGATGAAAATGAAAACCTGAAATTCGTTTATCAGGTTATGAAAATGTCTCTTATACACATCTATTCCGGGTTCATCGGGAATGCACCTGATAAACCTGAAATTCGTTTATCAGGTTAACTGATATGGAAATAAGAACAATTGCAATTCGTTTATCGGGTAAAAATGCAAACCCGAAATTTGTTTATCAGGTTAATGAAGATGGATACCCGAAATGCGTTTATCGGGGATGACAAATGCAAAACTAAAATTCGTTTATCAGGTTAATGAAAATGGAAACCCGAAATTCGTTTATCGGGGATGAAAATGCAAACCTGAAATTCGTTTATCAGGTTATGAAAATGGAAATGAGACCTTAAATTCGTTCACGGGAGTGCAAATGCAAACCTGAAATTCGTTTATCAGGTTAACTGACCTGATAAAAGAACTTTCAGGTTTGTTTTCGTCATCTAGATAAACGCAATTTCGGGTTTGTTTATCAGGATAAACGAATATACATGATAAATGAATTTAAGGTTTGATTTTCATTTAAACATCTCCAAAGATGTGTATAAGACAGGTTAGATGAAAATGGAAACCCGAATAAACTTCGCTTATCGGTAAAAATGCGAACTCAAATTCATTTATCAGTTATGAAAATGGAAATGAGAACCCAAATTCGCTTATCGGTGAAAATATAAATCTGAAATTCGTTTATTAGGTTAGTGGAGATGGAAATGAGAACCCAAAATTCGTTTATCGGGTAAAAATGCAAACTTGAAATCGTTTATCAGGTTAATGAATTTCAGGACATGAGATTTGCAAAATTCGTTTATCGGGTAAAAATACAATCCTGAAATTTGTTTATCGGGTTAATAAAAATGGACATTAGAACCCAAAATTTGTTTATCGGGTGAAGATGCAAACCTGAAATTCGTTGATCAAGTTATGAAAATGGAAATGAGCACCCGAAATTCATTTATCGGGTGAAAATATAAACCTGAAATTCGTTTATCAGGTTAATGGAGATGGAAATGAGAACCCAATTTCAGTTTTCACATTTGAATTTTCAAACGAATTTTGGGTTTACATTCTCTTAACCTGATAAACGAATTTGTTAAGGTTTGTATTTCAGGTTTTAGTATTTTAATGAAGATGGAAATGAGATTTCAAAATTCGTTTTCCATGAAAATTTCATTAACCTGATAAACGAATTTCAGGTTTGCATTTGGACCCTGATCTTATACAATTTCCAAATTCATTTATCGGATAAAGGAATTTCAAACCTGAAATTCCTTTATCATCACCTAATAAATGAAAACCCAAAATTCATTTGTCGGGGATGAAAATACAAATCTGAAATTCGTTTATCAGGTTATGAAAATGGAAATGAGAACCCGAAATTCGTTTATCAGGTTAATGGAGATGGAAATGAGAACCCAAAATTCGTTTATCGTGGATGAAAATAAAACCTTAAATTCGTTTATCAGGTTTATCCATGTAAACCCAAAATTCGAGACAGGATCTGCATCACCCGATATACGAATTTGAAATTCTCATTTTCATATTAACGATAAACGAATTTCAGATTTGTATTCGTTTATT
Organism: Cinchona pubescens; assembly: GCA_025175665.1. Classification (NCBI taxonomy): domain Eukaryota; kingdom Viridiplantae; phylum Streptophyta; class Magnoliopsida; order Gentianales; family Rubiaceae; genus Cinchona; species Cinchona pubescens. The sequence continues at coordinate 309,498 of JANKKI010000361.1, read as the reverse complement.
CCTGATAAACGAATTTTCGGTTCTCATTTTCTTCTCCGTTATTCTGATTACTGTCTCTTAATCAAAATTCTTATTTCAATCCTAAATTCATTTATCGGGTAAAAATTCAAACCTGAAATTCGTATATCAGGTTAATGATGATGAAAATGAGAACCCAAAATTCGTTTATCAGATGAAAATATAAACTTGAAATTAGTTTATCAGGTGAAAGAAAATGGAAACCCGAAATTCATTTATCGGGGATGAAAATACAAACATGAAGTTCGTTTATACACATCTAGAACGGAAACCAGATGTTTGTTTATCGGGGATGAAAATGAAAACCTGAAATTCGTTTATCAGGTTATGGAAATTGAAATGAGAACCCGAAATTCGTTCATCGGGAGTGCAAATGCAAACCTGAAATTTCTTTATCTGGTTAACGAAGATGAAAATAAGAACTCGAAATTCGTTTGCCGAGTGAAGATGCAAACCCGAAATTTGTTTATCAGGTTAACGATGATGGATAATGGAAATGCGTTTATCGGGGATGACAAATGCAAAACGGAAAATCGTGTTATCAGGTTAATGAAAATGGAAACTCAAAATTTGTTTATCGAGGAAGAAAATGCAAACTGAAATTCGTTTATCAGGTTAATGAAGATCATGTTTGAGAACCCGAAATTCGTTTATCGGGTGATGTGGAAATGCAAACCTGAAATTCGTTTATCTGGTTAATGAAAAAGGAAACCCGAAATTTGTTTATCGGGGATGAAAATGTAAATCTGAAATTCGTTTACCAGGTTAATAAAAATGGAAATGAGAACCCAAAATTCGTTTATCGGGTGATGCAGAAATGCAAACCTGAAATTCGTTTATCAGGTTAATAAAAATGGAAATAAATTTTGGGTTCGTTTATCGGGTAAAAATAAAAACCTGAAATTCGTTTCTCTGGTTAATGAAGATGGAAATAAGAACCCAAAATTCGTTTATCGGGTGAAAATGTAAATCTGAAATTCTTTTATCCGGTTAATGGAGATGAACATGAGAACCCGAGATAAACGTCTTATCGGGTGATGCAAATTCATTTCCTGCTAAAATTCGTTTATCAGGTTAATGAAACCCGATAAACGAATTTCGGGTTCCCAAAATTCTCCATTAACCCTGTCTCAGAATACACATCTAGATGTGTATAAGAGAAAGAATTTTAGGTTTGCATTTGCATTTCAAATTTGCATCAGGTTTTCATTAAACGATTTTGGGTAATCGACATCACCCGAGAGCCCAATATACGAATATCAGGTTTGCATTTTTAAACCCGATATTCATATTTCCTGTTAACAATTTTGGGTTGAGAACCCAAAATTCGTTTATCGGGTGGTGCAGAAATGCAAACCTGAAATTCATCTATTATAAGGTGAATGGAAATGGGTTTGAATTTCCAAAATTTATTTATCGGGTAAAAATGCAAAACTGAAATTCGTTTATCAGGTTAATGAAGATGGAAACGAGAACCCAAAATTCGTTTATTGGGTAAAAATACAAACCCTGAAATTAGTTTATCAGGTGAATGAAAAAGGAAACCCGAAATTCGTTTTGCGGGGATTCTGCCCCTGTCTCTTATACACATCTAGATGTGTATAAGAGACAGCCTGATAAATGAATTTCGGGTTTGCATTTTCACCCGATAAACGAATTTCAAGTTCTCATTTGCAAATTCAAACCTGAAATTCATTTATCAGGTTAACTATATGGAAATGAGAACTTGAAATTCGTTTATCGGGTGAAAATGCAAACCCGAAATTCATTTATCAGGTTAACAAAAATGGATACCCGGAATGCGTTTATCGGGGATGAAAATACAAAACTATAATTCGTTTATCAGGTTCATGAAAATATAAACCCAAAATTTGTTTATCGGGGATGAAAATACAAACCTGAAATTCGTTTATCAGTAAACGAAAATGGAAATGAGAACCCGAAATTTGTTTATCGGGGATAAAAATGCAAAACGAGAACCCGAAATTCATTTATCGGGTGAAATTACAAACCTGAAATTCATTTATCAGGTTAATGGAGCATGGAAATGAGAACCCAAATTTCGGTTATCGGAGATCAAAATATAAACTTGAAATTCGTTTATCAGGTTAATAGAATGCAAACCCGAAATTCGTTTATCGGGAATAAAAATACAAACTTGAAATTCGCTTATCGGGATGAATTTTGGGTTCTCATTTCAAGTTTCTCCATTAACCCGATAAATGAATTTCGAAATTTGTTTATGTATGATGTAGAAATGCAAACCTGAAATTCGTTTATCAGCTTTATGAAAATGATAAAAGAACCCAAAATTCGTTTTTCGGGTGAAAATGAAAACCTGAAATTCGTTTATCAGGTTAATGAAGATGGAAATCTCTTATGTGTATAAGAGACAGGTCTGGGAACTCGATAAACGAATTTGGGGTTCTCATGTCCATTTTCATTAACTTGATAAACGAATTTCAGGTTTGTATTTTCACCCGATAAACGAATTTTGGGTTCTCATTTAGATGTGTATAAGAGACAGGATATATGAATTTCAGGTTTGATAAACGAATTTTCGGTTCTTTTCCGTTAACCTGATAAACGAATTTTAGTTTTGATTTGTTATCCCCGATAAACGCATTTCATGGGTATCCATCTTCGTTAACCTGATAAACGAATTTCACATCTAGTTGTGTATTTTCACCCGATAAACGAATTTATAGTTCTCATTTCCATAAACCTGAAATTCAATTATCAGGTTAATGAAAATGGACATGAGAACCCCAAATTCGTTTATCGGGTGATGCAGAAATTCAAACATCAAATTCGTTTATCGTGATAATAGAATATCAACCCAAACCTGATAAACGAATTTCAGGTTTGTATTTCTGCATCAACCGAAGATGTCTCCATTAACCCTGTCTCTTATACACATCTTCAGGTTTGCATTTTCACCCGAAAAACGAATTTCGGGTTCTCGTGTCCATTTTCATTAACCTGATAAACGATTTTTAGGTTTCATTTTCATAGAAATGAACTCGAAATTCATTTTTTCCATGAAATGTAAACCTGAAATTCAGTTTGTACTCAGGTTTCATGGACCTGATAAACGAATTTCGAGGTTCGTTTATCCCCGATAAAATGCAATTTTAAACCCCATTTATCAATTTAAGAAAATGTTACATTCCCGATTAACGAATTCGTTTATCGTTCTCATTTCCATTTTCATAACCTGATCGTGTATAAGAGAAAGTCTTTAACCTGACAAACGAATTTCAGGTGAATTTCAGGCTTGCATCTTCACCCTGTCTCTTATACACATCTCTATTAACCTGATAAATTCGCTTATCTCGGTGAAAATACAAACCTAAAATTCGTTTATCAGGTTAATGAAAATGGAAATGAGAACCCAAAATTTATTTATCGGGTAAAAAAGCGAACCTGAAATTCATTGATCAGGTTATGAAAATAGAAATGAGAACCCAAAATTCGTTTATCGGGTGAAAATACAAACCTGAAATTCGTTTATTAGGTTAGTGGAGGTTTTTATGAGAACCCGAAATTCGTTTATCGGGTAAAAATGCAAACTTGAAAATCGTGATTTATCAGGTTAAGGAACATGGACATGAGAACCCAAAATTCTTTTATCGGGTAAAAATGCAATCCTGAAATTTGTTTATCGGGTTAATAAAAATGGACATGAAAACCCAAAATTCGTTTATAAACAGAATATGCAAACCTGAAATTCGTTTATCAGGTTATGAAAATGTCTCTTATAACCTGATAAACGAATTTATAGTTTGACATTTTCATCCCTGATAAACGAATTTCGGGTTTGCATTCTATTAACCTGATAAACGAATTTCGTGGATGAAAATGCAAACTTGAAATTCGTTTATCAGGTTAATAGAATGCAAACCCGAAATTCGTTTATCAGGAATAAAAATGCAAACCTGAAATTCGTTTATCAGGTTAATGAAGATGGAAATGAGAACGCAAAATTCGTTTATCGGGTGAAAATACAAACCTGAAATTTGTTTATATGGTTAATGAAAATGGACATGAGAACCACGCCCAAATTCGTTTATCGGGTGATGCAGAAATGCATGATTACTAACTTGAAATTCACTTATCAGGATAATAGAATGGAAACCTGAAATTCATTTATCGGGGATGAAAATGCAAATTTCGGGTTCTCATTTGCGAATTTTCGTTTTGCATTTTTATCCCCGATAAACAAATAGATGATGTGAAAATGCGAACCTGAAATTCGTTTATCAGGTTAATGAAAATGGAAACCCGAAATTTGTTTTATCGGGGATGAAAATGCAAATCTAAAATTCGTTTATCAGGTTAATGAAAATGGAAATGAGAACCCAAAATCATTTATCGGGTCATTAAATGCATAACCTGAAATTCGTTTATCAGGTGAATAAAAATGGGAATGAAAACCCAAAATTTATTTATCGGGTAAAAATGCAAAACTGAAATTCGTTTATCAGGTTAATGAAGATGGAAATGATAACCCAAAATTCGTTTATTGGGTAAAAATACAAACCTGAAATTAGTTTATCAGGTGAATGGAGATGAACATGAGAACCCGAAATTCGTTTATCTGGTGATGCAGAAATGGAAACCTAAAATTCGTTTATCAGGTTAATGAAAATGGAAATGAGAACCCGAAATTCGTTTATCGGGTGATGCAGAAATGCAAACCTAAAATTTGTTTATCAGGTTAATAGAATGAAAACCCGAAATTCATTTATCGGGGATGAAAATGTAAATCAAAAATTCGTTTATCAGGTTATGAAAATCAAATTGAGAACCCAAAATTCGTTTATCGGGAGTACAAATGCAAACCTGAAATTCATATATCAGATTAACGGAGATGGAAATGTGAACCCAAAATTCGTTTATCGGGTGGTGCAAAAATGGAAATCTGAAATTCGTTTATCAGGTTAATGAAAATGGGAATGAAAACCCAAAATTTATTTATCGGGTAAAAATGCAAAACTGAAATTCGCTTATCGTGTTAATGAAGATGGAAATGAGAACCCAAAATTCGCTTATCTGTAAAAATACAAACTCAAATTAGTTTATCAGGCGAATGAAAATGGAAACCCGAAATTCATTTATCGGGGATGAAAATGCAAACCTGAAGTTCGTTTATCAGGTTAATAGAATGGAAATCCAAAATTCGTTTATCGGGGATGAAAATGAAAACCTGAAATTCGTTTATCAGGTTATGAAAATGAAAATGAGAACCCGAAATTCGTTCATCGGGAGTGCAAATTCAAACCTGAAATTCATTTATCAGGTTAACTGATATGGAAATGAGAACTTGAAATTCGCTTATCGGTGAAAATGCAAACCCAAATTCGCTTATCAGGGGTAACCATCTTCGTTACCCGGATTTGCGTTTTTCGGGGATGCAAATGCAAAACTATAAATTCGTTTATCAGGTTAATGAAAAAGGGAAACCCGAAATTTCGTATATCGGGGATTAATTTGCATAACCTGAAATTCGTTTATCAGGTTAATAGATTGGAAACCCGAAATTCATTTATCGGGGATGAAAATGCAAACCAGAAATTAGTTTATCAGGTTATGAAAATCGAATTGAGAACCCGAAATTCGATTATCGGGAATGCAAATGCAAACCTGAAATTCATATATCAAAGTTAACTGAGATGGAAATGAGTACCCAAATTTGTTTATCGGGGTGATGCAGAATGCAAACCTGAAATTCATTTATCAGGTTAATGAAGACGGAAATGAGAACCCAAAATTCGTTTATCGGGTAAAAATACAAACCTGAAATTAGTTTATCAGGTGAATGAAAATGGAAACACGAAATTCGTTTATCGGGGATAAAAATGAATACCTGAAATTCGCTTATCGTGTTATGAAAATGGAAATGAGAACCCAAATTCGTTCATCGGAATGTAAATGTAAACCCGAAATTCATTTATCCGTTAATCGATATGTTCTGTCTCTTATACACATCTAGATGTGTATCAAGAGACATTTACATATTTAACCTGATAAACGAATTTCAAGTTTACATTTTCATCTCCGATAAATGAATTTCGGGTTTGCAATTTCCCCGATAAATGAATAACCCTGTCTCTTTCCATACACATCTAGATGTGTCAAATTCATTTATCAAAGTTAATGAAAATGGAAATGAGAACCCAAAATTCGCTTATCGGTAAATTTCGGGTTTCCATTTTCATTAACCAGGATGAAACGAATTTGATAAGTGAATTTCAAGTTTGGGTGAAATTGCAAACCTGAAATTCATTTATCGGAGATGAAAATGCAAACTTGAAATTCGTTTATCAGGTTAATAGAATGCAAACCCAAAATTCATTTTATCGGGAATAAAAATGTGAACCCAAAATTCGTTTATCGGGGATGAAAATGTCAACCTGAAATTCGTTTATCAGGTTAATGAAAATAGAAATGAGAACCCGAAATTCGTTTATCGGGTGATGTAGAAATGCAAACCTGAAATTCGTTTATCAGGTTTATGAAAATGGAAATAAGAACCCGAAATTCATTAACCTGATAAATGAAAACTTGAAATTCGTTTATCAGGATAATGAATTTCGGTTGAGAACCCGAAATTCGTTTATCGGGTGAAAATGCAAACCTAAAAATCGTTTATCAGGTTAATGAAGAAGAAAATGAGAACCCCAAATTCGTTTATCGGGCAAAAATGACAAACGAAATTTGGTTTGCATGGTTACATGATAAATGGACATGAGAACCCCATCCATTCCTGATAATCGAATTTTGCAGAAATGCATTTTCATCTTCGATTAACAGGATAATAGAATCTCATTTCGAAATTCATTTATCGGGGATGAAAATGCAAACTTGAAATTCGTTTATCAGGTTATGAAAATGCAAATGAGAACCCGAAATTTGTTTATCGGGAGTGCCAATGCAAACCTGAAATTATCAGGTTAACGGAGATGAAAATGAGAACCCAAAATTCGTTTATCGGGTGATGCAGAAATGCAAACCTGAAATTCGTTTATCAGGTTAAAGAAAATGGAAATGAGAATCCAAAATTCGTTTATCTGGTAAAAATTCAAATCTGAAATTCGTATATCAGGTTAATGAAGATAGAAATGAGAACCTGAAATTCGTTTATCAGGTGACAATTTCGCAAACCTGAAATTAGTTTATCAGGTAAAGAAAATAGAAACCCGAAATTCATTTATCGGAGATGAAAATGCAAACATGAAGTTCGTTTATCAGGTTAATAGAATGGAAACCCGAAATTCTATTTATCGGGGATGAAAATGAAAACCTAAAATTCGTTTATCAGGTTATGAAAATGGAAATGAGAACCCGAAATTCGTTCATCATCCCAAATGCAAACCTGAAATTTATTTATCTGGTTAACGCAGATGAAAATGAGAACTCGAAATTCGTTTGTCAGGTGAAGATGCAAACCCGAAATTCGTTTATCAGGTTAACGAAGATGGATACCCAAAATGCGTTTATCGGAGATGAAAATGCAAACTTGAAATTCGTTTATTAGGTTATGAAAATGCAAATTTAAATCGAAGATGTGTATCGGGAGTGCCAATGAATTTCTGAAATTTGCATTTGCATTCCCGATAATCGAATTTCGGGTTCTCAATTCGATTTTCATAACCTGATAAACTAATTTCTGGTTTGCATTTTCATCCCCGATAAATGAATTTCGGGTTTCCATAGATGTGTATAAGAGACAGCTATTAACCTGATAAACGAACTTCAAATTTGCATTTTCATCCCCGATAAATGAATTTCGGGTTTTCATTATCTTTACCTGATAAAGATTTCAGGTGGAAACCTGAAATTCATTTATCGGGGATGAAAATGCAAACATGAAGTTCGTTTATCAAGTTAATAGAATGGAAACCCGAAATTCGTTTATCGGGGATGAAAATGCAAACCAGAAATTCGTTTATCTGGTTATGAAAATCGAATTGAGAACCCGATAAACCCTGTCTCTTATACACATCTAGATGTGTATAAGAGACAGATTTCAGGTTAACCTGATAAACGAATTTCAAAATTTGTTTATCTTCATTAACCTGATAAATCAATTTTCAGTTTTGCATTTTTTTTATCAGGTTAATGAAGATGGAAATGAGAACCCAAAATTCGTTTATTGGGTAAAAATGCAAACCTGAAATTAGTTTATCAGGTGAATGAAAATGGAAACCCAAATTCGCTTATCGGGATGAAAATACAAACCAAATTCGCTTATCAAGTTATGAAAATGAAAATGAGAACCCAAATTGCTCATCGAGTGCAAATGCAAACCTGAATTCGCTTATCGTGTTAATCGATATGGAAATGAGAACTTGAAATTCGCTTATCGGTGAAAATGCAAACCCAAATTCATTTTCATAACCTGATAAACGAATTTCAGGTTTGTATTTTCATCCCCGATAAACGAATTTCGGGTTTCCATTTTCATTCACCTGATAACCTGTCTCTTATACACATCTCTCATTTACATAAGAAACCAGATTCTTCATTTCCATCTTCAGTTAACCCTGTCTCTTAATTTCACAAATGGAAATGAGAACCCGAAATTCGAATTTCGGGTAAAAATATAAACCTAATATTCGTTTATTAGGATTATGAAAATGGAAATGAGAAATCGAAATTCATTTATCGGGTGAAATTGCAAACCTGAAATTCATTTATCAGGTTAATGGAGATGGAAATGAGAACCCAAAATTCGTTTATCGGAGATGAAAATACAAACATGAAATTCGCTTATCGTGTTAATAGAATGGAAACCCAAATTCGCTTATCGGATGAAAATGTAAACTCAAATTTGCATTTTCATCCCCGAAAATGGAAATGAGAACCCGAAATTCGTTAATCGGGAGTGCAAATGCAAACCTAAAATTCGTTTATCAGGTTAACTGATATGGAAATGAGAAATTGAAATTCGTTTATCGGGTGAAAATGCAAACCTGAAATTCGTTTATCAGGTTAACGAAGATGGATACCCGGAATGCGTTTATCGGGATGACAAATGCAAAGCTAAAATTTGTTTATCCGTTAATGAAAATGGAAACCCAAATTTGTTTATCGGGATGAAAATGCAAACTCAAATTCGCTTATCGTGTTAATGAAAATGGAAATGAGAACCCAAAATTCGTTTATCGGGTAAAAATACGAACCTGAAATTCGTTTATCAGGTTATAAAAATGAAAATGAGAACCTGAAATTCGTTTATCGGGTGAAAATACAAAACTGAAATTCATTTATTAGGTTAGTGGAGATGGAAATGAGAACCCGAAATTCGTTTATCGGGTGAATATGGGGACCGATAAATCTTCTTCATTAGTTTCCATTCTATTATCCTGATAAACGAAATTCATCTTTGCGATAAACGAATTTTGGGTTCTCTTGTCCATTTTTATTAACCCGATAAACAAATTTCAGGTTCTCATGTTACCCGATAAACGAATTTCAGGTTCTCATGTCCATTTTCATTTGGGGTTCTCATATACACATCTGTCTCTTATACACATCTAGATGTGTATAAGAGACAGTAAACTGCATTTCGGATCCCGATAAACGAATTTTGGGTTCTCTTTTCTATTACATCTAGATGTGTATAAGAGACGTTTATCGGGTTATGAAAATGGAAATGAGAACCCAAAATTCGTTTATCTGGTGAAAATACAAACCTGAAATTCGTTTATTAGGTTAGTGGAGATGGAAATGCGAATCCAAAATTCGTTTATCGGGTGAAAATACAAATCTGAAATTCGTTTATCAGGTTAATGAAGAAGAAAATGAGAACCCAAAATTCGTTTATCGGGTAAAAATAAAAACCTGAAATTTGTTTATATGGTTAAGGAAAATGGACATGAGAACCCCAAATTCCTTTATCGGGTGATGTAGAAATGCAAACCCGAAATTCGTTTATCAGGATAATTTAATTTCGGATAAACGAAATTCATTTATCGGGGATGAAAATGCAAACCTGAAATTCTTATCGTGTTATGAAAATGGAAATGAGAACCCGAAATTCGCTTATCGGAGTGCCAATGCAAACCTGAAATTCGTTTATCAAGTTAACGGAGATGAAAATGAGAACCCAAAATTTGTTTATCGGGTGATGCAGAAATGTAAACCTGAAATTTGTTTATCAGGTTAAAGAAAATATAAATGAGAATCCGGAATTCGTTTATCGGGTAAAAATTGAAACCTGAAATTCGTATATCAGGTTAATGAAAATGGAAATTCAGGTTTCCATTTGTTTATCAGGTGACAATGCAAATTTGAAATGTATAAGTTTATCATTTCCATCCCGATTAACCCTGTTTCGGGTTACACATTTCCATTTTCATAACCTGATAAACAAATTTCAGGAACTTCATTTTCATCCCCGATAAACGGGTTTATTTCGGGTTTCCAAGACTGATAAACGAATTTCAGGTCATTAACCTGATAAACGAATTTCAAGTTTGTATTTTCTTCCCCGATAAACAAATTTTGGGTTTCTATTTTCATTAACCTGAGATACCCAAATGCTTATCGGGTTTCCATTTTCTTTCACCTGATAAACTAATTTAAAGTTTTCATTTTCACCTGATAAACGAATTTCGGGTTCTCATTTCCATCTTCATTAACCTGATATAGGACTGTCTCTTATACACATCTAGATGTGTATAAGATTCTTTTATCGGTGATGTGGAAATGCAAACGAAATTCGCTTATCGAGTTATGAAAATGGAAATGAGAACCCAAATTCGCCCATCGGTGAAAATACAAACCTGAAATTCGCTTATCGTGTTAATGAAAATGGAAATAAGAACCCAAAATTCGCTTATCGTAAAAATACAAACCCAAATTCGCTTGTCGTGTTAATGGAGTTGGAAATGAGAATCCGAAATTGATTTTGTCGGGTGAAGATGCAAACCAGAAATTCTTTTATCAGGTTAATGGAGTTTGTATTTTCATCCCGAAATTCGAATTTCGGGTTTCCATCTCTTATACACATGATAAACCTGTCTAAGAGACACATCTAGATAACCTGTAAACGAATTTCAGGTTTGCGTTAACCTGATAAACGAATTTCAGGTTTGCATTTAAACTTCAATCCCGATAAACAGAATTTCGGTTCTCATTTGAAGATACAAACCTGAAATTCGTTTATCAGGTTAATGAAGATGGATACCCAAAATGCATTTATCGAGGATGACAAATGCAAACCTGAAATTCGTTTATCAGGTTAATAAAAATAGAAACCCAAAATTCGCTTATCGGGATAAAATGCAAACCCAAATTCGCTTATCGGTAAAGATGCAAACCAAATTCGCTTATCAAAGTTAATGGAGATGGAAATGAGAATCAAATTCATTTATCGGGACGAAAATACTTACCCGAAATTCGCTTATCGAGTTAATAGAATCAAACCAAATTCCTTTATCGAATAATGTGTATAAGAGACAGTTTTTACCCGATAAACGAATTCTGGATTCTCATTTCTATTTTCTTTAACCTGATAAACGATTTCAGGTTTGCATTTCTGCATCACCCGATTAAACGAATTTGGGGTTCTCATTTTCATCTCCGTTAACCTGATGCGTAAATGCAAACTGAAATTCGTTTATCAAGTTAATAAAAATGGAAATGAGACCCCAAATTCGTTTATCGGGTAAAAATAAAAACCTAAAATTCGTTTATCAGGTTAATGAAGATGGAAATAAGAACCCGAAATTTGTTTATCGGGTGAAAATACAAACCTGAAATTCGTTTATCAGGTTAATCAGGTTCTTATTTCCATCTCCATTTCGTTTATCGGGTGATGCCGAAATGCAAACTTGAAATTCGTTTATCAGGTTAATGAAAATAGAAATGAGAACCCAAAATTCGTTTATCGGGTGATACAGAAATGCAAACCTGAAATTCGTTTATCAGGTTAATAGAATGGAAACCCAAAATTCATTTGTCGGGGTTAAAAATGCAAATCAGAAATTCATTTATCAGATTATGAAAATCGAATTGAGAACCCGAAATTCGTTTATCGGGAGTGTAAATGCAAACCTGAAATTCATATCCCTGATCGGGTTAACGGAGATGGAAATGAGAACCCAAAATTGGTTTATCGGGTGGTGCAGAAATGCAAACCTGAAATTCGTTTATCAGGTTAATGAAAATGGAAATGAAAATCCAAAATTTATTTATCGGGTAAAAATGCAGAACTTAACCTCGATAAACAGGTTTCAGGTTTGCATTTTCATCCCCGATAAACGAATTTATCGGGTAAATTTGTATTCCTGATAAACTAATTTCAGGTTTGAATTTTATTGGATAACCCAAAATTCGTTTATCTCATCGTTAATGATAAACATTAACCTCTGTCTCTTAATACACAAACCCGAAATTCGTTTATCAGGGATGAAAATGCAAACAAATTCGCTTATCGTGTTAATAGAATGGAAACCCAAATTCGCTTATCGGGATGAAAAATAAAACCCAAATTCTTTTATCGTTTTGAAAATGAAAATGAGAACCCAAATTCGCTTATCGGAGTGCAAATACAAATCAAATTCGCTTATCGTGTTAAATGATATGGAAATGAGAACTTGAAATTCGCTTATCGCAAAATGTAAACTGAAATTCGTTTATCAGGTTAACCAAGATGGATACCCGGAATGCGTCTGTCGGGGATGATAATCTAGATGTGTAAAATTCGTTTATCTGATTAATGAAAATGGAAACCCAAAATTTGTTTATCGGGATGAAAATGCAAACCTGAAATTCGTTATCAGGTTAATGAAAATGAAAATAAAAATGAGAACCCGAAATTCGTTTATCGGGTAAAAATATAAACTCAAATTCGCTTATCGTGTTATGAAAATGGAAATGAGAACCCAAATTGCTTATCGGGAGTGCAAATGCAAACCTGAAATTCGTTTTTCAGGTTAACTGATATGTAAATGAGAACTTGATATTCGTTTATCGGGTGAAAATGCAAACCCGAAATTCGTTTATCAGGTTAACGAAGATGGATACCCGGAATGCTTTTATCGGGGATGACAAATGCAAAACTAAAATTTGTTTATCTGGTTAATGATAAATGGAAACCCGAAATTTGTTTATCGGCGATCAAAATGCAAACATGAAATTCGTTAATCAGGTTTCAGAAAAAGCAAATGAGAATCCAAATATTCGTTTTTCGGGTAAAAATTTTAGATGTGTATAAGAGACTGATATTCGTTTATCAGGTTATGAAAATGGAAATGAAATTTCGGGTATGTGTTTATCGAGACAGTTTTACAAACCTGAAATTCGTTTATCAGGTTATGAGAATGGAAATGAGAACCCGAAATTCGTTTATCGGCTGAAAATGTAAACTTGAAAATCTTTTATCAGGTTAATGAAAATGGACATGAGAACCCGAAATTCGTTTATCGGGTGAATATGTAAACTCAAAAATCGTTTATCAGGTTAATGAAAATGGACATGAGAAACCAAAATTCGTTTATCGGGTAAAAATGCAATCCTGAAATTTGTTTATCGGGTTAATAAAAATGGACATGAAAACCCAAAATTCGTTTATCGGGTGAAGATGCAAACCTGAAATTCGTTTATCAGGTTAATGAAGATGGAAATGAGAACCCAAAATTCGTTTATCGGGTGAAAATACAAACCTGAAATTCGTTTATCAGGTTAATGAAAATGGAAACCCGAGAACCCCAAATTCGTTTATCGGGTGATGCAGAAATGCAAACCTAAAATTCGTTTATCAGGATAATAGATGTGTAAACCCGAAATTCAGTTATCGGGGATAAAATGCAAACCTGAAATTCGTTTATCAGGTTATGAAAATGGAAATGAGAACCTGAAATTTGTTTATCGGGAGTGCCAATGCAAACCTGAAATTCGTTTATCAGGTTAACGGAAATGAAAATGAGAACCCAAAATTCGTTTATCGAGTGATGCAGAAATGAAAACCTGAAATTCGTTTATCAGGTTAAAGAAAATGGAAATGATAATCCAGAATTCGTTTATCGGGTAAAAATTCAAACCTGAAATTCGTATATCAGGTTAATGAAGATGAAAATGAGAACTCCAAATTCGTTTATCGAGTTAACGGAGATGAAAATGAGAACCCCAAATTCGCTTATCGGTGATGCAAATGCAAACTGAAATCGCTTATCGAGTTAAAGAAAATAGAAATGAGAATCCAAATTGCTTATCGGGTAGAAAATTTAAACCCAAATTCGTATATCGAGTTAATGAAGATGGAAATGAGAACCCGAAATTCATTTATCAGGTGAAAATGCAAACCTGAAATTAGTTTATCAGGTGAAAGAAAATGGAAACCCGAAATTCATTTATCGAGGATGAAAATGAAAATCTGAAATTCGTTTATCAGGTTATGAAAATGGAAATGAGAATCCGAAATTCGTTCATCGGGAGTGCAAATGTAAACCTGAAATTTATTTATCTGGTTAACGAAGATGATAAATGAATTTCAGGTTTCGCACCACCCGATAAACACAAATTCGTTTATCAGGTTAACGAAGATGGATACCCGAAATGCGTTTATCGGGGATGAAAATGCAAACTTGAAATTCGTTTATCAGGTTATGAAAATGCAAATGAGAACCCGAAATTCATTTATCGGGAGTGCCAATGTAAACCTGAAATTATCAGGTTAACGGAGATGAAAATGAGAACCCAAAATTCGTTTATCGGGTGATGCAGAAATGCATTAATCTGAAATTCGTTTATCAGGTTAATGAAAATGGAAATGAGAATCCGGAATTCGTTTATCGGGTAAAAATTCAAACCTGAAATTCATAGATGTGTATAAGAGACAGATCTATTAATCTGATAAACGAATTTCAGGTTACTCATTTTTGAATCACCCGATAAACTTGAATTTTGTTTTCACATTTCCATCTCCGTTAACCTGAAATTCAACTTATAAACGAACTAGATGAAAATGCATTCATGAAGTTCGTTTATCAAGTTAATAGAATGGAAACCCGAAATTCGTTTAACGGGGATGAAAATGAAAACCTGAAATTTGTTTATCAGGTTATGAAAATAGAAATGAGAACCCAAAATTCGTTCATCGGGAGTGCAAATGCAAACTCAAATTCGCTTATCCGTTAATACGAAATGGAAATGAGAACTCAAACGAATTTTGGGTTCTCATTTTCATCTCCGTTAACCTGATAATTTCAGGTTTGTATTGGCACTCCCGATGAATGAATTTCGGGTTCTCATTTAATCATTTTCAAAACCCTGAGAAAATACAATTTAGATGTGTATCGAGACAGTACACATCTAGATGTGTATAAGAGACAGAATTAAGGTTTGTGGAAATGAGAACCCGATTTCTTCCATTTATCATTAACCCTGTCTCTTATACACATCTAGATGTGTATAAGAGACACCTGATTTTCACCTGATAAACGAATTTGGAAATCTCATTTCCATCTTCAGTTATTTGGTAAAAATTCAGGTTTGAATTTTATATCAGGTTAATGAAGATGGAAATGAGAATCCGAAATTCGTTTATCAGTGAATAAGAGAAACCTGAAAACTAATTTCACATCTAGATGTGTATAAGAGAACCCAATAAATCAATTTTGGGTTTGCATCATTTTCTTTACCTGATAAACTAATTTCAGGGAGACAGTTCTTAATCGGATATTTATTCTGTCTCTCATAAACATCTATTTTGTGTATCATTTCCATTTTCATTAACCTGATAAACGAATTTCAGGTTTGCATCTTCACCCGATTTGTCTCTTATCACATCGAGAAAATGCAAACTTGACATTCGTTTAACAGGTTAATAAACGAATTTCAGGTTTGCATTTGCACTACCGATGAACGAATTTCAAACAAATTCGCTTATCGAGTTATAAAATGGAAATGAGAACCCAAATTCGCTTATCGTGTGAAAATACAAACCAGAAATTCGCTTATCGGTGAATGAAAATGGAAATAAGAACCCAAAATTCGCTCACCCGATAAACCTGTCTCTTATACACATCTAGATGTGTATAAGAGACAGTCGTTAACCGGATAAACGAATTTCAGGTTTGCATTTGCACTCCCGATAAATAAATTTCGGGTATCCATCTTCATTAACCTGAGAAACAAAATTCGTTTATCGGGTGAAGATACAAGCCTGAAATTTGTTTCTCAGGTTAATGAAGATGGATACCCGAAATTTATTTATCGGGAGTGCAAATGCAAACCTGAAATTCGTTTATCCGGTTAACGATGATGGATAAACGAACTCGAAATTCGTTTGCCGGGTGAAGATGATAAACCCAAAATTTATTTATCAGGTTAACTAGGATAGATACCCGAAATGCGTTTATCGGGGATGACAAATGCAAAATTGAAATTCGTTTATCAGGTTAATGAAAATGGAAACCCAAAATTTGTTTATCGGAGAAGAAAATGCAAACTTGAAATTCGTTTATCAGGTTAATAAAAATGAAAATGAGAATCCGAAATTTGTTTATCTGGTGATATGGAAATGCAAACCTGAAATTCGTTTATCAGGTTATAAAAATGGAAATGAGAACCCGAAATTCGTTTATCAGGTGAAAATACAAACCAGAAATTCGTTTATCAGGTGAATGAAAAATGGAAATAAGAACCCAAAATTCGTTTATCGGGTAAAAATGCAAACTTGAAATTCGTTTGTCACGTTAATTGATTCTCATTTGAAATGATAAACCGAATTTCGGGTATCTATCATAGTTGCAAACCAGATAATACAATTTTAGATGTGTATAAGAGACAGAATTTAAGTTGAGACATTTCTTTATCCCCGATAAACGCATTCCGGGTATCCATCTCGTGTTAATGAAGATGGATACCCAAATTTGTTTATCTAAGTGTAAATGCAAACCTCGCAATTGCTTATCGAGTTAACGGATACGAATTTCAGGTTTGCATTTACACCCGTGTATAAGATACAGTTCTGAATTCGTTTATCAGGTTAATGAAGATTATACCCAAAATGCATTTTTCAGGATGAAAAATTTTGTTTCTAACCTGATAAACGAATATCAGGTTAATATTTTCATAGAAACTCGAATTTCGTTTATCGGCGATAAAAATGCAAACCCTAAATTCGTTTATCGGGTGAAGATGCAAACCTGAAATTTGTTTATCAGGTTAATGGAGATGGAAATGAGAATCTGAAATTCATTTATAAGGGATAAAAATCCTAACCTGAAATTCGTTTATCAGATTAATAATTTCAGGTTTGCATTCGTTTATTGGGATAAACAAATTTCAAACCTGAAATTTCCCTGTCCGGTTAACGAACATCTAAACCATTTCTATTTTCATTAACCTGATAAACGAAAATGCAAATCTGAAATTCGTTTATCAGGTTAATGAAAATTGAAATGAGAACCCAAAATTTGTTTATCGGGTGATGCAGAAATGCAAATCTGAAATTCGTTTATCAGGTTAATAAAAATGGAAATGAGACCCCAAATTCGTTTATCGGGTAAAAATAAAAACCTGAAATTCATTTTTCAGGTTAATGAAGATGGAAATAAGAACCCGAAATTCGCTTATCGGGTGAAAATAAAAATCTAAAATTCGTTTATCAGGTTAATAGAGATGGAAATGAGAACTCAAAATTCGTTTATCGGGTGATGCCGAAATGCAAACCTGAAATTCGTTTATCAGGTTAATGAAAATAGAAATGAGAACCCGAAATTCGTTTACCGGGTGATGATGCAAACCTGAAATTTGTTTATCAGGTTAATAGAATGGAAACCCGAAATTCATTTATCGGGGATGAAAATGCAAACCAGAAATTCATTTATTTCGGTTATAATTTCGAATTCCCGATACCGAAATTCGTTTATCGGGAATGCAAATGCAAACCTGAAATTCATATATCGGGTTAACGGAGATGAATTTTCAACCCCTGATAAATCGAATTTCAGAAATGCATTTTCTTCCTGATAAATCAATTTTCAGGTTTGCATTTGGAAATGAAAAACCAATTTTTATTTATCATTTTTCCATAAATGACAAAACTGAAATTTGATTAACGAATTTCATGTTCTGGAAATTTACACCCATAATTCGTTAAACGAATTAGGTTAAACGCATTTCAGAAATTTGTTTATCAGGTGAATGAAAATGGAATTTCGGGTTTGCATTTTCACCCGATAAACGAACCTGAAATTCGTTTATCAGGTTGTGAAACTGAAAATGAGAACCCGAAATTCGTTCATCGGTAGTGCAAATGCAAACCTGAAATTCGTTTATCAGGTTAACTGATATGGAAATGAGAACTTGAAATTCGTTTATCGGGTGAAAATGCAAACCCGAAATTCGTTTATCAGGTTAACGAAGATGGATACCCGGAATGCGTTTATCGGGGATAACAAATGCAAAACTAAAATTCGTTTATCAGGTTAATAAAAATGGAAACCCAAAATTTGTTTCTCGGGGATGAAAATGCAAACCTGAAATCATTAACCTGATAAAATGAATTTGAGAACCCAAAATTCGTTTATCGGGTAAAAATGTAAACCTAAAATTCGTTTATTAGGTTATGAAAATGGAAATGAGAAATCAAAATTCATTTATCGGGTGAAATTGCAAACCTGAAATTCATTTATCAGGTTAATGGAGATGGAAATGAGAACCCAAAATTCGTTTATCGGAGATGAAAATACAAACTTGAAATTCGTTTATCCTGTTAAAAGAATTTTCACCCGAAATTCGTTTATCGGGGATGAAAATGTAAACCTTTGAGGTGCTGTCTCTTATACACATCTAGATGTGTATAAGAGACAGCGATAAACGAATTTTGGGTTCTCATTTGCATTTGTCATTAACCTGATAAACGAATTTCAGGTTTGCATATGTCAATGAGATAAACGAATTTCGTTTATCTAAGTGAAAATGCAAACCTGAAATTTGTTTATCAGGTTAACGAAGATGGATACCCGGAATACACATCTATTTCAGGGATTTCATCCCCGATAAACTAAATTTCGGTTCTTTCCATTTTCATTAACCAGATAAACAAAATTTGTTTGCATTTGGATGATAAATGCATTCCTGGCTGTCGTTTATCAGGTTAATGAAAATGGAAATGAGAACGAATTTTCGTTTGCATCCTCACCCGATAAACGAATTTCGGATTCTCATTTCCATTTTTTTCATCCTCGATAAATGCAAAACTGGTATTCCATCTTCATTAACCTGATAATGGAATTTCAGGTTTCATGTCTCCGAATATTCATTTATCGGTGAAAATGCAAACTTATTAATCGTTTATAAACGTTAATTTCAATTTGCATTTCTGCATCGAACCTGATAAACGTAAAAATGCAATCAAATTTGTTTATCAAGTTAATAAAATGGACATGAGAACCAAAAATTCGCTTATCTGGTGAAGATGCAAACTGAAATTCGCTTATTAGGTTAATGAAGATGAAATGAGAACCCAAAATTCGCTTATCGGGTGAATGAATTTCGGGTTTCCATTCTATTAACCCTGTCTCTTATACACATCTAGATCGTTTATAAGGTGATGCAGAAATGCAAACCTGAAATTCGTTTATCAGGATAATAGAATAGAAACCCGAAATTCATTTATCGGGGATGAAAATGCAAACCTGAAATTCGTTTATCGGGTTACCCGATAAATGAATTTCGAGTTCTATTTCCATCACCATTAACCTGATAAACGAATTTCAGGTTTGCATTTCTTCACCCGATAAACGAATTTCGGGTTCTCAATTCTATTAACCTGAAAATACAAACCTGAAATTCAGGTTTTATCAGGTTAATACCCGATAAACGAATTTTGGGTTCTCATTTTCTTCTAAAAACCTGAAATTTGTTTATATGGTTAATTGGAAAATGGACATGAGAACCCCAAATTCCTTTATCGGGTGATGTAGAAATGATAAACGAATTTCGGGTTTCAGGATTTAGATTAACGATAAACGAATTTCATTTATCGGGGATGAAAATGCAAACCTGATAAACGAATTTCAGTTTATTTGCATCGGAAAAAATGAATTTCGGGTTTCCATTCTCTTATCCTGATAAACGAATGCAAACCTAAAATTCGTTTATCAAGTTAACAGAGATGAAAATGAGAACCCAAAATTTGTTTATCGGGTGATGCAGAAATGTAAACCTGAAATTTGTTTATCAGGTTAAAGAAAATATAAATGAGAATCCGGAATTCGTTTATCGGGTAAAAATTCAAACCTGAAATTCGTATATCAGGTTAATGAAAATGGAAATGAGAACCCGAAATTTGTTTATCAGGTGACAATGCATTTCAACCTGAAATTAGTTTATCAGGTAAAGAAAATCGAAAACCCGAAATTCATTTATCGGGGATTAAATTGATAACATGAAGTTTTCAGGTTAATAGAATGGATACCCGATAAACGTTTATCGGGTATGACAAATGCTAAACTGAAATTTGTTTATCAGGTTAATCAAAATGGAAACCCAAAATTTGTTTATCGGGGAAGAAAATACAAACTTGAAATTCGTTTATCAGGTTAATGAAGATAGAAATGAGAACCCGAAATTCTTTTATCGGGTGATGTGGAAATGCAAACCTGAAATTCGTTTATCAGGTTATGAAAATGGAAATGAGAACCCGAAATTCGTCCATCGGGTGAAAATACAAACCTGAAATTCGTTTATCAGGTCTTATACATTCTAATGGAAATAAGAACCCAGACTCATTTCGGGTATCTTATAACCTGAAATTCGAATTTCAGGTTAATGGATCTGGAAATGAGAATCCGAAATTGATTTTGTCGGGTGAAGATGCAAACCAGAAAACAATTCTTTTATCAGGTTAATGGAGATGGAAATGAGAACCCGAAATTCGTTTATCAGGTGAAGATGAAAGCCTGAAATTTGTTTATCTGGTTAATGAAGATGGATACTCGAAATTCGTTTATCGGAAGTGTAAATGCAAACCTAAAATTCGTTTATCAGGTTAACGGAGATGGAAATGAGAACCAGAAATTCGTTTATCGGGTGAAGATACAAACCTAAAATTCTTTTATCAGGTTAATGAAGATGGATACCCAAAATGCATTTATCGAGGATGACAAATTCAAACCTAAAATTCGTTTATCAGGTTAACAAAAATAGAAACCCAAAATTCGTTTATCGGGGATAAAAATGCAAACCCGAAATTCGTTTATCGGGTAAAGATGCAAACCTGAAATTCGTTTATCAGGTTAATGGAGATGGAAATGAGAATCCGAAATTCATTTATCGGGGACGAAAATACTTACCTGAAATTCGTTTATCAGGTTAATAGAATTCATCCGAAATTCGAATTTCGGGTTTCGATATCGGGAATAAAAATTCAAACCTGAAATTCGTTTATCAGGTTAATGAAAATGGATTTTGGGTTCTCATTTTATCGGGGATAAACCTTAAATATGAAATTCGTTTATCAGGTTAATGAAAGATAAACGAGAACCCAAAATTCGTTTATTGGGTGATGCAGAAATGCAAACCTGAAATTCGTTTATCAAGTTAATAAAAATGGAAATGAGACCCCAAATTCGTTTATCGGGTAAAAATAAAAACCTAAAATTCGTTTATCAGGTTAATGAAGATGGAAATAAGAATCCGAAATTTGTTTATTGGGTGAAAATACAAACCCGAAATTCATTTGTCGGGGTTGAAAATGCAAACCAGAAATTCATTTATCAGATTATGAAAATCGAATTGAGAACCCGAAATTCGTTTATCGGGAGTGTAAATGCAAACCTGAAATTCATATTTCGCTAACGGACATCTAGATGTGTATAAATTTCAGAATTAGATGGTTCTCATTTTTATTTCCTGATTTTCGTTTATCCTGACAATGATTTCCATTGTCATTAACCTCCAACGAATTTCATTTTCATTAAACCCGATAAATAAATTTCGGATCATTTTATTTCCATTTTCATTACCCAATAAATCAATTTCGGGTAAAAATGCAATTTTCCTTAACCTGTTTATCACACATCAGGTTTGTATTTTTACCCCGATAAACGAATTTTAACCTGATAAACGAATTTCAGGTTTGCATTTTCACCCGATAAACGATCTATCTTCATTAACCTGATAAACGAATTTCAAGTATCAGGTTTTGAAAATGAAAATGAGAACCCGAAATTCGTTCATCTTCAGTGCAAATGCAAATCTGAAATTCGTTTTTCAGGTTAAATGATATGGAAATTCAGAACTTGATTTTCGTTTATCGGGTAAAAATGTAAACCTGAAATTCGTTTATCATTTTAACCAAGATGGATACCCGAATTTTATCGGGTTTGATAAATGCATAAACTAAAATTCGTTTATCTGATTAATGAAAATGGAAACCCAAAATTTGTTTATCGGGATGAAAATGCAAACCTGAAATTCGTTATCAGGTTAATGAAAATAGAAATAAAAATGAGAACCCGAAATTCGTTTATCGGGTAAAAATGTAAACCTGAAATTCGTTTATCAGGTTATGAAAATGGAAATGAGAACCCGAAATTCGTTCATCGGGAGTGCAAATATAAACCTGAAATTCGTTTATCAGGTTAACTGATATGGAAATGAGATCTTGAAATTCGTTTATCGGGTGAAAATGCAAACCTGAAATTCGTCCATTTTCAGTTTAACGAAGATGGATACCCGGAATGCGTTTATCGGGGATGATAAATGCAAAACTAAAATTTGTTTATCTGGTTAATGAAAATGGAAACCCGAAATTTATTTATAGGGGATCAAATTGCAAACCTGAAATTCGTTTATCAGGTTAATGAAAAAGGAAATGAGAATCCAAAATTCGTTTATCGGGTAAAAATGCGAACCTGAAATTCGTTTATCAGGTTATGAAAATGGAAATGAAAACCCGAAATTTGTTTATCGGGTGAAAATACAAACCTGAAATTCATTTATCAGGTTAATAGAATGGAAACCCGAAATTCGCTTATCGGGATGAAAATGCAAACTCAAGTTCGTTTATCGTGTTAATAGAATGGAAACCCAAATTCATTTATCGGGACGAAAATGCAAGCTCAATTTTGTTTATCGTGTTAATAGAATGGAAACCCAAATTTTATCTGGGTAGAAAAATCCCGATAAATGAATTTCGGGTTTCCATTCGTTTATCGGGATGATAAATGCAAAACTAAAATTCGTTTTTCTGATTAATGAATTTGGAAACCCAAAATTTTTATCGGGATGAAAATTTCAAACCTGAAATTCGTTATCAGGTTAATGAAAATGGAAATAAAAATGAGAACCCGAAATTCCATTAACCTGACAAACGAATTTCAGGTTTGTATCTTCACCCGATAAATCCAAATTTCGGGTGCTCATTTCCATTTTTATTAACTTGATAAACGAATTTCAGGTTATGAGATTTAAAAGATTTTCGAGTTTAAACCCGAAATTTCGTTTATCGGGTTTCATTAACCTGATAAACAAATTTTACTTTCATGCATTTGTCATCCCCGATAAACGCTGTCTCTTATACACATCTGACAGTAAACTTGAAAATCGCTTATCGTGTTAATGAAATGGACATGAGAAACCAAAATTCGCTTATCGGGTAAAAATGCAATCTCAAATTTGTTTATCGGGATGAAAATGCAAACTCAAATTCGCTTTCGCATTAATAGAATGGAAACCCGAAATTCTTCGTTTATCGGGGACGAAAAATAAAAACCTGAAATTCTTTTATCAGGTTTTGATAAATGAAAATCGGAACCCGAAATTCGTTCATCGGGAGTGCAAATGCAAATCTGATATTCGTTTATCAGGTTAAATGATTTGGAAATTGCAGAACTTGAAATTCGTTTATCGGGTAAAAATGTAAACCTGAAATTTGTTTATCAGGTTAACCAAGATGGATACCCTAATTGCGTTTATCGGTTTATATTTTTACCCGATAAACGAATTTCGGGTTCTCATTTTTATTTCCATTTTCATTAACCTGATAACGAATTTCAGGTTTGCATTTTCATCCCGATAAACAATTTTTGGGTTTCCATTTTCAAATGAGAACCCAAATTCGCTTATCGTGTAAAATATAAACTCAAATTCGCTTATCAAAGTTATGAAAATGGAAATGAGAACCCGAAATTCGTTCATCGGGAGTGCAAATATAAACCTGAAATTCGTTTTTCAGGTTAACTGATATGGAAATATAAACGAATTTCAGTTTTGCAAAAAGGACCCGATTTTCCTGATATTTGGATATCAGGTAAATATTTTCATCCCGAAAATCAATTTCGGGTTTCCATGAAAATGGAAATCTCTTATACACAATTTGTTTATCGGGTGAAAATAATAAACTGATTTTCGTTTTTCAGGTTATGAGAATGGAAATGAGAACCCGAAATTCGTTTATCGGCTGAAAATGTAAACTTGAAAATCTTTTATCAGGTTAATGAAAATGGACATGAGAACCCGAAATTCGTTTATCGGGTGAATATGTAAACTTGAAAATCGTTTATCAGGTTAATGAAAATGGACATGAGAAACCAAAATTCGTTTATCGGGTAAAAATGCAATCCTGAAATTTGTTTATCGGGTTAATAAAAATGGACATGAAAACCCAAAATTCGTTTATCGGGTGAAGATGCAAACCTGAAATTCGTTTATCAAAGTTAATGAAGATGGAAATGAGAACCCAAAATTCGTTTATCGGGTGAAAATACAAACCTGAAATTCATTTATCAGGTTAATGAAAATGGACATGAGAACCCCAAATTCGTTTATCGGGTGATGCAGAAATTCAAACCTAAAATTCGCTTATCGATAATAGAATGGAAACCAAATTCATTTATCGGGATGAAAATACAAACCAAATTCGTTTATCGAGTTATGAAAATGGAAATGAGAACTCAAATTTGTTTATCGGAGTACAATGCAAACCTCGAAATTCGCTTATCGTGTTAACGGAGATGAAAATGAGAACCCAAAATTCTATTAACCTGATAAACGAATTCAGGGTTCCATTTTCGTTTTCATATTAACATGAAAACGTGGAAATGATAATAAAGAATTCGTTTATCGGGTTTTCAAACCTGAAATTCGTATATCCTGTTAATGAAGATGAAAATGAGAACTCCAAATTCGTTTATCAGGTTAACGGAGATGAAAATGAGAACCCCAAATTCGTTTATCGGGTGATGCAGAAATACAAACCTGAAATTCGTTTATCAGGTTAAAGAAAATAGAAATGAGAATCAAATTTCGGATTCTCATTTTCATTTTTATTAACCCGGGTGAAGATGCAAACCCGAAATTCGTTTATCAGGTTAACGAAGATGGATACCCGAAATGCGTTTATCGGGGATGAAAAATTCTAAACTGAAATTCGTTTATCAGGTTAATGAAAATGGAAACCCAAAATTTGTTAATCAGGAAGAAATTGCAAACCGAAATTCGCTTATCGTGTTAATGAAGATGGAAATGAGAACTCAAATTCGCTTATCGGTGATGTGGAAATGCAAACTGAAATTCGCTTATCATGTTATAAAAATGGAAATGAGAACCCAAATTCATCCTTCGGTGAAAATGCAAACCTAAAATTCGCTTATCGTGTTAATGAACCCGAAGGACCTGAATTTCGGGTTTCATTTATATTTTAAAAATATAAACCTGAATTTCGTTTGTCAGGTTAATGGAGTTGGAAATGATAAACCGGAATTTGTTTTGTCGGGTGAAGATGCAAACCAAAAATTCTTTTATCAGGTTAATGGAGATGGTAATGAGAACCCGAAATTCGTTTATCGGGTGAAGATGAAAGTCAGAAATTTGTTTATCAGGTTAATGAAGATGGATAATCGAAATTCGTTTATCGGAAGTGTAAATGCAAAGCTCAAATTCGTTTATCAGATTAACGGAGATGGAAATGAGCACCCGAAATTTATTTATCGGGTGAAGATACAAACCTGAAATTCGTTTATCAGGTTAATGAAGATGGATACCCAAAATGCATTTATCGAGGATGACAAATGCAAACCTGAAATTCGTTTATCAGGTTAATGAAGATGGATACCCAAAATGCATTTATCGAGGATGACAAATGCAAACCTGAAATTCGTTTATCAGGTTAATGGAGATGGAAATGAGAATTCGAATTCATTCATCGGGGATAAAATACTAACTTGAATTCTCATATCAGGTGAATAGAATGCAAATCCGAAATTCGTTTATCGGGAATAAAAATTTTAAACCTGAAATTCGTTTATCAGGTTAATGAAAATGGAAACCCGAAATTCATTTATCGGGGATAAAAATGCAAATCTGAAATTCATTTATCAGGTTAATGAAAATGGAAATGAGAATCCAAAATTTTTGGGTGATGATAAATGCAAACCCAAATTCGCTTATCGTGTTAATAAAATGGATATGAGACCCCAAATACGTTTATCGGGTAAAAATAAAAACCTGAAATTCATTTATCAGGTTAATGAAGATGGAAATAAGAACCCGAAATGCATTTATCGGGTGATGCAGAAATGCAAACCTGAAATTCGTTTATCAGGTTAATGGAATGGAAACCCGAAATTCATTTATCGGGGATGAAAATGCAAACCAAAAATTCGTTTATTAGATTATGAAAATCGAATTGAGAACCCAATATTTGTTTATCGGGAGTGCAAATGCAAACCTGAAATTCATATATCGGGTTAACGGAGATGGAAATGAGAACCCGAGGTTTGCATTTCTGCAGCATCCGATAAACCTGAATTTCGGGTTCTCATTTCCATCTCCGTTAAAATGAATTTCCAACAATTTATTTGTATAAGATCTTCGTAAACCAGATAAACGAATTTCATTTTTGCATTTTCATGAACCTGATAAATGAGAACCCAAAATTCATTTATCGGGTAAAAATACAAACCTAAAATTAGTTTATCAGGTGAATGAAAATGGAAACTTGAAATTCATTTATCGGGGATGAAAATGCAAACTTGAAGTTCGTTTATCAGATTAATAGAATGGAAACCCGAAATTCATTTATCGGGGATGAAAATAAAAATCTGAAGTTCTCATTTTCGTCTCCGTGTCCATTTTCACTGTCTCTTATACACATCTAGATGTGTATAAGAGACAGGATAAACGCATTCCGGGTATCCATCTTCGTTAACCTGATAAACGAATTTCAGGTTTACATTTTCACCTGATAAACGATGACAATAAGAGACAGGCATTTGTCATTAACCTGATAAACGAATTTCCGATATTCCATTTTCATTAACCTGATAAACAAATTTCGGTCAAAGTTATGAAAATGGAAATGAGAACCCGAAATTCGCTTCATCGGAGTGCAAATACAAGACTAAATTCGCTTATCGAGTCCATTTTCTTGGAAATGAGAAACTAATTTCGTTTATCGGGTTTGCATTTTTGACCTGATAAATGAATTTCGGGTCTATTTCATCTTCATTACCCGGAATGCGTTTATCAGGGATGACAAATGCAAAACTAAAATTTGTTTATCTGGTTAATAAAATAGAAACCCGAAAGTTGTTTATCGGGGATAAAAATGCAAACCTGAAATTCGTTTATCAGGTTAATAAAAATAGAAATGAGAACCCAAAATTCGTTTATCGGGTAAAATGCTAACCTGAAATTCGTTTATCAGGTTACGAAAATTGAAATGAGAACCCAAAATTCGTCCATCGGGTGAAAATACAAACCTGTGAAATTAGTTTATTAGGTTAATGGAGATGGATCTTCGAACCCGAAATTCGTTTATCGGGTGAAAATATTCACCTGAAAAACGTTTATCGGTTTAAGATGAAAATGAGAACTCGAAATTCGTTTGTAGGGTCAAGATGCAAACCCGAAAATCGTTTATCAGGTTAACGAAGATGGATACCCGAAATGCGTTGATCGGGGATGACAAATGCAAAATTGAAATTCGTTTATCAGGTTAATGAAAATGGAAACCCAAAATTTGTTTATCCTGGATAAACGAATTTCAAACCTGAATTTGTTAACCCTGTCTCTTATACACATCCCCGAGAACCCGTGTATTCCTTTATCCATCTTCGTTAACCTGATAAACGAATTTCAGGTTTGCATCTTACCCGATAAACGAATTTCGAGTTCTCATTTTCATCTTCGTTAACCAGATAAATTAATTTCCTTTGAATTTCAGCTTTGCATGAAAAAAGCATTTTTATCCCCGATAAGCTGATAAACAAATTTCAGGTTTGCATTTTCACCCGATGGACGAATCTCAGTTCTCTTATCCAATCTCATATTCCTGTTGTCTTATACACATGCTACCTAATAAACGAATTTATCAGGTTAATGCATTTTCACCAGATAAACGAAAATTCGTTTTTCGGGTTTGCATTTGTCATCCCTGTCTCTTATACATCAGGTAGATGTGTATAAGAGACAGTCATTAACCTGATAAACGAATTTCAGGTTAGATGTGTATAAGAGACAGCGATAAAGGAATTTGGGGTTCTCATGTCCATTTTCATTAACCATGAAGATTTCAAGTTTGAATTCGTTCACCCGATTAATGAATTTTGGAAAATCATTTTCCAAAATCGTTTATACGGGTGAAGATACAAACTTGAAATTTGTTTATATGGTTAATGAAAATGGACATGAGAACCCCAAATTCCTTTATCGGTGATGCGAAATGCAAACCCAAATTCGCTTATCGTGATAATAGAATGGAAACCTAAATTCATTTATCGGGATGAAAATGCAAATCGAAATTCGCTTATCGAGTTATGAAAATGGAAATGAAAATCTGAAATTCGCTTATCGAGTGAAAATGCAAACCTGAAATTCGCTTATCAAAGTTAACTGAGACGAAATGAGAACTCAAAATTCGCTTATCGGTGATGCGAAATGCAAACCCAAATTCGCTTATCGTGTTAATGAAAATAGAAATGAGAATCCGAGAATTTTATCGGGTAGAAAATTCAAACTCAAATTCGTATATCGTGTTAATGAAGATGAAAATGAGAATCCAAAATTCGCTTATCGTGTAAAATGCAAACTGAAATTAGTTTATCGTGAAAGAAAATGGAAACCCAAATTCATTTATCGGGATGAAAATTCAAACATGAAGTTCGCTTATCAGTTAATAGAATGGAAACCCAAAATTCGCTTATCGGGATGAAAATAAAACTTGAAATTCGCTTATCGTGTTATGAAAATGGAAATGAGAACCCGAAATTCGTTCATCGGGAGTGCAAATGCAAATCTGAAATTCGTTTATCTGGTTAACGAAGATGGAAATGAGAACTCAATCTTCGTTTGCCGGGTAAGATGCAATTTTGGGTTTTGTTTATAACCGATAACGAAGATGGATACCCGATAAACGCGTTTATCGGGGATGACAAATGCAAAACTGAAATTCGTTTATCAGGTTAATGAAAATAGAAACCCAAAATTTGTTTCTCGGGGAAGAAAATGCAAACCTGAAATTCGTTGATCAGGTAAATGAAAATGAAAATGAAAATGAGAACTCCATTAACCTGACAAATGAATTGTCATCTTATGCAAACCTGAAATGTGTATCATCAGGTTATTAACCATGTAAATGAGATAACCGAAATTCGTTTAGGTGAAAATACAAACTTAAAATTCGTTTATCAGGTTATTGAAAAATGGAAATAATAACCCAAAATTCGTTTATCGGGTAAAAATGCAAACATGAAATTCGTTTGTCAGGTTAATGGAGTGGAAATGAGCATCCAAAATTCATTTATCGGGTGAAGATGCAAACCAGAAACGTTCGTTTATCAGGTTAATGGATCTTCATGAGAACCTGATAAATTCATTTATCGGATGAAGATACAAGCCTGAAATTTGTTTATCAGGTTAATGAAGATGGATACCCGAAATTCGTTTATCGTAAGTGTAAATGCAAACCTGAAATTCGTTTATCAGGTTAACGGAGATGGAAATGAGAACCCGAAATTCGTTTATCGGGTGAAGATACAAACCTGAAATTCGTTTATCAGGTTAATGAAGATGGATACCCAAAATGCATTTATCGAGGATCACAAATGCAAACCTGAAATTCGTTTATCAGGTTAATAAAAATAGAAACCCGAAATTCGTTTATCGACGATAAAAATGCACACCCTAAATTTGTTTATCGGGTGAAGATGCAAACCTGATATTCGTTTCTCAGGTTAATGGAGATGGAAATGAGCATCCGAAATAAACATTTTCGGGGACAAAAATACTAACCCGAAATAAATGAATTTTGGGGTTTCTATTTTGCAAATCCAACCTTCGTTAAACGAATTTAAGGTTTGCATTTGTCATCCTCGATAAATGCATTTTGGGTATCCATCTTCAAATTTGTTTATCGGGATCATTAACCTGATAAACGAATTTCAGGTTTGAATTTTTATTCCCGATAAACGAATTTTGGATTTGCATTATATTAACCCTGATAAACAAATTTCAGGTTATAAGATTTTAACCTGATAAACGAATTTGAGGTTCATTTCCATTCGTTTACCTGATAAACGAATAAAAACCTCTTATTTCTATTTTCATTAACCCTTTCTCTTATAGAAATCAAAATTTGTTTCTCTTGACAGCTACAAACCTGATAATTCATTTATCAGGTTAATAGAGATGGAAATGAGAACCCAAATTCGCTTATCGGTGATTCAAATGCAAACCAAATTCGCTTATCGTGTTAATGAAGATGGAAATGAGAATCCAAAATTCGCTTATCGGGTGAAAATACAAACTCGAAATTTGTTTATACGAAATGGAACATGAGAACCCAAATTCGCTTATCTGTGATGCGTAAATGCAAACTAAATTCGCTTATCGTGATAATAGAATGGAAACCCAAATTCATTTATCGGGATGAAAATGCAAACCGAAATTCGCTTATCGTGTTATGAAAATGGAAATGAGAATCCAAATTCGCTTATCTGTGAAAATGCAAACCCTGAACTTCGTTTATTATGTTAGTGGAGATGGAATTGAGAACCCGAAATTTGTTTATCGGGTAAAAATGCAAACCTGAAATTCGTTTATCAGGTTAAACGAATTTTGGGTTCTCAAAATTCTTCTTCATTAACCTGATAAACGAATTTTGGGTTTGCATTTTTATCCGATAATGAAAATGGACATGAGAACCCCAAATTCCTTTATCGGGTGATGCAGAAATGCAAACCCGAAATTCATTTATCAGGATAATAGAATGGAAACCCGAAATTCATTTATCGGGGATAAAAATACAAACCTGAAATTCATTTATCAGGTTATGAAAATGGAAATGAGAACCCGAAATTCGTTTATCGGGAGTGCTCAATGCAAACCTGAAATTCGTTTATCAAGTTAACAGAGATGAAAATGAGAACCCGAAATTTGTTTATCGTGTGATGCAGAAATGTAAACCTGAAATTCGTTTATCAGGTTAAAGAAAATGGAAATGAGAATCCAGAATTCGTTTATCGGGTAAAAAAATTCAAACCTGAAATTCGTATATCAGGTTAATGAAGATGGAAATTAGAACCCGAAATTTGTTTATCAGGTGACAATGCAAACCTGAAATTAGTTTATCAGGTAAAGAAAATGAAAACCCGAAATTCATTTATCGGGGATGAAAATGCAAGCATGAAATTCGTTTATCAGGTTAATAGAATGGAAACCCGAAATTCGTTTATCGAATTTGAAAATTTTAACCTGAAATTCGTTAAACGAATTTTGAAAATTCCATTCGCAAACCCCGAAATTCGTTTATCAGGTTAATCAGATGGATACCCGAAAACCGTATATCGGGGATGACAAATGCTATCTGAAATTCGTTTATCAGGTTAATAAAAATGGAAACCCATAAATTTGTTTATCGGGGAAGAAACAAACTTGAAATTCGTTTATCCATCTTCGTTAACCTGATAAATGAATTTCAGGTTTGCATTTTCCCGATCCCTGATGTGGAAACGCAATTTTGGGTTTCCATTTTATTAACCTGATAAACTGGAAATGCAACACGAACCTCGATAAACGGTGAAAATGCAAACCTAAAATTCGTTTATCAGGTTAATGAAAAATGAAAATAAGAACCCGAAATTCATTTATCGGGTAAAAATACAAACCTGAAATTCGTTTGTCAGGTTAATGGAGTTGGAAATGAGAATCCGAAATTGAGGTTTGTCGGGTGAAGATGCAAACCAAAAGCTCGAAATTTGTTTATCCGTTAATGAAGATGGATACTCAAATTCGCTTATCGGAAGTGTAAATGCAAACCTAAAATTGCTTATCAAAGTTAACTGAGATGGAAATGAGAACCGAAATTCGCTTATCGGTGAAGATACAAACCTAAAATTCTTTTATCAGGTTAATGAAGATGGATACCCAAAATGCATTTATCGAGGATGACAAATGCAAACCTGAAATTCGTTTATCAGGTTAATAAAAATAGAAACCCAAAATTCGTTTATCGGGGATAAAAATGCAAACCCGAAATTCGTTTATCGGGTGAAGATGCAAACCCTGAAATTCGCTTATCGAGTTAATGGAGATGGAAATGAGAATCAATAAACGAATTTCAGGTTTGCATTTGTCATCCTAGATGTGTATAAGAGACAGAATGTAACCTGAAATTCGGATATCAACATTAAATTTTCAACCTGATAAACGAATTTCAGGTTAATAAATTTTCATTAACCCGAAAGTCTCTTATGTTTACGGGGATTTAAATGCAAATATGAAACGTTTATACAGGTTAATGAAAATATAAATGATTAACCTGATAAACGAATTTTGGGTGATGCAGAAATGCAAACCTGAAATTCGTTTATCAAGTTAATAAAAATGGAAATGAGACCCCAAATTCGTTTATCGGGTGTAAAATAAAAACCTATTAATTCGTTTATCAGGTTAATGAAGATGGAAATAAGAACCCGAAATTTGTTTATCGGGTAAAAATACAAACCTGAAATTCGTTTATTAGGTTAACGAAGATGGATACCCGGAATGCGTTTATCGGGGATGACAAATGCAAAACTAAAATTTGTTTATCTGGTTAATGAAAATGGAAACCCGAAATTTGTTTATCGGGGATCAAAATGCAAACCTGAAATTCGTTTATCAGGTTAATGAAAAAGGAAATGAGAATCCAAAATTCATTTCTCATTTAAAAATGCGAACCTGAAATTCGTTTATCAGGTTATGAAAATTTAAATATTTGTTTATCGGTGAAAATGCAAACCCACGAAATTCGCTTATCGTGTTATGAAAATGGAAACGAATTCTGGGTTTGCATTTTTACCCGATAAATGTAAACTTGAAAATCGTTTATCAGGTTAATGAAAATGGACATGAGAACCCGAAATTCGTTTATCGGGTGAAAATGTAAACTTGAAAATCGTTTATAAGGTTAATGAAAATGGACATGAGAACCCATTTTGTTTATCGGATAAACGAATTTCAAATTTGTTTCACCCGATAAACGAATTTGGGGTTCTCATTTAACCTGTCTAATCTTCGTTTATCACATAAAGATGTGTATTTGAAATTCGTTTATCCGGTAAACAAATTCTGGAAATGAGAACCCAAAATTCGTTTATCGGGTGAAAATACAAACCTGAAATTCGTTTATCAGGTTAATGAAAATGGACATGAGAACCCCAAATTCGCTTATCTGGTGATGCGAAATGCAAACCTAAAATTCGCTTATCGTGATAATAGAATGGACGCATTCCGGGTATCCATCTTCGTTAACCTGATAAACGAATTTCAGGTTGATTATCGGGTAAAAATTCAAACCTGAAATTCGTATATCAGGTTAATGAAGATGAAAATGAGAACTCCAAATTCGTTTATCAGGTTAACGGAGATGAAAATGAGAACCCAAAATTCGTTTATCGGGTGATGCAGAAATGCAAACCTGAAATTCGTTTATCAGGTTAAAGAAAATAGAAATAGAATCCGGAATGATATACGAATTTCAGGTTTGAATTTTTACCCGAAAAACGAATTCCGGATTTCATTTCTATTTTCTTTAACCCGGAATTCTCATATCAGGTTCGAAAATGCAAACTTGAAATTAGACTATCAGGTTTGAATTTCATGGATTACCCGAAATTCATTTATCGGGGATGAAAATGATAAACGAATTTCGTTTATCAGGTTATGAAAATGGAATAGAACCAAAATTCGGTTCATCGGGAGTGCAAATGCAAACCTGAAATTTATTTATCTGGTTAACGAAGATGAAAATGAGAACTCAAAATTCGTTTGTCGGGTGAAGATGCAAACCCGAAATTCGTTTATCAGGTTAACGAAGATGGATACCCGAAATGCGTTTATTGGGGATGAGAAATGCTAAACTGAAATTCGTTTATCAGGTTAATGAAAATGGGTTCCCAAAATTTGTTAATCAGGGACGAAACAAATTTCAGGCCTTTCATATTCGTTGTCTCAGGTACAATGAAGATGGAAATGAGAACTCGAAATAAACGAATTTCGGGTTCCATTTTCATTAACCTGATACTGTCGTTTATCATGTTATGAAAATGTGTATGAGAGACAGAAATTCGTCCATCGGGTGAAAATGAGCAAACTTAAAATTCGTTTATCAGGTTAATGAAAAATGGAAATTTCGAACCCGAAATTCATTTATCGGGTAAAAATGCAAACCTGAAATTCGTTTGTCAGGTTAATGGAATTGGAAATGAGAATCCGAAATTTGTTTTGTCGGGTGAAGATGCAAACCAAAAATTCTTTTATCAGGTTAATGGAGATGGAAATGAGAACCCGAAATTCATTTTTCGGGTGAAGATGAAAGTCTGAAATTTGTTTATCAGGTTAATGAAGATGGATAATCGAAATTCGTTTATCCCCGAAAGTGAATTTCAGGTTCTCATTTCTTCTCCATTAACCCGATAAACGAATTTCAAGTTCTCATTTCCATCCAAACCTGATAAATGAATTTCAGGTTAATTTCCATCTTCATAACCTGATAAACGCATTTCGAGGATGACATTTGCAAACTTGATATTCGTTTATCA
Organism: Cinchona pubescens; assembly: GCA_025175665.1. Taxonomy (NCBI): domain Eukaryota; kingdom Viridiplantae; phylum Streptophyta; class Magnoliopsida; order Gentianales; family Rubiaceae; genus Cinchona; species Cinchona pubescens. The sequence continues at coordinate 274,432 of JANKKI010000361.1, read as the reverse complement.
GGTTAATGGAGATGGAAATGAGAATTCGAAATTCATTTATCGGGGATAAAAATACTAACCTGAAATTTGTTTATCAGGTGAATAGAATGCAAATCCGAAATTCGTTTATCGGGAATAAAAATTCAAACCTGAAATTCGTTTATCAGGTTAATGAAAATAGAAACCCAAAATTCATTTATCGGGGATAAAAATGCAAATCTGAAATTCATTTATCAGGTTAATGAAAATGGAAATTAGAATCCAAAATAAACAAATTTCAGGATTGAAATTTTAACCTGAAATTCGTTTATCGGGTTTAAATGAATTTAACCTTATCTCATTTACAAGTTTAACGAATTAACCTGATAAACGAATTTCAGGTTTGCATCTTCACCCGAAGAACGAAATTCGGGCTGTCGAAATGCATTTATCGGGTGATGCAGAAATGCAAACCTGAAATTCGTTTATCAGGTTAATAGAATGGAAATCCGAAATTCATTTATCGGGGATGAAAATGCAAACCAGAAATTCATTTATTAGATTATGAAAATCGAATTGAGAACCCAAAATTCGTTTATTGGGAGTGCAATTTAATGCAAACCTGAAATTCATATATCGGGTTAACGGAGATGGAAATGAGAACCCGAAATTGGTTTATCGGATGGTGCAGAAATGCAAACCTGAAATTCGTTTATCAGGTTAATGAAAATGGAAATAAAAATCCAAAATTTATTTAACGGGTAAAAATGGAAAACTGAAATTCATTTTTCAGGTTAATGAAGATGGAAATGAGAACCCAAAATTCGTTTATCGGGTAAAAATACAAACCTAAAATTAGTTTATCAGGTGAATGAAAATGGAAACTTGAAATTCGTTTATCGGGATAAACGAATTTCAGACCTGAACGTTATTTTCATCCCCGATAAATGAATTTCGGGTTTCCATTCTATTAACCAGATAAACGAACTTCAAGTTTGCATTTTCATCCCCGATGAAAAGAAAATGAGAACCCAAATTCGCTCATCGAGTGCAAATACAAACCTGAAATTCGTTTATCAGGTTAACTGATATGGAAATGAGAACTTGAAATTCGTTTATCGGGTGAAAATCATGCAAACCTGAAATTCGTTTATCAGGTTAACGAAGATGGATACCCGGAATGCGTTTATCGGGATGACAAATGCAAAACTAAAATTCGTTTATCTGATTAATGAAAATTTCAACCCAAAATTTGTTAAACGAATTTCAGGTTTGAAATTCGTTTATCAGGATAAACGAATTGGAAATGAATTTTCGTTACCCGATATTCGAATTTCGGGTCTCATTTCCATTGAAATAACTGTCTCTTATACACATCTAGATGTGTATAAGAGACAGATTCATCGGATGCAAATTTTCCCTGAACCTCGTTTTCGAATTTCAGGTTTCAGGTTTTCACCTTTCATTTTACCCGATCATGTTCTCATTTCCATATCCCGTCTCATTTCCATTTTCATTAACCTGATAAACGAATTTCAGGTTTGCATTTTCACCCGATGGACGAATTTCTGATATACGAAGTTGTTTATCTGGTTACCCGAAAAACGAAACCCGAAAGTTGTTTATCGGGGATGAAAATGCAAACCTGAAATTTGTTTATCAGGTTAATGAAAATGGAAATGAGAACCCAAAATTCATTTCTCGGGTAAAAATGCTAACCTGAAATTCGTTTATCAGGTTATGAAAATTGAAATGATAACCCGAAATTCGTCTATCGGGTGAAAATGCAAACCTGAAATTCGTTTATTAGGTTAATGGAGATGGAAATGAGAACCCAAAATTCGTTTATCGGGTGAAAATTAAACTTGAAAACGAATTTCAGGTTAATGAAAATGGACATGAGAACCGAAAATTTGGTTATCGGGTATTTCTGCATCTCCCGATATTTTCATAACCTGTTAAACGAACTTTCATGAGAACCCAAAATTCGTTTATCGGGTGAAGATGCAAACCTGAAATTCGTTTATCAGGTTAATGAAGATGAAAATGGGAACCCAAAATTCGTTTATCCGGTAAAAATATAAACCTGAAATTTGTTTATATGTTTAATGAAAATGGACATGAGAACCCCAAATTCGTTTATCGGGTGATGCAGAAATGCAAACCTGAAATTCGTTTATCAGGATAATAGAATGGAAACCCAAAATTCATTTATCGGGGAAGAAAATGCAAACCTGAAATTCGTTTATCAGGTTATAAACGAATTTCAATTTGCACCCGAAATTCGTTTATCAAGTTAACGGAGATGAAAATGAGAACCCAAAATTTGTTTATCGGGTAATGCAGAAATGCAAACCTGAAATTCGATTATTAGGTTAAAGAAAATAGAAATGAGAATCCGGAATTCGTTTATCGGGTAAAAATTCAAACCTGAAATTCGTATATCGTGTTAATGAAGATGGAAATGAGAACCCGAAATTCGTTTATCAGGTGAAAATGCAAACCTGAAATTAGTTTATCAGGTGAAAGAAAATGAAAACTCGAAATTCATTTATCGGGGATGAAAATGCAAACATGAAGTTCGTTTATCAGGTTAATAGAATGGAAACCCAAATTCGCTTATCTAGGATGAAAATGAAAACTCAAATTTGTTTATCGAGTTATGAAAATCTCATTTCCTGTTTGCATTTTCATAACCTGATAAACGAATTTCAGGTTTCCATTTTCATTCCCGATAAACGAATTTCGGGTTTCCATTCTATTAACCCTGTCTCTTATACACATCTAGATGTGTATAAGAGACAGCTATTAACCTGATAAACGAAGATGGATACCCGAAATGCGTTGATCGGGGATGACAAATGCAAAATTGAAATTCGTTTATCAGGTTAATGAAAATGGAAACCCAAAATTTGTTTATCGGGGAAGAAAATGCAAACCTGAAATTTGTTTATCAGGTTAATAAAGATGGAAATGAGAACCCGAAATTCCTTTATCGGGTGATGTGGAAATGCAAACCTGAAATTCGTTTATCAGGTTGCATGAAAATGGAAACGAATTTTTGATTTTCTCCCGATCGGGTGAAAATGTCTACCTGATACACATCTATCAGCTTAATGAAAAAAGGAAATAGGAACCCGAAATTCGTTTATCGGGTAAAAATATAAATCTGAAATTCGTTTGTCAGGTTAATGGAGTTGGAAATGTATAAGAATCTGAAATTCATTTTGTCGGGTGAAGATGCAAACTAGAAATTCTTTTATCACGTTAATGGAGATGGAAATGAGAACCGAATTTCAGTTTATTTGGTGATCCTGAAAGCCTGAAATTTGTTTATCAGGTTAATGAAGATGGATACTCGAAATTCGTTTATCGGAGATGTGTATGCAGACCTGACATTCGTTTATCCTGATAAACGAATTTCGGGTTTACATTTCTGCATCACCCGATAAAACCTGAATTTCGGGTTTATCCATTTTAATGAAGAAGAAAATGAGAACCCAAAATTCGTTTATCGGGTGAAAATACAAACTTGAAATTTGTTTATATGGTTAATGAAAATGGACATGAGAACCCCAAATTCCTTTATCGGGTGATGCAGAAATGTAAACCCGAAATTCGTTTATCAGATAATAGAATGGAAACCTGAAATGCATTTATCCCGATGAAAATGCATTATCCATCTCTCATTAACCACATAAACAAAATGGAAATGATACAGATCTGAAATTCGTTTAACAGGAGTGCCAATGCAAATCTGAAATTCGTTTATCAGGTTAACGGAGACGAAAATGAGAACTCAAAATTCGTTTATCGGGTGATGCAGAAATGCAAATTTGAAATTCGTTTATCAGGTTAATGAAAAAAGAATTGTAGAAGAGACATTCATTAATCGGGATAAAAATTTCATAATTTATATTTTCAGATTTGCATTTAAATCCCTGTCTCTTGGGTTCTCAGATGTGTATTTCATAAGCCAATAAACGAATTTTTGTTTATCAGGTGAAAGAAAATGGAAACCCGAAATTCATTTATCGGGGATGAAAATTCAAACATGAAGTTCGTTTATCAGGTTAATAGAATGGAAACCCAAAATTCGTTTATCGGGGATGAAAATAAAAACTTGAAATTCGTTTATCAGGTTATGAAAATGGAAATGAGAACCCGAAATTCGTTCATCGGGAGTGCAAATGCAAATCTGAAATTCGTTTATCTGGTTAACGAAGATGGAAATGATTTGCATCACTCAAAATTCGTTTTTTGGGTGTTCTTGCATTTCCAAAATTTGTTAATAAGATAAACGAATTTCAGGTTTTTATTTTTACGATTTTCATTCCCCGATAAGATGTTTATAAGTTTCTATTTTCCACATCACCTGATAAACGAATTTCAGAAACCCATTTGTTTGTTTCATCGGGGAAGAAAATGCAAACCTGAAATTCGTTGATCAGGTAAATGAAAATGAAAATGAAAATGAGAACCTGAAATTCGTTTATCGGGTGATGTGGAAATGCAAACCTGAAATTCGTTCATTAGGTTATGAAAATGGAAATGAGAACCCGAAATTCGTTTATCGGGAATAAAAATTCAAACCTGAAATTCGTTTATCAGGTTAATGAAAATGGAAACCCGAAATTCGTTTATCGGGGATGAAAATGCAAATCTGAAATTCGTTTATCAGGTTAATGAAAATGGAAATGAGAACCCAAAATTCGTTTATCGGGTAAAAATGCAAACTGAAATTCGTTTATCAGGTTAATAAAAATAGAAATGAGAACCCAAAATTCGCATGTCCATTTTCATTAAACATATAAACAAATTTCAATAGACATTTTCATTTACCTGATAAACGAATTTCGGGTTTGCATTTTTATTAACCTGATAAACAAATTATCAGGATAATAGAATAGAAACCCGAAATTCATTTATCGGGGATGAAAATGTAAACCGAAAATTCGTTTATTAGGTTATGAAAATGGAAATGAGAACACAAAATTCGTTTATCGGGAGTGCCAATGCAAACTTGAAATTCGTTTATCAGGTTAACGGAGATGGAAATGAGAACCCAAAATTCGTTTATCGGTGATGCATAAATGCAAACCTGAAAGTGGCACTGTCAGGTTAATGAAAATGGAAATGAGAATCCAGAATTTGTTTATCAGGTAAAAATTCAAACCTGAAATTCGTATATCAAGTTAATGAAGATGGAAATGAGAACTCGAAATTCGTTTATCAGGTGAAAATGCAAACCTGAAAATTAGTTACTTATCAGGTGAAAGAAAATGGAAACCCGAAATTCGTTTATCGGGGATAAAAATGCAAACATGAAGTTCGTTTATCTGTTAATAGAATGGAAACCCGAAATTCGTTTCACGGGGATGAAAATGAAAATCTGAAATTCCTTTATCAACGTTATGAAAATAGAATTGAGAACCCGAACTTCGTTCATCGGGAGTGCAAATGCAAACCTGAAATTCGTTTATCTGGTTAACGGAAATGGAAATGAGAACTCGTAATTCGTTTATCGGGTGAAGATGCAAACCTGAAATTCGTTTATCAGGTTAACGGTTGATACCGTCAGTTGCATGCCTGTCTCTTATACACATCTAGATGTGTATCAGAGACAGGGTTTGTATCTTCCCCGATAAACGAATTTCAGGTTTCCATTTTCTTTAACCCGATAAACAATTTCAGGTTTGCATTTCCAACTCCATTAACCTGACAAACGAATTTCAGGTTAATGAAGATGGATACCCAAAATGCATTTATCAAGGATGACAAATGCAAACCTGAAATTCGTTTATCAGGTTAATAAAAATAGAAACCCGAAATTCATTTATCGGATAAAAATGCAAACCCTAAATTCGTTTATCGGGTGAAGATACAAACCCGAAATTTGTTTATCAGGTTAATGAAGATGGAAATGAGAATCCGAAATTCATTTATCCGGGACAAAAATACTAACTTGAAATTCGTTTATCAGGTTAATAGAATGCAAACACGATATTCGTTTATCGGGAATAAAAATTCAAACCTGAAATTTGTTTATCATAACGGTCTCTTCACCCATAAACGAATTTCGAGGTTTGCATTTGCACTTCCGATTAACTGATAAACGAATTTCAGGTTTGCATTTACACATCCGATATTCGTTTATTGGCTATAAAAATGCAAACCCTAAATTCGTTTATCGGGTGAAGATGCAAACCAGAAATTCGTTTATCAGGTTAATGGAGATGGAAATGAGAATCCGAAATTCATTTATCGGGGACAAAAATACTAACTCAAATTCTCTTCTTCATTAACCCTGTCTCTTATACACATCTCTATTATCCTGATAAACGAATTTCAGGTATGCATTTCTGCATCACCGGATAAACGAATTTGGGGTTCTCATGTCTATTTTCATTAACCTGATAAACGAATTTCAGGTTTGTATTTTTGCAAACCGAAATTCGCTTATCGTGTTAATAAAAATAGAAATGAGAACCCAAAATTCGTTTATCGAGTGAAGATGCAAACCTGAAATTCATTTATCAGGTTAATGAAGATGGAAATGAGAACCCAAAATTCGTTTATTGGGTGAAAATACAAACCTGAAATTCGTTTATCAGGTTAATGAAAATAGACATGAGAACCCCAAATTCGTTTATCCGGTGATGCAGAAATGCATACCTGAAATTCGTTTATCAGGATAATAGAATGGAAACCCGAAATTCATTTATCGGGTGATGTGGAAATGCAAACCTGAAATTCATTTATCAGGTTATGAAAATGGAAATGAGAACTCGAAATTCGTTATCGGGTGAAAATGCAAACCTGAAATTCGTTTATCAGGTTAATGAAAAATGGAAATAAGAACCCGAAATTCGTTTATCGGGTAAAAATGCAAACATGAAATTCGTTTGTCTGGTTAATGGAGATGGAAATGAGAATACAAAATTTGTTTATCGGGTGAAGATGCAAACTAGAAATTCGTTTATCAGGTGAAAATGCAAGCCTAAAATTTTTTTATCAGGTTAATGAAGATGGATACCCGAAAATCATTTATCGGAAGTGTAAATACAAACCTGAAATTCGTTTATCAGGTTAACGGAGATGGAAATGAGAACCCAAAATTCGTTTATCGGGTGAAGATACAAACCTGAAATTCGTTTATCAGGTTAATGAAGATGGATACCCAAAATGCATTTATCGAGGATGACAAATGCAAACCTGAAATGCGTTTATCAGGTTAATAAAATTAGAAACCCGAAATTCGTTTACCGGGGATGAAAATGCAAACCCGAAATTCGTTTATCGGGTGAAGATACAAACCTTAAATTCGTTTATCAGGTTAATGGAGATGGAAATGAGAATACGAAATTCGTTTATCGGGGACGAAAATACAAACCTGAAATTTATTTATCAGATTAATAGAATGCAAACCCGAAATTCGTTTATCGGGAATAAAAATGCAAACAAGAAATTCGTTTATTACGTTAATGAAAATGGAAACCCGAAATTTATTTATCAGGGATGAAAATGCAAATCTGAAATTCGTTTATCAGGTTAATGAAAATGGAAATGAGAACCCAAATTTCGTTTATCAGGTTATGAAAATGGAAATGAGAACCCAAAATTCATTTACCGGGTGAAATTGCAAACCTGAAATTCATTTATCAGGTTAATGGAGATTGAAATGAGAACCCAAAATTCGTTTATCGGAGATGAAAATGCAAACTTGAAATTCGTTTATCAGGTTAATAGAATGCAAACCTGAAATTCATTTATCGAGAATAAAATGCAAGCCCGAAATTCATTTATCGGGGATGAAAATGTAAACCTGAAATTCGTTTATCATGTTAATAAAAATGGAAATGAGAACTCGAAATTCGTTTATCGGGTGATGTAGAAATGCAAACCTGAAATTCGTTTATCAGGTTTATGAAAATGGAAATACGAGCCCGAAATTCGTGTATCGGGTGAAAATGAAAACTTGAAATTCGTTTATTAGATTAATGAATATTGAAATTAGAACCCAAAATTCGTTTATCGGGTGAAAATGCAAACCTGAAAATCGTTTATCAGGTTAATGAAAATGGACATGAGAACCCAAAATTCGTTTATCGGGTAAAAATGCAAACCTGAAATTCGTTTATTAGGTTAATAAAAATGGACATGAGAATCCAAATTTCGTTTATCGGGTGAAGATGCAAACCTGATATTCGAACTTCTGGTTTGAAGATTGAACTGTCTCTTATACACATCTAGATGTGTATAAGAGACAGCTCATTTCCATCTCCGTTAACACTCCCGATTGCATTTCTGCATCACCCGATACTGTCAGTTTACACATCTAGATGTGTATAAGAACAGTCTCATTTCCATCTTCATTTACCTGGGATGAAAATGCAAATCAGAAATTCGTTTATCAGGTTATGAAAATGAAAATGAGAACACGAAATTCGTTTATCGGGAGTGCCAATGCAAACTTGAAATTCTTTTATCAGGTTAACGGAGATGGAAATGAGAACCCAAAATTCGTTTATCGGGTGATGCATAAATGCAAACCTGAAAGTCGTTTATCAGGTTAATGAAAATGGAAATGAGAATCCGAATTGCTTATCTGGTAAAATTCAAACCCGAAATTCGATATCAGGTTAATGAAGATGGAAATGAGAACCCGAAATTCGTTTATCAGGTGAAAATGCAAACCTGAAAATTAGTTTATCAGGTGAAAGAATATGGAAACCCGAAATTCATTTATCGGGGATGAAAATGCAAACATGAAGTTCGTTTATCAGGTTAATAGAATGGAAACCCAAAATTCGTTTATCGGGGATGAAAATGAAAACCTGAAATTCGGGTTTCAGGTTCTTATTTCCATTTTTAGAACCCAAATTCGCTCATCGAGTGCAAATGCAAACCTCAAATTTGTTTATCTCAGTTAACGAAATGGAAATGAGAACTCGTAATTCGCTTATCGTGAAGATGCAAACTCGAAATTCGTTTATCAAAGTTAACGGTTGGATACCCGAAATGCGTTTATCGGGATGACAAATTCAAAACTAAAATTCCTTTATCGTGTTAATGAAAATGGAAACCTAAAATTTGTTTATCGGGAAGAAAAATGCAAACTGTTCTTATTTCCATTTTCATTAACCTGACAAACGAATTTCAGGTTTGCATTTTTCTTCCCCGATAAACAAATTTTAGGTTTCCATTTTCATTAACCCTGTCTCATTATACACATCTATACGTGTATCAGGTTTTGAATCTTTAACCGGTAATTCGAATTTCAGGTTATGAAAGTGGAAATTAGAACTCGAAATTCGTTTATCTTTCGGGTGAAAATACAAACCTGAAATTCGTTTATCAGGTTAATGAAAAATGGAAATAAGAACCCGAAATTCATTTTTCGGGTAAAAATACAAACATGAAATTCGTTTGTCTGGTTAATGGAGATGGAAATGAGAATACGAAATTCGTTTATCAGGTGAAGATGCATAATCAATAAACGTTTATCGGGTGAAAATAAAGCCTGAAATTTTTTTTCATCAGGTTCATGAAGATGGATACCCGATAAACGTTTATCAGATTTGCATCCTTCACCCGATATTTGAATTTCGGGTTCTCATTTCCATTTTTATTAACCCAAAATTCGTTTATCAGGTTTGAATTTTCAAACCTGAAATTCGAATTTCAGGTTAATGAAGATGGATACCCAAAATACATTTATCGAGGATGACAAATGCAAACCTGAAATTCGTTTATCAGGTTAATAAAATTAGAAACCCGAAATTCGTTTGCCGGGGATGAAAATGCAAACTCAAAATTCGTTTATCGGGTGAAGAGGTACAAACCTTAAATTCGTTTAACAGGTTAATGGAGATGGAAATTTCAATACGAAATTCATTTATCGGGACAAAAATGCAAACCTGAAATTCGTTTATCAGATTAATAGAATGCAAACCCGAAATTCGTTTATCGGGAATAAAAATGCAAACCTGAAATTCGTTTATTACGTTAATGAAAATGGAAACCCTAAGAGACAGTTATCGGGGATGAAAATGCAAATCTGAAATTCGTTTATCAGGTTAATGAAAATGGAAATGAGAACCCAAAATTCGTTTATCATTTGTCATGCAGAAAAACAAATTTCGGGTTCGTTTATTAGGTTAATAAAAATGAAAATGAGAACCCGAAATTCGTTTATCGGATATAAATAAAAACCTAAAATTCATTTTCAGGTTAATGATAAACGAATTTCGGGTTTGCATTTCCATTCGTTAATCGGATATAAATTTCAAATTTGAATTTCGTTTATCTGATTAATGGACCTGTCTCTTATACACATCGAAATTCGTATGCGAAATGCAAACCTAAAATTCGCTTATCGTTAATGAAAATGGAAATGAGAACCCAAATTCGCTTATTGGGTGATGCGAAATGAAACCTGAAATTCGTTTATCAGGTTAATAGAATGGAAACCCAAAATTCATTTATCGGGGATGAAAATGCAAACTAGAAATTCATTTATCAGGTTATGAAAATCGAATTGACAACCCGAAATTCGTTTATCGGGATCTGCATGTGTTATCGGGATGAAAATGCAAACCAAGTTCTTTTATCAAGTTAATAGAATGGAAACCCAAATTCGCTTATCGGGATGAAAATGAAAATCAAATTCGTTTATCAGTTATGAAAATGGAAATGAGAACCCAAATTCGCTCATCGGGAGTGCAAATGCAAACTCAAATTCGCTTACCAAAGTTAACGGATATGGGAATGAGAACTTCAAATTCGCTTATCGTAAAATAACACCAAATTCGCTTATCCGTTAACGAAGATGGATACCCGAAATGCGTTTATCGGGGATGACAAATTCAAAACTAATATTCGTTTATTCGTTAATGAAAATGGAAACCCGAAATTTGTTTATCAGGATAATGAAAATCAGAAATGATTTTCAAACCTGATAAACGAATTTCGGGTTTGCATTTGCATGAAATTCGTATATCGAATTTTAATGGAGATAAATGAGAACCCAAAATTCGTTTATCGGGCATGAAAATGCAAACGAAATTCAGGTATGCATTTAATCTTATACACATCTAGGAATGCAAACCCAAAATCTCATTTACCTGATAAACGAATTTTAGGTTTGAATTTGTTTATCTTCATTAAACGAAACGAATTTCAGGTTTCCATCTTCATTAACCTGATAAACGAATTTCAGGTTTGCATCTTCACCCGATAAACGAATTACGGATTCTCATTTCCATTTCCGTTAACCAAGATGTGTATAAGAGACAGGGTTTGTATTTTCGCCCGATAAATGAATTTTGGATTCTCATTTTCATCTTCATTAACCAGATAAACAAATTTTTGGTTTTCATTTTCAAATTCGTTTATCGGGTGAAAATGAAAACCTAAAATTTGTTTATCTGGTTAATGAAGATGAAAATGAGAATCCAAAATTCATTTATCGGGCGAAAATACAAACCTGAAATTCGTTTATCAGGTTAGTGGAGATGGAAATGAGAACCCGAAATTCACGAATAAAGGGTGAATATGCAAACCTAAACAAACGAATATCAGGTTTGCATTTTTCTTCCCCGATAAACAAATTTCGTTTATTTACATTAAACCTGATAAATTCAGGATTAGATGTGTTAAGAGTTTGCATTGATCAACCGATAAACGAATTTCGGGTTCTCATTTCCATCTCCGATAAATTCGTTGATCAGGGTAACGCATCTTCACCTGATAAACGAATTTCGTATTCTCATTTCCTTATCGGTGAAGATGCAAACCTAAAATTCGTTTATCAGATTAACGAAGATGTATACCCGAAATGCGTTTATCGGGGATGACAAATGCAAAACTAAAATTCCTTTATCAGGTTAATGAAAATGGAAACCTAAAATTTGTTTATCGGGAAAGAAAAATGCAAACCTGAAATTCGTTTGTTAGGTTAATGAAAATGGAAATGAGAACCCAAAATTTGTTTATCTGGTAAAAATGCAAACCTGAAATTCGTTTATCAGGTTAATGGAGGTGGAAATGAGAACCCGAAATTCGTTTATCGGGTGATGTAAAAATGCAAACCAAATTCGCTTATCAAAGTTATGAAAGTGGAAATTAGAACCCAAATTCGCTTATCGGGTGAAAATGCAAACCTAAATTCGCTTATCGAGTTAATGAAAATGGAAATACGAATTTCGGGTTTCATTTCCACTGAAAAATGCAAACCTGAAGCCCATCTTGTTGCATTAATAGAGATAGAAATGAGAATACGAAAGCTTCGTTTATCAGGTGAAGATGCAAATCAGAAATTTGTTTATCGGGTGAAAATGCAAGCCTGAAATTTTTTTATCAGGTTAATGAAGATGGATACCCAAAATTCGTTTTTCGGAAGTGTAAATGCAAACCTGAAATTTGTTTATCAGGTTAACGAAGATGGAAATGTGAACCCGAAATTGGTTTATCGGGTGGTGCAGAAATACAAACTTGAAATTCGTTTATCAGGTTAATAAAAATGGAAATGAGACCCCAAATTCTTTTATCGGGTAAAAATGCACAACTGAAATAAACGAATGTAGACTACTCCACCTGATTAACCCAAAATTCGTTTATCGGATTTCTAAATGTATTAAACCTGAAATTAGTTTATCTAGATTTGAATGAAAATAAAAACCCAAAATTCATTTATCGGGGATAAAAATGCAAATCAGAAGTTCGTTTATCAGGTTAATAGAATGGAAACCCGAAATTCGTTTATCGGGGATGAAAATACACACTACTGGTAAACGAATTTCAGGTTTGCATTTGCACCTGTCTCTTATACACATCTAGATGTGTATAAGAGACAGGAACACAGCATAACACATTCGTTCTCATTTCCATTTTTCAGGTTCCTAACCTGATAAACGAATTTCAAGTTCGTATTTCTCATTAATGATAAATGGAACCCGAAATTTGTTTATCACGTTAATGAAAATGGAAATGAAAACCCGAAATTCGTTTATCGGTTAAAAATACAAACATGAAATTCGTTTATCAGGTTAATGGAGATAGAAATGAGAACCCGAAATTCGTTTATCGAGGATATAAATTTTAATATAAATTCGTTTATAAGGTCTAATGCATTTCAGACCCAAATTCGTTTACCCTGTATAAACGAATTTCAGGTTTTTCGTTTATAAGATGAACGAATGTCAACAGCTTATTTCCATTTTCAAGTTAACAAATGGAAATGAGAACCCGAAATTCGCTTATCGTGATGTAGAGATACAAACCTGAAATTCGTTAATCAGGTTAATGAAAATGGAAATAAGAACCTGAAATTCGTTCATCGGGTGAAAATAAAAACCTGAAATTCGATTAACAGGTTTCGGGTTTGAATTTGAGAACCCATAAACAAATTTATGGAGATAAAATGCATTCCATTAACCAGATTAACACATTTTAGGTTTGCATTTTCATTAACCGATAAACGAATTTCGGGTTCTCATTTCCATTTCATTAACCTGATAAACGAGTTTCAGGTTTGCATTTTCACCATTTTTATAAACCTGATAAACGAATTTCGGGTTCTCATTTCCATCTAAACTAACCCTATCAGGTTAATGAAAATGGACATGATAACCAAAATTCGGGTATCGGGGATTCCAATGCAAACCTGAAATCTGTTTATCAGGTTAATGGAGATAGAAATGAGAACCCGATTGAGAATGTTTATCGGGTGATGCAGACCCGATGCAAACCTGAAATTCGTTTATCAGGTTAACGAAAATGGAAATGAAAACCCGAAATTCGTTTATCGGTGCAGAAATGCAAACCTGAAATTCGTTTGTCAGGATAATAGAATGGAAACCCAAAATTCATTTATCGGGGATGAAAATGCAAACGTGAAATTCGTTTATCAGGTTATGAAAATGGAAATGAGAACCCAAAATTCGTTTATCGAGAGTGCCAATGCAAACCTGAAATTCGTTTATCAAAGACAGAAACAGAGGCTTGGTTGAAAACCCTACGCTTATCTGGTGATGCGAAATGCAAACCCAAATTCGCTTATCGTGTTAATGAGAACCCAAATTCGCTTATCGTGAAAATTCAAACCCGAAATTCGTGATATCGTGTTAATGAAGATGGAAATGAGAACTCAAATTCGCTTATCGTAAAAATGCAAACCAAATTAGTTTATCGTGTGAATGAAAATGGAAACCCAAATTCGCTTATCGGGATGAAAATGCAAACATGAAGTTCGCTTATCGAGTTAATCTCTGTCTCTTATACACATCTGTATATAATTGCATACCTATCCCTAGGTACATAACCTACATGGAAATTGCAACTCGAAATTCGTTTATCGGGTGAAGATGCAAACCGAAAATTCGTTTATCAGGTTAACGAAGATGGATACCCGAGATGCGTTTATCGGGGATGACAAGTGTAAAACTTAAATTCGTTTATCAGGTTAATGAAAATAAGAAACCCAAAATTTGTTTATCGGGGAAGAAAATGCAAACCTGAAATTCGTTTATCAGGTTCATGAAAATAGAAATGAGAACCCGAAATTCGTTTATCGGGTGAAAATACAAACCTGAAATTCCTGTATCAGGTTAATGGAGGTGGAAATGAGAACTCAAAATTCGTTTATCGGGTGATGTGGGTTAGCCTAAATGCATGAAATACATGTTAGCCTTACCTGAGGCTTGTACCCCTTCAGAGCCTTTATAAAATGTACACGCAAGCTTGCAAATCCCATTGTTCTCGAGGTTATGTACCTAGGGATAGGTATGCAATTATATACACAGGGTTCATTTTCATCCCTTCTAAATGAATTTAGATTTGTATTTCTTAGTGGCCCTAAACAACGGTGGGGTTAGCCTAAATACACACTAGATGTGTATAAGAGACTTTAACCTGATAAACAACCATCGCGGGTACACTAGACACGAGGCGGTAGTATAAGAGACGGGTCTATTGGCAAATTATAAAGGTTCTGAAGGGGTACAAGCCTTAGGTCTGTCTCTTATACACATCTAGATGTGTATAACATGGCCAAAGTAAATCATACGAATCAGAAAAACTAATTACTATTACATAACAAAATTGTAAAGCTATTTACTATTACAAGCCAGATAAATGGGTGGGTCCTACCGCCTCGTGTCTAGTGTCCTAAACAAGGTCCACACAGTTCTGCCCTATGGTTTAAGCTATATGAATATGAGGCTTGGCTTACTAATGCAATCTAGATGGGCTTGGTTCCCGAACCTTCAGACTTTGGGCCCAATTGTAAATAAAATCCGTCAATTTTGATGGGCCTTATAAACGGTGGTCAGGTGATCGCCACAGATACCGCTACGCATACATTGTGTCACGGCCGCATATCCTGGGTAGATCGTCTTAATTCCTACAGTATAAGAGACAGCGCGCAAGCACTAATCTCATGCATATAGCTCGACCATAGGGCAGAACTGTGTGGACCTTGTTTAGGACACTAGACATTGAGGCGTTTGGCTCTAAAGGTTATGATGCACCTAGATGTGTATAAGAGACAAAATTGCACCCAAATACTTGTTTATGTACGGCTATATATACTAAAATATATTAAAATATAGCCGTTGGGGCAAGAACGGATCGTCCATAGGCAGACAGGGTACTTCACACTAATACAACAAAGCACTATAGTCAATTTGCACTAAAGACAAAGAAACATAGTAAAATATAGTAAATGGCCAGTATGAACCAAGAAATGCAATGGTACAAGCAAACTTATGGGCCTCGCCCCGCCAACGAGTCTCTTATACACATCAACCAAAGACACAAGACAAAGAAATTGGTGAAATACGGAAAATAAGTGTAAAGTAATTGAAAAAGAACAAAGAAAGTAACGCATAGCATGTGGCACATAAAACGAGACACAAAAATGGGTAAACCAGCACACAAGACAGTAAAAATGGTGAAATACGGTAAAATAAGTGTAAAGTAATTGAAAAAGAATAATTAAAGTAACATGTTGCACATGGCACGCAAAACGAGGCATAGAGCCTGTAACATAGCACACAAAATCGGTAAAAATTAGCCGGTTTATAATGAAATGGGTA
Organism: Cinchona pubescens; assembly: GCA_025175665.1. Lineage (NCBI taxonomy): Eukaryota > Viridiplantae > Streptophyta > Magnoliopsida > Gentianales > Rubiaceae > Cinchona > Cinchona pubescens. The sequence continues at coordinate 258,377 of JANKKI010000361.1, read as the reverse complement.
AAATTGAGAGAAACGCGTTAAAATCGTGTGCCCGGATTCTCAAAGTCCCCAGTGGAGTCTTCACGCTGTGGCACCACCCCCACAACTCATGCGGTCCTGCCGGCACCTTGGGACCGCACTGCCGCATGTAGGCTCGTGAAACGAGGTGATGTAATGCAAAAAGCCTATTTACTATTTACAAACATAAATTACCTATTTACTATTACAAATTTAATATGAATCACCTATTTACTATTACATAACGGGGCTTTAAATACGACTATGAATTGTACAAAAATAATCTAAGCTAGGGAACACAGAATTGGAGTCGCCACCCGGTTAATGGAGATGGACAAGAGAACCCGAAATTCGTTTATCGGGTGATGAGAAATGCAAACCTTCAATTCATTTATCAGGTTAATGAAAATGGAAATGAGAACCCAAAATTCGTTTATCGGGTGATGCAAAAATGCAAACCTGAAATTCGTTTATCAGGTTAATAGAATGGAAACCTGAAATTCATTTATCGGGGATGAAAATACAAACCAGAAATTCGTTTATCAGGTTATGAAAATCGAATTGACAACCCGAAATTCGTTTATCGGGACAGCCAATGCAAACCTCAAATGTCAATAGATTGCAGAAATATTTTCATTCTATCTCTATCGGGTAAAAATGCAAAACTGATTTCGTTTATTAGGTTAATGAAGATGAAAATGAGAACCCAGAATTTGTTTATCAGGTGAAAATGCAAACCTGAAATTAGTTTATCAAGTGAATGAAAATGAAAACCCGAAATTCATTTATCGGGGATAAAAATGCAAACCAGAAGTTTGTTTATCAGGTTAATAGAATGGAAACCCGAAATTCGTTTATCGGGGATGAAAATGAAAATCAAATTCGCTTATCAAAGTTATGAAAATGGAAATGAGAACCCAAAATTCGCTCATCTGAGTGCAAATGCAAACCTAAAATTCGTTTACCAGGTTAACGGATATGGAAATGAGAACTTGAAATTCGTTTATCGGGTAAAAATATACACCGAAAATTCGTTTATCTGGTTAACGAAGATGGATACCCGAAATGCGTTTATCGGGGATGACAAATGTAAAACTATAAACGTTTATCAAGTTAATTAAAATGATAACCCGAAATTTGTTTATCAGGTTAATTAATGTAGATAACCAGATAGGACAAATTTCGGGTTTGGGTATTCGATAAACCTGATAAATTTCTCATTATCAGGTTAATGGATATGGAAATGAGAACCCGAAATTCATTTATCGGGGATGAAAATGCAAATCTGAAATTCGTTTATCAGGTTAATGGAATGCAAACCCGAAATTTGTCTATCGGGAATAAAAATGCAAACCCGAAATTCGTTTATCGGGGATGAAAATGTAAACCTGAAATTCATTTATCAGAACAATGAAAATGGAAATGAGAACCCGAATTTCGTTTATCGGGTGAAAATACAAACCTGAAATTCGTTTATCAGGTTAGTGGAGATGGAAATGAGAACCCAAAATTCGTTTATCGGGTGAAAATGCAAACCTAAAATTCGTTTATCAGGTTAATGAAAATGGAAATAAGAACCCAAAATTCGTTTATCGGGTGAAAATGAAAACCTAAAATTCATTTATCTGGTTAATGAAGATGAAAATGAGAACCCAAAATTCGTTTATGCGGGTGAAAATGCAAACCTGAAATTCGTTTATCAGGTTAGTGGAGATGGAAATGAGAACCCGAAATTTGTTTATCGGGTGAAAATGCAAAACTAAAATTCGTTTATCAGGTTAATGAAAGTGGACATGAGAACCCAAAATTTGTTTATCGGGGATGAAAATGCTGATGTTTTCCAAACCTTATTTTGATGATGACATAAACACTTAACTCTGTAAAACAAGCTTTTGCAGGTCCGAAGCCGTTAGGAAGTAGTTGAAACCACTATTTATTGCTCTTATAAATAGGTGCTTTAATAACCTAAAGAGATCATCTAATACATTGAATACAAGCCTAAGAAAAGAGTAATTTTAGTGCAAATTGACTATAGTGCTTTGTTGTATTAGTGTGAAGTTGTGAGTGCAATTCAACTTTGAGTGGAGTGATAATCTTGTATGAAAGTGTGGTTGTAAGTAAGATTCTTGGCTCAACTAAAAGAGTTTTAGTGTGAGCAAGAACTTCCTAACTTTGTAAAGATTATTGGCTCACCAAGTGTGTGAAGCATTCAAGAAATTTGATACTTCAAGCTTGCTAGCTTGGAAGTATTGTTTGTTCAATTTTTCTCTCTTTACTTTACTGTTCTAGTAAATTTATTAGAAGATGCAGTTTGATTAAATTATTTACTAGATTTGTAAAAGATTTCAATAGGATTTGCATGCACCCCCTCTTAGGTTGCTTTGGGACCAACAATTGGTATTAGAGCATTGGTCTCATTATATTGCTTAAACTGCTATTGAGTAAAGAATTATGGCAACCAACAATGCTCTGTTTTTTGAAGGCGAATCCGTTACTAGGCCCCCAATGTTTAATGGGGCAAATTTTATTAGTTGGAGAGATAGAATGAAAATATTTCTGCAATCTATTGACATTGAGTTGTGGTATGTTGTCAATGAAGGTCCATTTGAAGCTTCTATCATTGATGATCACACAAATAGAAGAAGAGAAAAGACAAGGAATGAGCTCACTCCACAAGACAAGGCAAACTTGATGTTGAATGCAAAAGCCATGAATGTGTTATATAATGCCTTGGATGCAAATGAATCAACTCGCGTGAAGGGTTGCATCTCTGCTAAACGAATATGGGATAAGTTGAAGGAAGCGATGATGTTCGTGAGCAAAAGAAATCTCTACTTGTTGCCAAGTATGAGTCCTTCAAGATGGAACCACATGAGAACATAGACAAAATGTACTGCAGGTTCAATGACATATATAAAGGATCTTGAAGCCTTGAATAAGGAGTACTCTTTGGGTTCAAAAAATAAAAGAATCCTGAATGCTCTATCCAAAGAATGGGATGCCAAAACAATTGCCATAGAGGAAGCTAAGAATTTAAATTTAATGCCTATTGAATCATTTGTCCTTCTCTTACATCTTATGAACTCAAGCTAAAGGCCAAGGTTGTGGATGATGAAGAAGCAAGGCCAAGAAGGAGCATTGCTCTAAAGACCTCTCAAGAGGAAGATGAAAATAGCTCCATCAATCTAGAAGATGAAGATCTTGATGAAGGAGATCTTGCACTCATCACCAAAGGATTTCTTAAACATTACATCAACAAACGAAGAATGAGAAGAGGCGGAGCTACAAACACAAATAATTTCAAAGGGAAGTCAAGACTTGAAATAAAGAAGCAAAATGATAAATGCTTTGAATGCGGTCAACTCGGGCATTTTGCAAATGAGTGTCCTTCCAAGAAAAAGAAGGAAGGAAGATGAAAACCAAGATTCAACAACTTTCAAAAGTTTGACGATTGCAATTCCGAAGGAGAAGTTGAAGAAGAAATAGAGTCGGCACAAATGGCCTTTATGGCTATTGGAGATGATGAGGTAAATTCTAACTATGACTCTAATAATGAAAATGATGAAGATGATCTTGAAGTTTTCATTTTAAAATTGCATGATAGCTTAAAAGAATCATATGCTAGAAATAAGGAGTTAGTAAAAAAGTCAAATGCTTTATTGAATGCTTAACTCTAAACTTGTGAATGAAAACAATAGGCTATCACAAGAAAATCGTGATTTGAAGAAAAGAATGCATGTGAGATCAAAGGTCAAGGAAGAACAAGCCTCCTTGAAGAAAAGAATGGATGATTTGAATGCTCTCTTAGCTAGAAAAAAGGAAAATGTTGTTGATATGAAAAGAAATAGAAATGTAGCAATCAACAAAAATTTTGTCATGTTTAGAAGGGATGACTTATGTATTGTAAAACCAAAATCCCTTCTTTATATAAATAAAAGCATTATTTGCAAATATTGCCAACAACATGGACATACTAAGAATATATGTTATGTCAAGATCTAATGAAAAACTTGGAATGAAAGTTGCATGGATAGTAAGCAATTTCACTAACGCAAATGGACCCAACAAGATATGGGTACCAAAAGTTATCAATTGATTTATTGCGTAGGTACTTAACATTGCCAACAATGCTAAGTGGTTCATAGATAGTGGATGTTCAAGGCACATGACGGGTGATGCCTCTCTCTTCACAAATCTTACATCCAAAAACAGTGGAAAAGTCACTTTTGGAGACAACAACAAAGCAAAATCAATCGGCATTGGTGATGTAGGTAAAAATGGTGAAACCTTGATTAAGAATGTACTTCTTGTTGATAATTTGAACTATAATTTATTAAGTGTTAGTCAACTTTGTGACAAAAATTTATATGTTTTCTTTACCAAGCATGAATGTCTTATCCTTGATAAAAATCATGTTGTTTGTTTTATTCAAAGGCACTAGGCACAATGATGTTTATGTGATTCATCTTGATAAAATTAGCAATAGCAATGTAAAATGTCTTACCGCTTCCATAGATGATCCTTGGCTTTGGCATAGAAGACTTTGCCATTTTAATATGGATTTAATTGAAAAACTTGCCAAGAAAGATTGGTAAGAGGATTGCCAATACTAAAATTTCTGAAAAATAAAATTTGTGATGCTTGTCAATTTGGTAAACAAGTCAAAATTTCTTTTAAACCAAAGAATTTTGTGTCTACTCATAAACCTTTAGAATTGTTGCATTTAAACTTATTTGGACCTACTCAATATGCTAGTCTAGGTGGTTGCAAATATGCATTTGTGATCGTAGATGACTATTCTAGGTTTACTTGGGTATTATTTCTTGTTCATAAAAATGAAGCATGTGAAAAATTTGTAAAATTGTTTTCCAAAATTCAAAATTTATTGGATACAAAAATTGTTCGTTTAAGGAGTGACAATGGAAATGCTGAATTTAAAATTTTTCACATCTAGATTTTTATGAACACACGGTATCTTTCATGAATTTTCGGTTGTTAGAGTCCCTCAACAAAATGGTGTTGTTGAAAGAAAAATAGGACTCTTCAAGAAACGGCTAGAACTATGATTAGTGAGTGTGACCTACCACAATACTTTTGGGCCGAAGCGGTTAACACGGCTTGTTATGTCATGAATCGAGTTTTATTAAGATCTTCTTTAAATAAAACTTCTTATGAACTCATTTTTTGTAGAAAACCTGTTGTGAGCTATTTCAAAGTTTTTGGTTGCAAATGCTTTATTTTAAAAATCAAAAAGAACCTTGGAAAATTTGACAAAAAATCGGATGAAGGAATTTTTCTAGGATATTCTAGTGACAAGAAAGCATACCGAGTTTACTATAGAAGAACGCTTTTAATTGAAGAAGTTGTGCATGTTACATTTGATGAAACTAATGATGTTATCTCAAAGAATTTATGTGAGGATGAAGATTGCAGGTATTTTAAAGGAGCTCGAAAAGCTCGTTATTCATAAAGATCATCAAGAGATTACATCAAGCGTTGATATCAACAACCATCAAATTGATGATGAAAAGAATGAGGATGCTCAAAACGATCTTCCGAAAGCTTGGAGATTCGTCTCTAGTCATCCTCAAGATTTAATCATAGGTGATCTATCCGAAGGGGTAACTACTCGTTCTCATAAACCTTTGAATAATAATTGTACATTACTTTCTCATATTGAACCCAAACATATAGATGTTGCTTTGAGTGATGAATCTTGGGTTAATGCAAGATGAACTTAGTCAATTTGAGAAAAATAATGTATGGACCTTAGTTAAAAGACCTTCTTCTCATCCCGTTATTGGTACTAAATGGGTTTTTAGAAACAAATTAAATGACAAAGGTGAGATCATAAGAAACAAAGCTAGACTTGTTGCAAAAGGTTACGCTCAAGAAGAAGGTATTGACTTTGATGAAACCTTTGCACCCGTGAGGTCTGGCTAGATTAGAATCCAGGCATTTTCTTGCATTTGCATGTTTCAATAATTTAAAATTATTTCAAATGGATGTCAAAAGTGCTTTTTTAAATGGTTTTATCGACCAAGAAGTTTTCATCGAACAACCTCCGGGCTTTGAAAATAAGAATCTTCCAAATTATGTTTTCAAACTTTCCAAAGCTTTATATGGTTTGAAACAAGCTCCAAGAGCTTGGTATGAAAGATTAAGTGGCTTCTTGATAGAAAATGGTTTCAAAAGAGGTATAGTTGACACCACACTTTTTACAAAAACTGATTTAAAAGAATTGTTAATTGTTCAAATTTATATTGATGATATTATTTTTGGAGCAACTAATGAAAGTTTGTGCAAGGATTTTTCACAATTAATGCAAGAAGAGTTTGAGATGAGTATGATGGGCAAGTTGCAATTTTTCCTCGGACTTCATTGTCATCAAACTAAGGAAGGAACATTTATTACACAAATCAAGTACACAAAGGAGCTGTGCTCAAACGATTTGGTATGGAAGATTGCAAACAAGTTGGTACGCCAATGTGTACTTCAACCAAACTTGATAAAGATGAAGAAGGTAATAGTGTTGATGAAAAACACTATAGAGGTATGATTGGAAGTCTACTTTACTTAACTGACAGTAGACCAGATATCATGTTTGCTGTTTGTTTATGTGCTAGATTTCAATCTTGTGTGTATAAAGAATCACATTTGATGGCGTTAAAAGAATTTTTAGATATCTAAAAGGAACAACGGATTTTGGTCTGTGGTATCCAAAGTCCTCTACATTTGATCTGATTAGCTATTCTGATGCTGACTTTGCTGGGTGTAAAATTGATAGAAAAAGTACCAGTGGTATGTGTTATTTTCTGGGAAATTGTCTTGTGTCTTGGTTTAGTAAAAAACAAAATTCCATTTCTCTTTCTACGGCTGAAGCCGAATACATTGCTATGGAAATTGTTGTGAGATAATACATCATTTTTCTAGTCAATAAGAGAGCTTTGGTGTAATCTTTGATTGTGTTCCTATATTGTGTGACAACACTAGTGCAATTAATCTCACAAAAAATCCTGTTATGCACTCTAGAACCAAACACATTGATGTTAAGCATCATTTCATTAGAGACCTCGTTAGTCAAAAGGAAATTCGTGTTGATTATGTGCCTACTTCAGATCAATTGGCTGATATTTTTACAAAACCCTTAGCTCTAGATCGCTTTGAATCACTCAGAAAATGTTTGGGGATTTTACTGTAAATTTGACATATGTTCATAGTTCGGACGCACTCCTTCGTCCGAACAACTTTCCTTTATACGCATCTAGATGTGTATAAGAGACAGGGACTGTCTCCGGACACTCATATTCGTCAGAACAATATTCCTTTTTTCCTTAAACTCTCTGGAAATCTTCCGGACGCACAGCTTTGTCCGAGAGAACTTCGGACGCACTGGCTCCTCTTTCGGTCGTCCGTTCTTCAGCTTTCAGATGCTTTGTCGGACGCACACCAAATGTTTGGGTCCGTCCGAAAGGTACCCTGTTTGATTAAAACCGTCCAAATTCCCCTTTTCGGACTTACCCTCTCCCCCGAAAACCCTTAGGCAATTTTTTTCCTCTCCACTACCCCCTCCAAATTCCCACTCATCTTTTCCAAAATTGATTGTCTCTTATCCTACCCATAGCCCTTATCTTTACAATCTGGAAAATTTCACACTATTTGATTTTTTGGTCTCCATTTCCTCAAAATCTTACTGACATCCTTAATGTTTTAAGAAAAGACAGGTTTCCAGATGTCTATTAAATGGTGAAATCTCGCGGAGGTTCAAGAAATAATTACGTGGTGGAAAAACTAGGATTTGATAATTTTTGATCACAAATGAGGAGAATCTTCAGCCAATCCTCAAGTTTCCACCACTCCAATTTTATCAAAATTTATCGATGCCAAGGCATCTGAACGGTATACTTCCCTTCTAAGTAAATCTATTATCGTTCAACGTCCTGCTTCTAATAGTCTATTTGATGAATATAATCTTCCAATTATCAAATTCCTGTTTTGAAAAACAAAATTGGGGTCATCTTGTGCATCTTGATTTGCCTGTTTATCATGACATGGTCTTCAATGTGTATAAGTTCAGCTTCTACCCAACAGCTTTAACCCAAGATTCATCACTCAAAGCAACATCTATATGTTTGGGTTCAATGTGAGAAAGTAATGCACAATTATTATTCAAAGGTTTATGAGAACGAGTAGTTACCCCTGTCTCTTTCTTTTCGTTAGATAAATGGCCCACTTGATGATACTCACTTGATATTGATGAAGTTAGAGCCATTTTTAACATTCATTTTAAACAGCCTCGAAGCCAAAACTACTTTGCTCGCTCCCGAACTTAATATTCGTACACCCTTGTCACAAATCTGTATTGCCAACCGACGGCATCGATCGAGCCAGAAAAATGCAACTTTACTTATTTTTCCGTGTCTTCAAGGGTATGAACTTGTAGTCCGGGTATCTTTTTTGTTCCCTATGGGAACTCTTTCTCACTGATACTCGAAGAAAGCATTCCTTTTGGAAAATTTCTCACCAAGGTTTTTGATTTCCTCAACATTCCCTTTACCGGAAACAAACAATATCCTCCCTATTTTAACAAATCCTACATTGAACGCAAAGGTCTCCGTTTTTTTAATGATCAATGGCTAACTAAGGCAGCCTTTGATATTGCTCAGTCACAATCCCATGCCTCCACATCTGATTTTGCTATCCCTCATTCTCCTACTCCTCAACCACCTCCACTCAGCATCCGCACTATCATCAGGTTCTTCGTCTTTATCAAGTTTGACTTTCGATCATACCTCTATAGTGTGTTCGATGAAAACTTCTTGGTCGATAAAACCTGTCTCTTGAGTTTATCATGCAACGTCGTACCGGGAGGAGGATGACAGTGAAGCCACCACTGAAGATGTTCCATCCAAACGACAAAAGACTGAAAAGCGCTCCAAAAAGCGCAATGACTCTCATTAGGCTTTTTTCATTTTGTACTTTGTTTTCAGCAATTTTCTGCTTATTAGAACCTTTCAGTATTTCTTTTATTTTTCCGCAATTTTGTGGCTTGGTTATGTATTTACTTGACTCTTTCAGCACCATTAGAACCTTTTAGTTGGATGTATTAAACTTGTTTCATTTCTATCAACTACTTGCATGATCTAAGGGGGAGTTTTTTTGATTGATGTCAAATCTCAGGGGAGTAGTTATATTCATACTGTTATGCTTTGATATGATTGATATGTTGATAATTGATATCCAATTATGAGATATTGCAATCTTGATTAGTCATATCCAATTGAGGTTCTGTCATCATCAAAAAGGAAGAGATATTCTGTTTTCCATACCATTATTTTGCTTATGTCATCAACACTTAACTCTGTAAAACAAGCTCATCAAAATAAGGTTTGGAACGCACAGAACCGTCTGAAAGGTGTCAAACGCTCCTCGGACGCATTCCATCGTGTCGAACAAACTGGTAGAAAGAATGGGATCCTACTGCCTTTCCTTCGGACGCTCAAGACCGTCCGAAACCTCTGTTGGACGAAGGACCGGACGCATGCACGAACGTCCGAACGAAGCCTCTCAACAAAACTGAAAGAAGATCGGACGCTTCCTCGGACGCATTCATTCCCCCTCGAACGTCTGAAACCCCAACGGCTATTTTTTGTGCATTTATTACTTAGCCGTTAGGAAGTAGTTGAAACCACTATTTATTGCTCTTATAAATACGTGCTTTAATAACCTAAAGAGATCATCTAATACATTGAATACAAGCCTAAGAAAAGAGTAATTTTAGTGCAAATTGACTATAGTGCTTCTTTGTTGTATTAGTGTGAAGTTGTGAGTGTAATTCAACTTTGAGTGGAGTGATAATCTTGTATGAAAGTATGGTTGTAAGTAAGATTCTTGGCTCAACTAAAAGAGTTTTAGTGTGAGCAAGAACTTCCCAACTTTGTAAAGATTATTGGCTCACCAAGTGTGTGAAGCATTCAAGAAATTTGATACTTCAAGCTTGCTAGCTTGGAAGTATTGTTTGTTCAATTTTTCTCTCTTTACTTTACTGTTCTAGTAAATTTATTATATCTGCATTTAAATTAAAAAGCTCACTATTTTCTGAAAGCATAATTATTAAGAATCTAATTCACCCCCCTCTTAGGTTGCTTTGGGACCATAAAATGCAAATTAAGAAATTCGTTTAACAGGTATAATGAAAATTAAAATGATAACACGAAATTCAGTTTATCGGGAGTGCCAATGCAAACTTGAATTTCGTTTATCATTTTAACGGAGATGGAAATGAGAACCCAAAATTCGTTTATCGGGTGATAGCATGCAGAAATGCAAACCTGAAATTCGTTTATCAGGTTAATGAAAATGGAAATGAGAATCCGAAATTCGTTTATTTTCAAAAATTCAAACCTGAAATTCGTATATCAGGTTAATGAAGATGGAAATGAGAACCCGAAATTCGTTTATCAAGTGAAAGAAAATGGAAACCCGAAATTCGTTTATCGGGGATGAAAATGCAAACATGAAGTTCGTTTATCAGGTTAATAGAATGGAAACCCGAAATTCGTTTATCGGGGATGAAAATGAAAACCTGAAATTCATTTATCAGGTTATGAAAATAGAAATGAGAACCCAAAATTCGTTCATCGGGAGTGCAAATGCAAACCTGAAATTCGTTTATCTGGTTAACGGAAATGGAAATGAGAAATCATAATTCGTTTATCGGGTGAAGATGCAAACCTAAAATTCGTTTATCAGGTTAACGAAGATGCATACCCGAAATGCGTTTATCGGGGATGACAAATGTAAAACTAAAATTCTTTATCAGGTTCTATGAAAATGGAAACCTAAAATTTGTTTATCGGGGAAGAAAAATGCAAACCTGAAATTCGAGTCAGGTTAATGAAAATTTCACCCGAGAACCCAATTTTCATTTATCTGGTCATCTTATACACACCTGATAAACGAATTTCAGGTTAATGGATTTGGAAATGAGAACCCGAAATTCGTTTATCGGGTGATGTGGAAATGCAAACCTAAAATTCGTTTATCAGGTTATGAAAGTAGAAATTAGAACTTGAAATTCGTTTATCGGGTGAAAATGCAAACCTGAAATTCGTTTATCAGGTTAATGAAAAATGGAAATAAGAACCCGAAATTCATTTTTCGGGTAAAAATGCAAACCTGAAAATTCGTTTGTCTGGTTAATGGAGATGCAAATGAGAATACAAAATTCGTTTATCAGGTGAATATGCAAACCAGAAATTCGTTTATCGGGTGAAAATGCAAGCCTGAAATTTTTTTATCAGGTTAATGAAGATGGATACCCAAAATTCGTTTATCGGAAGTGTAAATGCAAACCTGAAATTTGTTTATCAGGTTAACGGAGATGGAAATGAGAACCCAAAATTCGTTTATCGGGTGAAGATACAAACCTTCCTGTTCGTTTATCAGGTCTAATAAAATTAGAAACCCGAAATTCGTTTACCGGGGATGAAAATGATAAACCGAAATTCGTTTATCGGGTTCCAAACCTTAAATTCGTTTATCAGGTTAATGGATGGAAATGAGAATACGAAATTCATTTATCGGGGACGAAAATGCAAACCTGAAATTCGTTTATTACGTTAATGAAAATGGAAACCCGAAATTTGCATTTCATAACCTGATAAACGAACCGGTAAACGAACTGTCAAATTCGCTTATCGAGTTAATGAAAATGGAAACCCAAATTCGTTTATCGGGATGAAAATGCAAATTTGGAATGCGTTTATCAGGTTAATGAAAATGGAAATGAGAATCCAAAATTCGTTTATTGGGTGATGCAGAAATGCAAACCTGAAATTCGTTTATCAGGTTAATACTCAAAATGGAAATGAGAACCCGAAATTCGTTTATCGGGTAAAAATAAAAACCTGAAATTCGTTTATCAGGTTAATGAAGATGGAAATGAGAACCCAAAATTCGTTTATCGGGTGAATAATGCAAACTATTAAATTTCGTTTATCCGGTTAATTCAGATGTTTGTATTTTCACCCGAAAAACGTTTATCGGGTGATGCAGAATGCAAACCTAAACCTCGTTTATCAGGTTAATGAAAATGGAAATGAGAACCCGAAATTCGTTTATCGGGTGATGCAGAAATGCAAACCTGAAATTCGTTTATCAGGTTAATAGAATGGAAACCCAAAATTCATTTATCGGGGATGAAAATGCAAACTAGAAATTCATTTATCAGGTTATGAAAATCGAATTGACAACCCGAAATTCGTTTATCGGGAGTGCAAATGCAAACCTGAAATTCATATATCCGGTTAACGGAGATGGAAATGAGAACCCGAAATTGGTTTATCGGGTGGTGCAGAAATGCAAACCCTGCCTGAAATTCGTTTATCAGGTTAATAAAAATGGAAATGAGACCCCAAATTCGTTTATCGGGTAAAAATGCAAAATTGAAATTCGTTTATCAGGTTAATGAATTTCTGAAAATGAGAACCCATTCGTTTATCGGGTGAAAATGCAAACCTGAAATTAGTTTATCAAGTGAATGAAAATGAATTTCCGAAATTCATTTATCGGGGATGAAAATGCAAACCAGAAGTTCTTTTATCAGGTTAATAGAATGGAAACCCGAAATTCGTTTATCGGGATGAAAAAACGAATTTCAGGTTTGCATTTCTACACCACCCGATAAACCAAATTCGGGTTCTCGAAATTCCATCTCCGTTAGTGCAGATGTGTATAACCTGACAGTCGTTAACCAGATAAACGAATTTGGAAATGAGAACTTGACATTCGTTTACCCGATAAACGAATATACACCTGAAATTCGTTTATCTGGTTAACGAAGATGGATACCCGAAATGCGTGTCTCGGGGATGACACATGCAAAACTAAAATTCGCATTTATCAAGTTAATGAAAATGGAAACCCGAAATTTGTTTATCAGGTTAATGAAAATAGAAATGAGAACCCGAAATTCGTTTATCGGGTAAAAATACAAACATGAAATTCGTTTATCAGGTTAATGGAGATGGAAATGAGAACCCAAAATTCGTTTATCGGGCATGAAAATGCAAACCTGAAATTCGTTTATCAGGTTAATGGAATGCAAACCCGAAATTTCGTGTTCTCATTTCCATTTTCATAACCTGATAAACGAATTTCTGATTTGCATTTGTTGGTCCCAAAGCAACCTAAGAGCTTGATCTTATACACATCTTTTCCATCTCCACTAACCTGATAAACGAATTTCAGGTTTGCATCGATATCTGAATTCCGTTATTTCTGATAAATGAGATTTCAAAATTCATTTATCGGGTGAAAATGCAAACCTGAAATTCGTTTATCAGGTTAGTGGAGATGGAAATGAGAACCCGAAATTCGTTTATCGGGTGAAAATGCAAACCTAAAATTCGTTTATCAGGTTAATGAAAATGGATTTTCAGAACCCTGATAAACGTTTTTCGGGTTTGCAAATTCACCCGATAAACGAATTTCGGGTTCTGAAAATGGAAATGAGAACACGAAATTCGTTTATCGGGAGTGCCAAAGCAAAAACGAAATTCGTTTATCAGGTTAACGGACCTGATAAACGAATTTCAGATTTGCATTTTCATCCCCGATAAACGAATTTCGGGTTTCCATTTTCAGGTTAACGTAAAAACGAAATGAGAATCCGAAATTCGTTTATCGGGTAAAAATTCAAACCTGAAATTCGTATATCAGGTTAATGAAGATGGAATCCATCTTCATAAACCGAAATTCGTTTATACATGAAAATGTTAACCTGATAAATTAGTTTATCAGGTGAAAGAATATCTCCCCGAAAAACGAATTTCGGGTATGAATCTGCAAACATGAAGTTCGAATTTCCGGTTTGCATCTTCACTCAAATTCGCTCATCGGGATGAAAATAAAAACCTGAAATTCGTTTATCAGGTTATGAAAATAGAAATGAGAACCCGAAATTCGTTCATCGGGAGTGCAAATGCAAACCTGAAATTCGTTTATCTGGTTAACGGAAATGGAAATGAGAACTCGTAATTCGTTTATCGGGTGAAGATGCAAACCTGAAATTCGTTTATCAGGTTAACGAAGATTGGGTTTACCCGAAATGCGTTTATCGGGGATGACAAATTCAAAACTAAAATTCCTTTATCAGGTTAATGAAAATGGAAACCTAAAATTTGTTTATCGGGGAAGAAAAATGCAAACCTGAATTTCAGTTTGTCAGGTTAATGAAAATGGAAATGAGAACCCAAAATTCGTTTATCTGATAAAAAGGTTTGCAAACCTGAAATTCGTTTATCAGGTTAATGGAGATGGAAATGAGAACCCAAAATTCGTTTATCGGGTGATGTGGAAATGCAAACCTGAAATTCGTTTATCAGGTTATGAAAGTGCAAATTAGAACCCGAAATTCGTTTATCGGGTGAAAATGCAAACCTGAAATTCGTTTATCAGGTTAATGAAAAATGGAAATAAGAACCCGAAATTCATTTCTTGGGTAAAAATGCAAACCTGAAATTCGTTTGTCTGGTTAATGGAGATAGAAATGAGAATACGAAATTCGTTTATCAGGTGAAGATGCAAACCAGAAATTTGTTTATCGGGTGAAAATACAAGCCTGAAATTTTTTTATCAGGTTAATGAAGATGGATACCCAAAATTTGTTTATCAGAAGTGTAAATGCAAACCTGAAATTTGTTTATCAGGTTAACGGAGATGGAAATGAGAACCCGAAATTGGTTTATCGGGTGGTGCAGAAATGCAAACCTGAAATTCGTTTATCAGGTTTTAATAAAAATGGAAATGAGACCCCAAATTCGTTTATCGGGTAAAAATGCAAAACTGAAATTCGTTTATCAGGCTAATGAAAATGAAAACGAATTTCGGGTTCTCATTCGTTTATCCTGATAAAAATACAAACCTGAAATTAGTTTATCAGGTGAATGAAAATGAAAACCCGAAATTCATTTATCGGTGATAAAAATGCAAATCAGAAGTTCGTTTATCAGGTTAATAGAATGGAAACCCGAAATTCGTTTATCGGGGATGAAAATGAAAACCTGAAATTCGTTTATCAGGTTATGAAAATGGAAATGAGAACCCAAAATTCGTTCATCGGGAGTGCAAATGCAAACCTGAAATTCGTTTACCAGGTTAACGGATATGGAAATGAGAACTTGAAATTCGTTTATCGGGTAAAAATGTAAACCTGAAATTCGTTTATCTGGTTAACGAAGATGGATACCCGAAATGCGTTTATCGGGGATGACAAATGCAAAACTAAAATTCGTTTATCAGGTTTTTAACTTAATGAAAATGAAAACCCGAAATTTGTTTATCACGTTAATGAAAATGGAAATGAGAACCCGAAATTCATTTATCGGGTAAAAATACAAACATGAAATTCGTTTATCAGGTTAATGAAAATAGAAATAAGAACCCGAAATTCGTTTATCGAGGATGAAAATGCAAACCTGAAATTCGTTTATAAGGTTAATGGAATTCAAACCCGAAATTCGTTTATCGGGAATAAAAATGCAATCCCAAAATTCGTTTATCGATAAAAATGTAATTTCAAATTTTTATCAAGTTAATGAAAATAAATGAGATTTCGAAATTCGTTTATCGGGTGATGTAGAGATACAAACCAGAAATTCGTTTATCAGGTTAATGAAAATGGAAATAAGAACCCGAAATTCGTTTATCGGGTGAAAATGAAAACCTGAAATTCGTTTATCAGGTTAATGAAGATGAAAATGAGAACCCAAAATTCGTTTATCGAGTGAAAATGCAAACTTGAAATTCGTTTATCAGGTTAGTGGAGATGGAAATGAGAACCCAAAATTTGTTTATCGGGTGAAAATGCAAACCTGAAATTCGTTTATCCTGTTAGTGGAGATGGAAATGAGAATCCGAAATTCGTTTATCGGGTGAAAATGCAAACCTAAAACTCCTTTATCAGGTTAATGAAAATGGACATGAGAACCCAAAATTCGTTTATCGGGGATGAAAATGCAAACCTAAAATTCGTTTATCTGGTTAATGGAGATAGAAATGAGAACCTGAAATTTGTTTATCGGGTGATGCAGAAATGCAAACCTGAAATTCGTTTATCAGGTTAACGAAAATAGAAATGAAAACCCGAAATTCGTTTATCGGTGCAGAAATGCAAACCTGAAATTCGATTATCAGGATAATAGAATTTAACAACACAAAATTCATTTATCGGGGATGAAAATGAATTTTGTGTTTCCATTCTATTCGAAATTCGTTTATCGAGTTAACGGAGATGGAAATGAGAACCCAAAATTCGCTTATCGGGTGATGCGAAATGCAAACCGAAATTCGCTTATCGAGTTAATGAGAACTCGACCTGTCTCTTATACACATCTAGATGTGTATAAGAGACAGCTATTAACCTGGAAATGAGAACCCGATATTCGTTTTTCAGGTGAAAATGCAAACCTGAAATTAGTTTATCAGGTGAATAAAAATGGAAACCCGAAATTCGATTATCGGGGATTTCGGGTTCAAACATGAAGTTCGTTTATCAGGTTAATAGAATGGAAACCCGAAATTCATTTATCGGGGAAGAAAATGAAAACCTGAAATTCGTTTATCAGGTTATGAAAATGGAAATGAGAACCCGACATTCGTTCATCGGGGGTGCAAATGCAAACCTGAAATTCGTTTATCTGGTTAACGGAGATGGAAATGAGAACTCAAAATTCGTTTATCGGGTGAAGATGCAAACCGGAAATTCGTTTAGAGACAGCTAACACTCAGGTTAACGAAGATGGATACCCGAAATGCGTTTATCGGGGATGACAAATGCAAAACTGAAATTCGTTTATCAGGTTAATGAAATAAGAAACCCAAAATTTGTTTATCGGGGAAGAAAATGCAAACCTGAAATTCGTTTATCAGGTTCATGAAAATAGAAATGAGAACCCGAAATTCGTTTATCGGGTGAAAATACAAACCTGAAATTTTTGTATCAGGTTAATGGAGGTGGAAATGATAACTTGAAATTCGTTTATCGGGTGATGTGGGTTAGCCTAAATGCATGAAATACATGTTAGCCTTAAACGAGGCTTGTACCCCTTCAGAGCCTTTCTAAAATGTACATCTAGATGTGTATAAGATTGTAGGTTATGTACCTAGGGATAGGTATGCAATTATATACACAGGGTATCCCTTCTACGGCTAATGATATGCAATAAGTAGCCTACGGTGGCCCTACAACGGTGGGGTTAGCCTAAATGCACACAAGGGATAATAAAACTTTGAATAGGAACATGTCGCGGGTGTGGGTCTCCTATTTGGGTCTGGCAACCATATGCCTTTGACCCTACCTAAGGCTTATGTAATGCAAAAATCAAAATTTACTCTTTCTTGCGGGAAGTAGATACAAATTACATGGCCAAAGTAAATCATACGAATCAGAAAAACTAATTACTATTACATAACAAAATTGTAAAGCTATTTACTATTACAAGCCAGACAAATGGGTGGGTCCTACCGCCTCGTGTCTAGTGTCCTAAACAAGGTCCACACAAGTCTGCCCTATGGTTTAAGCTATATGAATATGAGGCTTGGCTTACTAATGCAATCTAGATGGGCTTGGTTCCCGAACCTTCAGACTTTGGGCCCAAAATAAAATCCGTCAATTTCGATGGGCCTTATTGTCGGTGGTCAGGTGATCACCACAGATACCGTTACGTACACATTGTTTTATTGGCCGCATATCTGGGTAGATCGTCTTAATTCCTACAGGGAATGTGGGAACGACACCCACAAAAACTTAGGACATGCAATAAATGAGACATGTGTTATGCTGTGTTCACTTGGAGGCGGTAAGATTCACACATTTTAGCGCGTTTGGCTCTAAAGGTTTGATGCACCCCAACACCCCAAAAATTGCCCCCAAATTAACCACAAACAGTGTACAGCAAAATATATTAAAACATGTACAATAAAGCAAGAACAAATCACACCATAGGCAGACAGGGTAAGGCACATAAAACGAGACCTAAATCGAGCAAACGGGTACTCAAGACAGCAAACATAGTAAAATATAGTAAAACAAATGTAAAATAATTTGAAAAGAACAAATAAAGTAACACATAGCATGTGGCGCATAAAACGAGACCCAAAATCCATAAACCATACACATCTAGATGTGTATAAGAGACAGTGCCCAATTTACCTGTAAAGTAATTTTTTCTTTGTTAAAGTGTCACATATTTTTGGCACGTAAAACGAGACACAAAAATGGGTAAACCAGCACACAAGACAGCAAAAACAGATGGTGAAATACGGCAAAATAAGTGTAAAGTAATTGAAAAAGAACAATTAAATTAACATGTTGCACATGGCACGCAAAACGAGGCATAGAGCCGGTAACATAGCACACAAAATCGGTAAAAATTAGCCGGTTTATAATGAAATGGGTAAAATTGAGAGAAACGTGTTAAAATCGTGTGCCCGGATTCTCAAAGTCCCCAGTGGAGTCTTCACGCTATGGCACCACCCCCCACAACCCGCGGTCTGGCCGGCACCCTTGGGACCGGCACCGTCGCCATGTGGTGCTCGTGAAATAGGTGATTAAATGCAAAAATCCTATTTACTATTTACAAACATAAATTACCTATTTACTATTACAAATTTAAATGAATCACCTATTTACTATTACATAACGGGGCTTTAAATGCGACTATGAATTGTACAAAAATAATCTAAGCTAGGGAACACAGGATGGAGTAGCCACCCGGTGTGTTGGTGCGCCGGGACACAAAATACATCAAAATTTAAAGAGAAAATATGAAACCCTAGTCTAGATTGACTCCTGGTCCACGTAATTCAAAGAATATGAGTTCGGGAATCCTGTTGTAAAATGGGAAGGTTTGGGATAGATTTGAATTTTTCTCGGCACCCACTTTACCCGACGTTGGACCGGTTGCATGATTTATCGCGTTTCCCTTTTTAATTTTAGTATTCATTATTGCCGACTTTGTAGCGTACGTGTGCTTGAGATAGTTTAAAAGTAATAAAATATGTACATATTAATGAGGAAATGAAAATAAATGAAAAATAATAACATACAGGTATATTTAGCCTTTTAATCACATTTAGATGTGTATAAGAGACAATGTTAATTTTTCTTTAAAATTCCAATCTAAATTTGTCTTACCCATTTTACGCCAGAGTTTACTTCTAGTCCAATTTTATATTATTGATACAGTTATTAAGTCATGGACTAAATTGAGTTTGATTCAAATATTTAATGTCTAGTCGTGCAACTAAACAAAATTTCAGGACAGAAGAGTAGATTCACATCATTTAACAAGTAAGAAAAAGCATAAATATTATATCGAGACCAACAAACATCAAAAATAAAGCACAAATCATCACAAAAGAAACTAATCAAAAAATATGTGCAAAATCAGAGCATATTTACAATTTAATACTCATAAGGGCAAAACGGTAATTTCACAATCAAAGGGTAATTAAACATATTAAAATGTCAAACAAAAATCAAATAAATCTCGGTGGTTATTGTCATTAAAAATGTAACTTAGAAGAAATTTGAAAAGAAAAAACAGTAATATTAAAGAAAATTTCTTAAGGGCCTACATGTAATTTAGAAAATTATTTGAGGGCTAAAATGCAAAAATCTGAAATCTGGAGGGTTAAAACGCAAATAAAAATTTTTCTAAACTTTTTTTTAAAAAAAATATTTTTGTGTGCCCTATGGACCCAAGGGGAAAAAACTAAAAACCTAAGGAAAATGGGGGCAAAGAGATTCGAACCCAAGCACCCATGGAGTAATACTTGCTGTTGAAGGCTGCCACTAGCCCAAAGCCATTTTTGGGTTATGGTTCAGTTTGTTTTTATTTATACACTTGAAAGTTTCTCTACATTCCCTCAATTTCTTATAAAGTTGTGATGGTAAACAACCATTCAAAATTCTCCCAACTCCATAACCACCCCAAAAAGTGAAACCTTCAAACCTTAACCCAAAAATTCTAATAAAATAGCCATAAAATTCTAATTTTGACATAGAACATGAAGATATAACAATTAATTAACATAAACAACTACATAAACATAAATCAAAGGGTGAAAGTGGGCATAAGAACCAAACACAAACTTGCATAAAACATCCACAAAATTTTCATGTAAACCTTTAGAGACACTCCAAAAAATATTCTAAAGCCAATAAAAACATTAAATTTAAATAAGAGATGAAATATAAAATTAAATTTGAAAATTAAGTCATAAATAATGTAAAAATAGTAAGATAAGCATTTTGTCACCAAAACAATCGATTCAAAAGCCCATTTAACTCAGGCCTCAACCTCAGGAATGTGGTGGAATTGGTTATACTTTTTGGGGTGCCTTTGAGCCGAATTTGCTTTCGGCACCTCCAAGCTTCCGGTTGATGAACCGGCCTTCTTCCACCACATTTTTCACCCACCAGATGAACGATTTTGCTTGAGATTTACAAAGAGAAGTTGTAGTACCAGGTACACTCAACAACTTTTCTTCAGATGAGTTTAGTCTAATTCCTCTTTGATCGCTTGGAATCTTGGTGACAAAGTTGGCTGTCTAGAAAATTTTCAGACTTGGAAAAATTTCTCTTTTTTTTCTGCAGATTTTCTTGGCCACTGGCCTTCTTCTACCACGTTTTTTACCCTCCAAATGAATTATTTTGTTTGAGCTTTACAAAGAGAAATTGTAGTCCCAGGTACCCTCTACAACTTTTCTTCTTTGAGTTTAGTCTAATTCCTTTTCAATCGTTTGGAATTTTTGGCTCAAACATGACTGTTTGGAATGGTTTTTAACCATTGGAACCTATCTAGATTTTATAAGAGAACAGGTCCCCCTTTTTAGGCTGAGTCAGCTCTTTAAAGAGGTGGATTGAGTGTAAAAATGGTCAAAGACCATTCCTTGTCATGTTGGAAGTATGGAGCATCTGATATTTGGTGAGAATGGGTGAAAAAATGCAGAGAAAAACTTGGCCAAAACAGCTCTGTCGAGCTGACTGTTTGGGCATGAACAATACGCGCAGTACTGTTCACACGCTGAATTTTTTTTTAATAAATTTAATTTAATTTTTTTTTTTTTTTTTTGTGTCTAAAAACTTAATAATATTAAAACTCATTCTTAGTATTTCAAATGCATAAAACACATAATAATTAAACACCATAAGACAAATTAAGAGGGAATTAAAGGATAAATTAAGAGGAAATCAAAGAGTAGGTTAAAAAGAAATTAAAAGGTGAAATAAAAAAAAATTAAGAGTCAAATTAAGAGAAAAATATGGGACAACTTAAGGGACAAAAATAGGTGTCTACAGCCCCTTCTACTCTTTATACTGTTTAAGTCCCTTCCGCCCTCTTTATATATGGCATAAAGTTCGGGAGGCTCCCTTCATGGAGATATCCTCATATTTACAAATATGCTATGACATCTTTATTTTTGTCTACAAAATAAGAACATCTTCCTCACTTATCCCCATTTCTCTATACTCAAAAAAGAAACCCTTCTGAAACTTAAAACTATGTTCACTGCTCGACCACCAAATTATATAAGGGTTGCACAGGAATTCCATGAAGACGGTACTCCCCACCTTCATTATCTCCTTCAATTCCCGTATAAATTTGAAACTCAAAATCAAAGGCTATTCGGCCTTACCCATTCCGAAGCTTTGTAATTTGTCACCCAAATATCCAAGGGGCTTAAAATGCCACAGCTGTGAAAAAATACATAGCAAAGTATGGCGATTACTTTGATAAGGGAAACTTCACAGGCAACACCATTTTGTACTCAAATTCTTGAATAACCTACGAATAATCAGTGTTGATTTATATATTAAACGCTATTGAGCATGTTATTAGCAGTTACCAGTATACTTATATATGTATATATGTATGTATATATGTATACATAGATATACATATATGCATTTATACATATATAAATATACATATATATGTATATATGTATGTATATATATGTATACATACATATATATACATATATATATATACATATATATAAATATACATATATATGTATACATACATATATATACATACATATATATACATAAATAAATATATATCCAACACTATATATACATATATCTATATACATGTAAATATGTGTATATATATATATATATATACACATATTTACATGTATATAGATATATGTATATATAGTGTTGGGTATATATATATATATGTATGTATGCATCTATATACATATATATATATATATATATATATGTTTGTATGCATATACATATATATATATATATATATGTATACATGTATATATATGCATATATATATATGTATACATGTATATATATGCATATATACATATATATATATATACATATATATATATGTATACATGTATATATATGCATATACATATATATATATATATGTGTGTGTGTGTGTGTTTTCGTGTATGCATATGTATACATATGTATATGTACATTTGGGTATATATACACACACACGTACACACACAAACATATATATATTGTGTGTGTGTGTGTGTGTGTGTGTGTATATATATATATATATGTATACATAGATATACATATATAGATATAGTAGATTGATTGTAGATTCACCTATTTGTAGAGCTCTAGAATTTTCTTCTAAATTTCTAGATGAAATTAAAGATAAAAATCAATTACAATGATTTTTTGGATGTTTAAATTATATATTAGATTTTATTCCAAATCTTAGGCAAATTTGTGAACCTTTATATCAGAAACTTAGAAAAAATCCTCCAAGTGGAATCCAGAGAATACTGACATAGTTAAGAAACTTAAAAAAGTTGTTACTAATTTACCATGTTTAGGAATACCTAAATCATCCAGATGTTCTTATGATAGTAGAAATAGATGCTTCAGATTAGGAAGAGGAATTTTAAAACAAAATTTTTCAAGCAAAAATGAACAATTAGTTCGATTTCATTCTGGAATTTGGATAAGTTCCCAAAAAAATTACTCTACTATTTAAAAAGAAATTTTATCTATAGCATTATGTATTTCTAAATTTCAAGATGATTTGATAAACAAAACATTTTTACTCCGTATTGATTGTAATGACAAACACAGGTAAATCTACTATCAATCTACTAATAAAGATAACTCTCATAGGTTTTGTTTAATTATTTTGTTTAACATAATAATAATAATATATTCATGATGATTTTTTCTTTTCTCTAAATCCTTTATATAAATTTTATCATTATTATCTAGTTCATATATATATTTCATTTTTCTATTAATTTCCTCTAATCTAGATTTATTTATTAATATTAATAATCTTCTAGTCTCTATTTGTTTTAAACTTTTCTTATAAGCCATCTATCAAGTTCAATAATTACTCATACTAAAGCATTAGATAAGAGACAAGAAAGAATGAAATTGAAGTATATTGATAAAGAATAAAATTGTACTTAAACATTAATAAAATTTTATTGACATATGAAAACTTACAATTCTTCAAAAAAAAACTTTTGAAGAAGGCAGTGATAGATGTCTCAAATATATTTTTGAATCTAACTTTCTCGATGTAATTCATGACCTTAAAAATCTCATATTAGTTTGAAATAATGTCATTTTAGAATTTGATAATACTAGACCATTTTTCTTAATAATTTGTAAAAATGTATTTAAATGTTTAAAATATATATCTAAATTTTCTAAAAAACTGGTACACCATCTATATAAACTATTGTAAAACTAGAATAAGGATTAAATATAGTATTCATAATATTTTGAAATTCAGAAGGTGCATTCTTTAATCCAAAGGGCATTACATTTCATTCATAATGTCCAAATGGTACTGTAAAAGTTGTGTTATATTTATCTTTTTCATCATGATTTGGACTTGCCAGACTCCACTTTTCATATCAAATTTTGAACAAATTACTACTTTAAAAATCCTTTTCGATAAATATCTTTTATTAGGAATTGGATATCTTATCTATTCTAATACTTTATTTAATGGTTTATAATTTATTACTAATCTTGGAGCTCCTCTTTCTATTTCAGCTTGATTGTTAACATAAAAAGCTGAGCAACTCCAAGGAGATTTGGAAGGCCTTATTAATTTTTTCTTCATTAATTCATTTATTTCTTTTTTACAATATTCCATTAATTCATGATTCATTTGAATAGGTCTAGTTTTAGTAGGTATATCTCTTTCATTAAATCCTTTAATATAAGGTTTTTTTACTATCTGATGTTTTCTATCCCAAAAAGCATTGGGAAGATCAGAAAAAACTTGTTCTTCTAATAGCTTAATGAAATCATAAATTTTTATTTTTATTCTATCATCTTTAAGCTGTTGATTTATTCTTTCATAATTTATATATTCCTTTAAAAATCTTATTTGTTTTCGTAATCTATTTATAGAATATTTTTTATTAATTTTATTTCTTTATTATCTCGTTGAATATTATTTATTTGAGAAATTTTATATTGTTTTAATAAACTAACATCTTTGAAAGTAGGTGAATAAATAAAAGGAAAATGAAGAATTTGACCATGTATTTCAGTTATATTTCCTTCTTCATCCATTAAAAATATTTGGGTTCGGGTAAAAGGAGTTCCTAAAATAACATCTTGAGCTAAATTATTAATTAGAATAAAAGGGTTTCTAAAGCATATATTTTGATTACAAATATGTGCTTCAAATAATTTATATTTAATATCCAAATGTTATATTTGCAGAATATAGTTTTTCAATAGTTCTTATCACATCTAGATGGTGGGAATTAATCCTCACTTATACAAATTTGATTAGCTCCAGAGTCTATTAAAGCTATTAAGTTTATAGAAAATTTTCTTTTAATATTAATGTTAATGGGAACATACCATTTTTGGAATTTTATTCTGGAGATTACTGCGATAAATTATCTATCTGGTCTTCATTGAGAAATAGATAACTTATCTTGGTTTTTTGCTTCATTTTTGTAGTTTTCCAGACAAAAGCGAAAATTTTATTTTGACATTTTCTTGTTGTAAAATTTTTATTTCCTTTTAATTTGATTTATTTCGCCTTATTAATCTTGAATAGAAACTTCTGAAGGCTTTTTAAACCTATTAAATATTTCTTGATGATTAAAAGGCTCTACTGGTGGCTTTTTTGCCTGTATAACTATATCCCTTAATTTTAATAAATATTCCTTTTTAATTTTAGTATCTTCTATTTTATCTATTAAATCATGTACTTGTTTTGAGTGGCTATTTATTTTCTATCGGTATCTATGGATTGGTCACAAGTCGAATTAGTCTCCACTAGCGTCATTCGAAGAACAAACAAGAAAAGGGTTACTGTTTATGTAGGATAGATGGATGTGGCCCAATGGCTAAAGCTCTGCCAGCTTCTTGTAGACTGAACAAGTGTTACGAGCATATTATGGGGGACCATCAAGCTCATTATGGAATTCCGTTACAATTTTATGGGATCTCACTCTCTATTTCCTCGGTATGCTAGCCCTGTTAAGTAACTGAATCTGCTTGTTCTCTTTCACTACACCAAACCCACGAAAGGCTACTTCCGCCTAAAAAGTGCTGGACTAGAAAGTGAGATATTTTTTAGAAAGGGAAATGGATCCAATCCCGTGTGCAAAGCATCTCGCTATTCGCTCAAACTCGCATGACAAGGAAAAGGGAACCCAAGCAAGAACTCCCACACTCAGCACTTCAAGCGGGACAGGCAGGACCCTGCAGATCCACTCTTTTTCCTATTCAAAGATCAGCCTCCCGGCTCTGTGTTTTCACATCGAGAATTATTGCAGATGAAGAGTTAACTGGGCTATGAACCGGGTTATGTAAAAAAAGTCTTACAAGGAATACCCTGCCTTCTTTTATGTTTAGATGTGAAGCATGTGGATCCTTTTTACCAAACTCAATACGGTGCCTCAACCCCTAGGGGTACCATATTGATTCTCTGCCGGTGTCTCCATTGAAAAAGACGTCCCAGAGACGGACCATCATGATAAAAAATACACATTTTTTTATTTCTGTCTCAAACTCTAAGGCTTGTGTTTGACGTGTAATCTTCCCTATCTAAACCAGTCATCTCATGATAGTCCCATGCAAAGCATTCTCTATACTACTTCAGCAACTGGCATACCTTTCCTAAAATAAACTCCTTTCTTTTTTTATTATGAAATTCCATAGTTATCGCGGAGTAGGAAATCTAGATAATTCTTCTGGAGCACAGATCTAGATGTTTGTTATAACATATTAGTCCTGTCTCTTATACACATCTAGATGTGTATAAGAGACTTAGGGAAGGGGAGTGCTCCCCATGCCCTATAGCAGCCTAAGACCGGGCATGAAGTTAGCTTTCAAGCAACGGCTACTAGTACTCGACCCCGCCGATCAAGGCCACTAAGGTCGTGATAGGCTTTTTTCTTTAAGACGCTCTCGTTTGGTTCGGATGAGTAAAAGCTATCAGTCCCTTCGGTCGGTTCACTCCGGTTGTCTTCCCTTATCTTCCCTAAGGTTCAGAGTTGTTCTGATTTGAGATGAGAAAGGAGCACCGGCCGAGCACCATGAATGAATAAGCCTCAGGCTTAGGAACTGCATTCTGCTTGCTTGGTTTTTGTTTTCTTAAATACAGCTGTTAACAATCCCTTATCACCGTCCAATCTCAGAGTCCAGAGGGAGGGATCTTAAAATAAGAATGAAATGGCGAGAGAGTCTATTAGGGCTGGCTGGAGGTCTGGTTCCTTTCTTAGCCTTGTTGAGTTAAGGGTTTTATAGTAAAAAAACCCGTTAAAAAGGGGGTTGTAAACCCCCCCTCCCCTTATTTTAGTTATAACTCCTCCTTCCTAAAATGATAAATGGTTCATTCTATGCCCTTTTTTCCTATAATAGGACCTTCAGGGATGATATAGAATTATGGGGTCCCTCACTGAACACTTCCTGGACCCCTTTCGTTCCTCTCCTTACAGTCGAGTGGCTTTCACTCCTCCCCCAGTTAGATTATTATTCATGGTTTGTTTTTGACGTATAATCTTCCCTATCATAAACCAGTCATCTCATGATAGTCCCATGCAAAGAAAATCTCTCATCTTCAAGAATCGCTGCATACCTTTCCTAAAATAAAATCCTTTCTTTTTTCTATTATGAAATTCCATAGTTATCCCGGAGTGGGAAAAGCCCCCAGTTCTCTCTCTAGCACCGCTTAGTGATGAAACAACAGCTAGTCTTGCTAACTAAATCAGTTCCTTCCCCTTAGCCTTAGTGCTCCCCATGTCTAGCTAGCAGCCTAAGACCGAGCATGCCTTTGGATCTACCTCTCGAGCACGAGGGTCGTATTGATAAGGCTATCGATCATGAAGGTTTGCCTATGGCTCTGTATCTACCTCTGTCTGCTGGTGCTTATTTTGATAAGCTGCAGGATCAATGACTGGATCAATGGTTTAAACTACTGCTTCTTCAACGCTTCTCTTGCGACTGCCTTTGCAGCTCTGTTTCGAGCCGAAGACAACAAATTGAGATCTTTCTTGATTCAAAAAAAGACTCGAACTTTCTTTCTACTTTCTATAGTATATAGTAGAAATCTCGGAAAACCCCCAAGGGGTCAATGAAAATGCGAATATAGGCCTTATTTCAGCAAATTTTAGCAAAAAATCTTTCAATTTTAGTAAGGCTCCTCCTATTAGCAGCGAGGGAAAGCAAAATTGCGGACTGTCCCCTTCAAGCCTACGGCTTTTCGGGGCCCTCAGGGATCGGATCCCCTCGGCTTCTGGGATAGACTTCGGCTTGTATATTTGAGAAATTAAGAAGAAAAAAATGAGATTTCAAAAAGAATTCAAATTTGAAATTTTTATGCACAAAAGAGGGGAAGAGAATGAACTAGAACAAAGCAGATTTTTTTCATTCCAGCATTTTTATACATGGGAGTACATCCAATAGGAAGCTTACACACACATAGACCAGCCACACAACTAAACACAACATTACAAAGTTAACTAAAATAGAAGAGTCCGTCGACTCTTCTCTTGGAGCTATAGCTAGTTCCCCCCGTTGTTTCCATTTCCCCTCCGGTTGCTTATGGCCCCCTCCGAAAAAAAAATTTATTTTGATTTGAAATAACATTAATAGTTTGACATGAACAGGAAAAAATTCCTACACATCCACAATCAAAATGTTCCGATTCATTATTTTCATAATCAAAAGATTCTTCCAGAATAATATTGATTTCTTCTATCTCTTCTTTAGAAGTACTTTCTTCTGAAGGTTCTTCATTTAATATATTTAATATTTTCTCTTTAGTTTCTTCTTCTAATTCTAATAAAGATATTTTCTTTCTAGTATCACAAACTTTTGCAGTATGTCTTGCTAAACCACATTTCCAACATACTAAATTAGAAGCTAATGAAAATTTAGGTTTCTTACTATTCTTTGAAGACTTAGATTTTGACTAAGAAAGAGTTCTTGATTTATATTTTGATTTAGAATAAGAAGGTCTATGATAGTAAGAAGAATAAGTTTTAGACTTGGATCCTATATTTCTAGAATATTTTGAATATTTTTTAGAATGTTTAACTTTACTAGAGGGAGGAGATAATTTTTCAAAACCAAAATCTTTACAGAATGATCCTAATTCTTTCTTAGTTTGCTTATGATCTCTTTTAAGTTGACTTTTAAGTTTTAAATCTATACATAATGCCAAAGCTTCTGCATTAACATAGTTTATTAGATCTCCATAAGTGAGTTTAGCATAAGGTATTTCTCCATTATATTTATCTCTTATTTTTTTGTCTTAATTTTTCTACAAACAATTTTGGGAATCCTGCTATAAATCTTTCTTTCTAATAAGCGTGGTTACAATCTGTTCTAAGGAATACTTTATTAAGAAAATCATCTTTATACCATCTAAAATCATGTAATTTTGGACAAATAAGATTAGCTTAGATTTCAAAACTTTTTTCTTGAAAATTCTGAGGTTCACCAATAAAATGTTTTGTAACAGCATAAAGTAATGTTGGGACTACATCTTGAACTCCACTAGTACTAGCAATTTGAGGAGTATTTATTATTTGATTATTGCTGCCTACTGATTCTGTAATCATTAGAACAACAATTTTCATTTGTCTGAATATAATTTCTTTCTTCTTCAGTTAGATAATTATCCCACAAACCTTTAGGGTTTTAGCTATTAATAAATTAGCACTTTGATGATTTGTATTTCCCTGGGCTTTATATGCAGTAGCACACATTCCCATTTCTTGAACCGTATTATATATTGGATGATCGGTTTGTCCATCTAAATTCCATTCACAAATACCCTTACCATTATAGGATGACAAGAATATTGTATGTCTTTCTTCAAACTGCATATCTGGAAAAGAACGCCTTGAATAAAAAAATTTTGTATACGGCATTCTCTTATTTTTAATACAACCTTTAGTTATTTTATTTGTTTGATTTTCTTCATGCTCTATTTTTTTCTTCTAATGATATTGTGGCTATTTCACCTGTTGTTTTTCATCTTTTTAGTTTTTTGTTCTACTTCTAAATTTTTTAACTTTTCTTCTAAATCATTGTATTTCATTTATTAATTTTTTATCACTGGTAATTCGAAGGGTTTAAATAAAGGTTGACTTGGGAAGGTTTTGGAGGTTTTTAAAGGAGATTGAAGGCTTTTAGGGATTTTAATTTTCTTTTCTAATTCTATTAAATGAAAAGATATTGTATTTAATATTTGATTTGTATGATTATTATGTTTATATATTTTATCTAAATCTTTTATTGTTGGATTTTTTTTTCTAAAGTAGTTGGGTCACTTATCTTAAAATGAGATGTTGTAACAATATTTCCTCTATGTTCGAATTTTACTTCTTCTACTAGAGGATAAGAAGAGTTTACCTTTTGAAAAGATGATGTAATCCATTCTTTTGTAGTAATTCCTAAATATGGCTTAATAAAAAGATTATTTATTTGCTTATTGCTGCAATAAATTTCAAACAATTTAAAGAAGTCTATACTTAACTTTACTCTTTCTAAATCTTTGTAATATTGCTCTCTAATTTCTTTTTGTTGATCATCATAGATCTAAAATTTTCAAAGAACCATTTTCGTTTATTATTATTTTCTTCACTTTTAAAATATTTTCTCAATAAATCCTTATCTAATTTAAATTCTGAAGAAATCATTAATATTTGTTCATCAAAATGCATCTGAGATCTTGTAGGAGATGCAGGAGGACTTGTAGAATTTTTTATATTTTGATATATAGGCTTAGGAATGTTAGGAGAAAAATCTACACTATGAATCTCTATTTTACTAGAGGTTACCTTATCATTTTCTTCTGCTTTTTCATGAATAGAATAGGTAGATGCCTTCCTGGGCGCCAAAGCAAATGGTCTATCGAACTGTATTTCAACAGATCCATCAGAAAATTCTACTATGTTTGAAATAGTGCTTTGAGGTCTAGGCATAGTTTTTACAGGAATTATATCTGAAAAATTCCATTTTGTAGAGTTTGTAATTTTATTCCATTCTAATCTTTTTGGAATATGCACATTTGAATGATTTAAATTTGCTTCAAATAAAAGTGTTTTAACATAACTCCTCTAGGAGAACACTTTGTAGCTTTAGGATTTACAGTAGTTTTCATTACTTTGTAATATATCATATATACAAGAGCTAAAGGTCTTGAATTATCAGTAAACTCTATATTTTTTGTTCGAATATTTAGAGTTAAATCAACTAAAACATAAAAATTAATTATTTGTTTGAATATTTTTCTTTAGTCATCTTCATTGTCATTATGATATCAGAGCCAGTCCAATTGATTTTATTTATTTAACAAAGAAGCTATATTGATTTAATTATCCTTACAATCTTATTATCTTATAAGAAGCTATATTAATTTAAATGTTTTAGCTGCTTTAACTCTAAATATTCAAACAAAAAATATAGAGTTTATTGATAATTCAAGACCTTTAGCTCTTGTATATAGAATATATTACAAAGTAATGAAAACAACTGTAAATCCTAAAGCTATAAAGTGTTCTCCTAGAGGAGAAACACTTTTATTTGATGCAAATTTAAAAAATTCAGATGTCCATATTATCTCTCCAAAAAGATTAGAATGGGATAAAATTAAAAACTCTATAAAATAGAATTTTTCAGATATAATTCCTGTAAAAACTATGCGTAGACCTCAAAGCACTATTTCAAACATAGTTGAATTTTTTGATGGATCTGTTGAAATACAGTTCGATAGACCATCTGCTTTTGCCCTCGGGTGGGCATCTACCTTTTCTATTTCTAGAATAAGGACATATTAATCTTACTTTCAAAGAATAGTTTGAAATTTTCTTTACTCCAGCCATAGATATTTTTCTTCCCTCTAAAAATTATTTATTTTAAAAAATTCCAAAAAAGGCTCGACAATATTAGGAATTTATTTTAGTTGATACTGAATCGGTTATAATAGAGCACATTTCAGAAGATGAAGAAAGAAGGAAAAAATCTTTAGCAAGTGGTGGTGATTCAAACACATTTTATACTTATTCCAAGATGAAGATATTAAAGATATTTAGACCGCCAAATTGGCCTAGTGCAAATTATAATACTCTAGTTGACATTCTCAAAACCATGGAACCTTCCAATATATACTTATGTGGGTTACATCAAGGCATGGCAATATATTGTATTATGCAAGCCATTCAATCATTCATGGTTTATTCAATTTGACAAAAATATTATAGGATTTCCTAGATGATTTTACGAGTGGTAGGAAGATTTTGGTGCTAATGCTCAAATTTTACCTCCAAACTATTACAAAGAATATGAGAAATTTTGTCAAGAAGAGAGAGAGAATTAAATGATCCCATTATGTCTCTTCAATTTTTTCATCTAAATAAACTCCCATTTATTATGGCATAGAATTTCAATAAATCCAATGTATATGGACTCCCTGTTTTATCGAGAAAATTTAGAATCAAATGGTGGAATTCAGTTAAAGATAAAGAAGGATGCTCTACTAGTAGCAGTCAAGAAGAGTTTTTAACTACTAAAAGTAAAATTCAAAGTATAGTGGCTTTTAATATGACAAAAGATGAATTCAATTTTCATCTTCAAGAGTGCTCTAAGTCAAATTTCATCCGAAGAAGAATGCGAAAATTCTACCAAGAAGGAAGACCAAGAGAAAGATCCCTATTATGACAATGAAGACGATTGTTTTGGAATTTTTTTCACCTATTCCATAAAACTTTTTCAGAAGCACATGGGGATTCTGATAAGATTCTTCAATTATTCAATAGCACATGGGTATTCTTACAAGATTCTTAAAATTATTGTACTAAATTCATTTCAATAATGTGTCTTTTCTATGTAAAAAATAGTGGCTACTTTATATGTCAAAAATAGTGGCTACTTTATTTCAAATCAGAGTATGACCTTTGTCAGCTATTTAGAGTAAATCATTGTACTATAAAAACTATTCTAGATTCTTTATTTGCCTGTTTAAATGCATTTGTATTCAAAGTGAGGCAGAGTGAAGTTAGATCTGGAAAAATATTTGAGAGTTCTATCACTACCTTCTTCAAAAGTTTTCTTCAAGAATTGCAAGTTTTCATATGTCAATAAAATTTTATGTTTAATACATTTTATTCTTTATCAATTTACTTCAGTTTCATTCCTTTTTGAATTGATATCTTATGCAAAAGTATGAGTAATCATTTTGATAGGATTAAATTTCTTAAATGGTGTATAAGAAGTCTCTAAAACAAATAGAGACTACAAGATTATTAATATTAATAAATGAATCTAGATTAGAAGAAATTAATAGAGAAATAAATTATATATATAAACAAGATAATAACGATAAATTTTATATAGAGGAATTATAAGAAGAAAAATCATCATGAATATATTATTATTATGTTAAACAAAATAATTAAACAAAACCTAGAAGAGTTATCTTCTTTAGTAGATTGATAGTAGATTTACCCGATTTACCTGGGTTTGTCATTATGGTATTAGATACCTAAAATCTTCTAATAGAATTTTCTGATGGATCTGTTGAAATACAGTTCGATAAACCATCTGCTTTTGCCCCCAGGAAGGCATCTGTCTCTTCTATTCATGAAAAAGTAGAAGAAAATGATAAGGTAACCTCTAGTAAATAGAGATTTATAGTGTAGATTTTTCTCCTAACATTCCTAAGCCTATATATCAAAATATAGAAAATTCTACAAGTCCTCCTGCATCTCCTACAAGATCTCATATGTGTTTTGATGAACAAATATTAATGATTTCTTCAGAATTTAAAATAGATAAGGATTTATTGAGAAAATATTTTAAAAGTGAAGAAAATAGGAATAAATGAAAATGGTTCTTTGAAAATTTTAATGATGATCAACAAAAAGATATTAGAGAGTAATATTACAAAGATTTAGAAAGAGTAAAATTAAATATTGATTTCTTTAAATGGTTTGAAATTTATTACAGCAATAAGCAAATAAATAATCCTTTTGTTAAGCTCTATTTAGGAATTACTACCAAAGAATGGATTACATCCTTTGTTCAAAAGGTAAACTCCTCTTTTCCTCCAGTAGAAGAAGTAAAATTCGAACATAGAGGAAATAGTAATAGGTTACAGCATCTCCCTTTAAGATCAGTGACCCAACTACTTGAGAAAAAAGTCTAACTATAAAAGATTTAAATAAAATATATAAACAGACTAATTATACCATCCAAATATTAAATACAATGTCTTCTCATTTAATAGAATTAGAAAAGGAAATTAAAACCCCTGCAAGCCTTCAATCTCTTTTTAAATAACCTCCAGAAACTTTCCCAAGTCAACCTTTATTTAAACCCTTCAAATTACCTCTTAAAGATATTCCTGTATTAAATAAAGATAAAAAAATTAATAGATGAAATAGTAGAAAAGTTAAAAAATTTAGAAGCAGAACAAACAAACCAATCATCCAATGTATAATACGATTCAAGAAATGGAAATGTGTGCTACTGCATATAAAGCCAAGGGACATACAGATCATCAAAGTGCTAATTTAATAATAGCTAGTTTTACAGGAAGCCCTAAAGGTTTGTGGGATAATTATCTAATTGAAGAAGAAAGAAATTATATTCATACATAAGATAAATGAAGAATGTTGTTCTAATGATTATAGCATCAGTAGGCAGCAATAATCAAATAATAAATACTCAAACTGCTAGTAGAGTTCAAGATGCACTCCCAACATTAATTTATGCTATTACAAAATATTTTATTTGTGAACCTCAGAATTTTCAAGAAAAAAGTTCTGAAATCTTAGCTAATCTAACTTGTCCAAAATTACATGCTTTTAGATGGTATAAAGATGTTTTTCTTAATAAAGTATTCCTTAGAACATATTGTAACCACGCTTATTGGAAAGAAAGATATTTATAGCAGGATTGTCAAAATTGTTTGCAGAAAAATTAAGACAAAAAATAAGAGATAAATATAATGGAGAAATACCTTATGCTAAACTCACTTATGGAGATCTAATAAACTATGTTAATGCAGAAGTTTTGGCAATATGTACATATTTAAAACTTAAAAGTCAACTTAAAAGAGATCATAAGCAAACTAAGAAAGAATTAGGATCATTCTGTAAAGATTTTGTAGTTTTGAAAAATTATCTCCTCCCTCTAGTAAAGTTAAACATTCTAAAAAATATTCAAAATCTAGAAATATAGGATCCAAGTCTAAAACTTATTCTTCTTACTATCATAGACTTTCTTATTCTAAATCAAAATATCAATCAAGAACTCTTTCTTTGTCAAAATCTAAGTCTTCAAAGAATAGTAAGAAACCTAAATTTTCATCAGCCTCTAATTTAGTATGTTGGAAATGTGGTGTAGCAAGACATACTGCAAAAGTTTGTGATGCTAGAAAGAAAATATCTTTATTAGAATTAGAAGAAGAAACTAAAGAGAAATTATTAAATATATTAAATGAAGAACCTTCAGAAGAAAGTACTTCTAAAGAAGAGATAGAAGAAATCAATATTATTCTGGAAGAATCTTCTGATTATGAAAATAATGAATCGGAACATTTTGATTGTGGATGTGTAGGAATTTGTTCCTGTTCATGTCAAACTATTAATGTTATTTCAAATCAAAATAATTTTTTTTTTGATTTAATAGATAAAAATAGAAGATACTGAAATTAAAAAGGAATATTTATTAAAATTAAGGGATATAGTTATACAGGCCAAAAAGCTACCAGTAAAGCCTTTTAATCTTCAAGAAATATTTAATAGATTTAAAAAGCCTTCAGAAGTTTCTATTCAATTTACAAGGCGAAATAAATCAAATTAAAAAGGAAATAAAAATTTTACAACAAGAAAATGTTGAAATAAAATTTTCGCTTTTGTCTAAAAAACTACAAAAATGAAGCAAAAAATCAAGATAAACTATCTATTTCTCAAGAAAGACCAGATTGATAATTTATCATAGTAATCTATATTGAGAGAATAAAATACAAATCTAGATGTTCCCATTAACATTAATATAGAAGAAAAAAAATTCTGTAAACTTAATTGCTTTAATAGATTCGGGAGCTAATCAAATTTGTATAAGTGAATATTAATTCCCACCAGATACTGTGAAAGAACTAGTGAAAAACTATATTCTGCAAGTGAGGATAAACTTTGGATATTAAATATAAATTATCTGAAGCACATATTTGTAATCAAAATATATGCTTTAGAAACTCTTTTATTCTAATTAATAATTTAGCTCAAAATGTTATTTTAGGAATTCTTTTTATAACCCAAATATATCCATTTTTAATGGATGAAGAAGGAAATAGAACTGAAATACACTCTCAAATTCTTCATTTTCCTTTTATTTATTCACCTACTTTCAAAGATGTTAATTTATTAAAACAATATACAATTTCTCAAATAAATAATATTCAACGAGATAATAAAGAAATAAAATTAATAAAAAATCATTCTATAAATAGATTTGAAAAACAAATAAGATTTTTAAAGAAAGAAATAAATTATGAAACAATAAATCAACAGCTTAAGGATCATAGAATAAAAATAAAAATTTCTATTTCATTAAGCTATTAGATGGACAAGTTTGTTTTGATCTTCCGAATGCTTTTGGTATAGAAAACATCATATAGTAAAATTACCTTATCTATTATATTTAATGAAAGAGATATACCTACTAAAGCTAGACCTATTCAATCATGAATTAATGGAATATTGTAAAAAAGAAATAAATGAATTAATAAAGAAAAAATTAATAAAGCCTTCCAAATCTCCTTGGAGTTGCTCAACTTTTTATGTTAACAATTAAGCCGAAATAGAAAGAGGAGCTCAAAGATTAGTAATAAATTATAAACCGTTAAATAAAGTATTTGAATGGATAAGTTACGCAATTTCTAATAAAAGAGGTTTATTAAAAAAGACTTTTAAAGCAGTAATTTATTCAAAATTTGATGTGAAAAGTAGATTTTGGTAAGTCCATTTGGACATTATGATTGGAATGTAATGTCCCTTGGATTAAAGAATGCATCTTCTGAATTTCAAAATATTATGAATACTATATTTAATCCTTATTCTACTTTTACAATAGTTTATATAGATGATGTACTAGTTTTTCAGAAAATTTAGATCAATATTTTAAACATTTAAATACATGGATCTTTTACAGATTATTAAGAAAAATGGGTTAGTATTATCAAAATCTAAAATGAAATTATTTCAAACTAATATTAGATTTTTAGGTCATGAATTACATTAAGGAAGTTATAAACCAATTTGTAGAGCTCTAGAATTTTATTCTATATTTCCAGATAAAATTAAAGGTAAAAATCAATTACAAAGATTTTTGGGATGTTTAAATTATATATCAAATTTTATTCCAAACCTTAGGCAAATTTATGAACCTTTATATTAGAAATTTAGAAAAAATCCTCCTAGTTGGAATCAAGAGCATACTGACATAGTTAAGAAACTTAAAAAACTTGTTACTAATTTACCATGTTTAGAAATATCTCATCCAAATGCTCTTATGATAGTAGAAACAGATGCTTCAGATTTAGGATATGGAGGAATTTTAAAACAAAACCTAGAAGAGTATGTATATACATATATCTATATATATGTATGTATATCTAAGTATACATAAATATACATATATATGTGTGTATATATATATATATATATGTATGTATGTATATATATGTGTGTGTGTGTGTGTTTGTGTATGTATGTGGATACATATGTATATGTCTATTTGGGTATATATACACACACACGTACACACACGTACACACACACATACACACACACACATATATATATATATATGTGTGTGTGTATGTGTGTTAATTTGCTCCAGTCAGAAACCAGGCAATTGGTTTTAGGCTTATCCTTTGCTTCGTGGGTTAATGACGTTCGTTCTGCACCAGGATCTCAAGGGGCAGACGATCCTGAATAATGAAGAACCTGGGTTTCTGCTTAGTTTGGGAAGTGTTTAGTTGGTGGCCCTTGGTGGGCCAGTTTACGTGTAATTCATCAGTTGACAAAAAGATTGTTGTGAATAAAAAGTTTATTGAAAATTAATATATTGCCTTGTACATTCAGAAGAAATTACAACATGGTAGTTGATAATTACGTAGTTAATGGCCCTAATGTACAAATCAACGCTGATTATTCCTAGATTAGATTATTTAGGTATCTGAGTACAGAATGCTGGAACCTCCTGGGTATCATGGAGGTGTTCTAGGCAAATAGTGGTACTATTATAGGGAGGGACGGAGGGAGTTAGTGGGCCTTGCAGGCGTACGGAGAGGGAGTTAGTGGGGACTGTACCCTGTAACGGGGAGGGAGTTAGTGGGGACTGTACGTTTGAAAATGAAAGGGCCCACTAGATGTACATAAAGCAGCTAAAGCATAACCTTTGGTACTCTTTGTCGGGGGTAATGATTGCTTCGTGGAAGTTTCTTCTTGTCCTTTGGAATAAGTGGACTGTTAATTCCCATAAGCGTGGTAAGATTTTTAATGTTAAAAATATGGGGAAAAATTATAAGATTTAAACATACATGCATGACCAAACAGTTTATTGTAGAACAAGGTTAAAAAAAAAAAAAAAAACTTATAAGGAAAATTAAATTGACACTACGATTAAGTGGAAAGAAAAATTGAAACTTGTCCTCTCAAACATTTGAAAAAAAAGAATAAAAAAGAATTGAATTTAATGATTTGGCTAATAAGCTTAACAGTCACATTTGGGAAGATAGTCGAGGTATTATCAAGTTAAAACAAAAAGGGTTAATTATATTTTATCCCCTTAAACTCTAACATTATTAATACTTTAATCCCTAGCTTAGTTTTTGAACACTAAAATTTCTGGACTACGATCAGCTCTAACGACATTTGAAATTTTGAATAAATAGACAAATATGCCCTTTAGTTATTTACACTTTATCCTTTTAAAGTTTAATGTCACTATTAATTTAGTCCTTAATGTTATGTTTTGTACTCTTAAACCCCTATGTTATGTCAACTCAATATTTTGATTATTCTATTTTTATTTTATTCTAATTTGTTTTTACCTCCATTTGCTCTACATCCCTCCAATAACTATTAACGCCACCACTATCAATTAAAAAATAATGCATTATGTTTTTAAAACTGCATTATTTTTTAAAAAAAAATTATTATCCTAATCTTCTTTAAAAATTTTTCGTTTATTCCTATTTGGCCTAAACATTTTAAAATATAAATTAATTCAAAATTTCTAGACTCTAAGTATATCTTTCTATTTAGCTGACATTTCAATTTATTTTTTTAACATTTCAATCAAGATGTGTGAAACTATTATAATTAATCATCAGTTACAAAGATTCGTATTTAAAAAGTGATATCGGTCATACTATATCATCTTATCGAATTTATTACTAACCATATCTTCATATTAAATTTGCTGAATCAAATCTAATATTTATGAAAATTTAATTTATCAAACAGAAATAAATGAAAAATAAAGATTAGAATTTGTTGGCCCCAAAAGCAATCTAAGAGGAGGGTGAATTAGGTTGTCTCTAAAACAAACCTTTTTATGTGCTTAATAGAAATTCAAACTTTATGCACCAAATGAAAACTTAAGCACAAATGAATACAATAGATATTCAACAATTTAAGCATAAAGAACAAATAAGAATATTGAAATTAAGAGAATCAAACCAAACTCCCTAGCTTCTTATTCAAGCTTGGAGCTTGCAACTACAAAGAGCTTCTTACAAGGTAACTACCAAGTTCACAACTTGAAGTTCAGCCACTAAAAGTCTCTTCAAAGTAGGTGAGACAATAACCTCTTGTACACAAATGAGGATCACTCTTGCTCACACTAATTTCCTTTAGTTGAGCCAAGAGTTTTACACTCACAACCTCCCTTTGTTACAATTGTTATCTCTCCACTCTTACACTTGAAGAACTCTTACACTTCTAAGCTCTTTTCACACTACCTACACTATTACAACACTTGTACCCACTATTTCTCCCAAATAGCTCAAGTATTATTTGTAATCAATGTAGAAGTCTCTTCATAATTAAATCAGACCTAGGGGTATTTATAGTTGCCAAATATCTGCTTCCAACAACTTCCCAACGGCTATTTTCTGTTTACTGGAAAACTAGCCGTTGGACCTTTCGGACGGCCGATGCAACAAGAGTGCATCCGATGCAAACTAGCCGTGATAGAATGAACAGGTTTCGGCCGCTAAACCTGCGTCCGACTTTGCGTCCGTTCTCGAGGGTATTCGTTCGGACGTCCGAGGATGCGTCCGAACATGCGTCCGATCGAAGCGAAGTCTTCTGGAAATATGATCGGACGCTTTTCTTCGTCCGAGGCTTGCTTCAAATTCTTTGTGTCGGACGATTACCATCGTCCGAAACTCTGTCATTCGGACAGTCATTTGCGTCCGTGAAGTCTTGTGGTTGTTTTGTTTGGACGATCATTTGCGTCCGAACCTACCTATTTTTCTGCACACTTGTTATCAAACCATTAGTATGATTTGGTCATCATCAAAACATGATTAACATAACTGGGGTTCAACAGAATTGAATATGAGTAAAATGATCAAAAACTTTATTTCGCATAAAGGAAGAGCTTAATTGCTCGGGTTAAATACATTAA
Organism: Cinchona pubescens; assembly: GCA_025175665.1. Lineage (NCBI taxonomy): Eukaryota > Viridiplantae > Streptophyta > Magnoliopsida > Gentianales > Rubiaceae > Cinchona > Cinchona pubescens. The sequence continues at coordinate 218,155 of JANKKI010000361.1, read as the reverse complement.
ACCCCCCTTAAGCTTCGGGCTGTTTTGCATTAATCCCCTTAACTTTATTTTTTTCTCACTTTTCCCCTTGACTAACGGTCAAATGTAACTCCGACCGTTAATTTTTTCAAAAAGACAATTTTAACTCTAATGGTTAATTGCGGTAAACCCCTTTAAGCGAGATTTCACTTTCATCCATCATATAAGTTTTGTATCATTTAATGCTTTGGGATAATAAGAAGTAATAATGCTATCAATATTATTAAAAATATAATTATGCTCTGAATTAATTAATATTCTAATTCTCGAATGATGTTTTCTTCAATATTTAAAACTTAAAAATATAATGAAATAATAAATTTTAAAATTTTTGATAAATTATTAAAGTTGTTTCATCTAAATTATTTTATTGAGTTTTAGTTAGTATGTATAAAGTTACTTTATATAATTTAGGCGATAGTTGAATTAGATTAACAAAGGAAAAAAAAAGTAAGAAGAAAATCATTTTAAATAAGCATAAAGAAAAGCAAAAAGAAAAGAGACTAATGGAACTTTAATAGATACTTATGGGTCTTGTATATTTAAAAATTTGCTTTTACATTAAAATAAAATATGATAGATACAAAAAGATCAAAAGATATCGATAGTGTCAGGGAATTTTTGCATTTAATTTTTTTTCACAAGTATTTTAAAAAAATCACTGGTATTGATGGGCGTCATTATATTTTTAGTTGTTATGACAATACTTTTATATTGATTAATGACTAAAGTATGTTAATTAACACAAAACTAGAATTAAGTACTAAAATGGCAAATGTAATAAACTTTAAGGAGTTAATTTTGTATTTTCTTGCAGTGGCTAGGGGTATATCTTTCTTGAATTTTCAATAGCCAAATTACTGATATGTACTAATGGAAGAGACAAATTGAGAAAAAAATAACGTTAGGGGGTTTAGTACAAAACAACACAAACCTTAATAGGATTTATTGATTTAACCCTAATTGCTCAAAAGATAACATCTGAGACTAAAGTTTTGGTGATGCTAAAGTTTAAGGGGTAAAACGTAATTAACCCAACAAAAAACTTGAAATTATAATATGCACATTTATTATCTCGTATATTTAGAACAAAATAAAGCGTTCTTTCAATCAGTTTTATTTTCGTTGTTTTACGTACCATCCATTATGAAGTTAAAATTTTAATTTTTAATAAATATATTTATAGTTATCATATTACTTATTCATATATTCAACTCGTGTAAAATTATAATTATTCAGTAAATCGAGTTTAATTTTCTAAATTGTTAAATTATGGGATGAATTCTTTTAGTCAAAAAAGCACATTTTATGTGTATACACTTTTAGAAAAAATAATAAAGAATTAAATGAAAAGGATAATGGTTATTTAAAAGGAGGTTGAGGTTAAAAGAAGTTATTTGGTAGTGCGTTAAGTGTAGTATTATATGTTAATAATAAAAAAATTGTTAAATTAACTATAAATTATACCAAATTACTCTAACATTATTGAAAGTGGTAATGGTAACTAGGGCTAAGGGCAAGCTCTATGTGTGCGCAACTAAAGAAAAAACTAATAGAAAGGGATTTGAGAGTGGTTATGGGAAATTATGAATAGTTAAGAGGTAGAAAATAAATAAAAGTTAAAAAGTCTTATACTAAAGAATTTTCTCAAAAGCTATTAATTAAATAATAATAATAACTAGTTCAATTGGTATACTCAATGTGTGTGGATAATTGTTCTTTAGATTGAATGAAAAAGAACAAAAACTAAAATACAAGTTAAAGAAAGGGTTATGAGAAATTATGGCTATGATGTAAGAAGTTATAGGATATTATGGACACTAGGACTAAAAGCACAACCTGCGGTGTGCTTTTATAAAAACTAGCAATTGAGGCACACTTGATGTGTGTGCATAATTACGTTGAAAGGTTTGAATTTGACAATTACATATACGATTGCATATTTATGGTAATTATGTAATATTTCAAAAAGCATTGGCATACACTAAAAATGAATATTAATAAAAAAAAATCCAAATGTATAATGGAAGGGCATGCACTGGGTTTTGAAGAGAAGGGCAAATTACTAACCTTTTATTCCAATCAAAGTAGGAAACATAAATTTCAATCACCAAAGGCAATAAATTTATAAAATTTATTAAAGTGTAAATTATTTAATCTCAAAATTTTCTCATGAGCAACAATGCAAACAATTGGTAAATATTATGAATTTCATGTTGAAAACAAAAGATTTGTGATACTTTGACCAAGTAAGGGTGCATGCCTGATCTTGAGAAGTTCTTATGATGATAAATCCAATGTTTAATTTACATGCTCAAGTTAATGCTTCATTTTGGGGAGGAAAAAAAAAGAGCAAGACAATGAAAGAAAACCAAATACCTGACTGTCCATTAACATCCATCAATTCCCTCAAATATTTTGGATTGACTTCTTCTCCTTTATTCTTTTAGCATATGGTTGTTGAATTTTGGCGGTATTTTGAAGTAAGTGATATGCAGAGAATATTTATTGTGGAATGTTGAGTGATTGAGAAAAATAGAAAATAGGTTTTCATAATAATCAGTTCTTTTGGTGGTTATAGAGTGTATGACATCGTGGGCTGGAGAAGTTGTAAAGATGGTAGAGCGTGTAGAGAAACTTAATAGTTGGTAAAATAATTAAAATTGCACCTAAAAAAAAGTGGGCCAAAGCATTATTAAAGTAGTAATAAAATTTATGAGTGCTGTTTTATATGGATTATTTTCCCACCTATATAGCGTAGTAGGCTTTCAAGAATTATACCAAGAATAAAAATTACACCAAAAAGATTGAGTAGTTATTAAAATTAGAAAAAATAGATTAATTTAGTTTTTTTAAATTTTACGGTATCGATTAATTTTGTTCCTTACCCATCATAAAGATTAATTTAGTCTCTTATTATTAAAAAATTAATCAATTTAAGGCCTATAATGGGAATTATGGACAAACTAATGGAGTCATTAACAACACATCTATTACATGTTAACGACCATGTGATTATCACGTGACTTGTTCCGTTAGTTTATTTATGACTTTCGTCACAGGTCTTGGTTAATTTTTTTAAACATGAGAGACCAAATTAGTGTGTTGTAATAGATAAAGAATCCGAATCTTGTTGATATCCCGAGATAAAAGACTAAACTAGTATTTTTCCTTTAAAGTTGTAATGGGTTAATTTTTTATTGTTAAAATTACATCAAAATTGTAATTACACCCAAATGTTCTTCCATGATATGAAGTACTAATAGTAGTTTTTTGCGCAACCTCTAGAATAGTTTCAACTAAAATTAGCCCAAAAAAAAAAAATTCAACTTCAAGTTCGAAGACCAATATAGAGGAAAATTTTACCATTCTCGAGCCATACCAATTATAGATTAAATATTTATATAATACAATATTATATGTTTGTATTCTAAAAGTTAACGGTACAAGCCTTTAAAGAAAAAAGGCAATGATATTGCCACAGCTAAATCCTTAATGCCATAATTAATTTAAGTGAACTAACAAATTTACCTTTTACAAAAGTCAACAAAAAAGTCCCAAATCTAGCCGGGTTCCTCCTTCCCAATCCGCCTTTCCCCCTCCACAATTCATCCACACCTTATCGCACTACCCTCATAATATTATAACCTCTACTCCCTAGCCTCTCAACTCTCTTTCACCTCCCATTCCACCGACTCCATCCCAACCTTGCAATTTCGCACCCCTTCCTAGAAACCAAATCCCCCTTACCCATTCACTCATACAGGAAAAAAATGCTGCTAATTGATTCCATAAGGTTGGAACTAGGAGATGAATATCAGGAAAAAGAGACTTGAAATAAATTAAAAATGGAAGAATATTACTGGAAAAATGGAGGGCAGGAGGGGAGAGATTAGGCGAGCTTGGAAGTGAGCATCACTTAACTGATTAATTAATCGGCAGATAAAATTTTTGTGTAATTTTGAAAAATATTGTAATTAACTTTTATACATTTTTAATATCAAATTGAATTCAATTTAAAATGTGAAAATTTAATTAATCAAATTCGAATTCAGTATTCGGATTTGAATTTGATTAACCAAATTCGACTTGGGTTAGTTGGACCATTAACATTGGGTTAAAATCCTATTACAAATACCTTCAAAAAAAATCAGAATACAGAAACCTACCATTTTCCAAGCAAACTCCTATTTTTATTTTATTTTTGCCACATAATTTAATATGTCTATGATTTTATTGATAAATGATTCGGATAAATAAGTAAAAAATTATATCATATAACTTAATTGAATAAGAATCAATATAATTACGTATAATATATACTATAATTAATATTATGTACCTTGCACGTATTAATACAATATGCATGACAAGACTATTTAATGTGATCTATGGATACTAATTTAACAATATAAGTATGAATTAATATGTAAGTATATAACAATTGTATGAATTAAGTTAAAAAAAAGCTAATTATAATAATTTAATAATAAACATATTTTTACATGAATAACTACATTTATATTTTTAGTGATGCACTATTTATATATCAAAATATTTTAATAAAACTTTATTTTAATTATTGAATTCAGTAATTGGTTAATCAAATTCAAAAAGCTTCTCTACTATTTTTGAATTTATTAACCGTATTCATGAATTCAATTAACCAATTTCTGACAATCAAAATCAAAATTAATCGAATTTATTAACCGAATTGAATTCGATATCGTATACACAATTAACCGAATCACACTGACAACCCTAACAAATTAAGGTTATTCATATTATTTTTTTCGTATGTTTTTGCACTAGTTTTGACAAATTTAGAGTTTATGTGTTTGTTTTCGTGCATTTCTATTTTTATATGTTCATGAGTGTTTTGTTTAGTATTTAAGTGTTTATTTAATGTTATATTATAGATAATAATGTGTGTTTTTGTCCTAGGGTCGTGTAAGAACAAACGACACATCAATCGTACGTTGAACAACAATTTTAAAAGCAAAACGGCACAACCAGCGCAAGCTGTCAGGGGGAATTCACCTTAAGCAAACTCCATAGGCCAAAACTTTTTGCTTCTAGCGAACATGAGCAGAAAAATCATCGCTTTCATCAAAAGATAATAACATAAATGCTTGCCTTAAGCAAACATGGAAAAAGCATATGACAACTTTGTTGAACCACAGTTATGTCGTTGTTAATCATGTTTTGATGATGACCAAATCATACTAATGGTTTGAAAACAATAAGTGCAGAAAAATCTTGCTTAATATCAGCTGATGTCATATGATTCTCCGAACAAAACACTTAGTTAACCCCTCAAATTCGTATTACAGCTAGATCTGTCTCTTATACACATCTAGATGTGTATAAGAGACAGAACTACCCGTTGGATCGTTCGGACGAAGAAACGTCCGATCATTTTCCGAAGACTTCGCCGATCGGACGCATGTTGGACGCATCCTCGGACGTCCGAACGAATACCCTCGAGAACGGATGCGTGTCGGACACGATTTAGCGGCCGTCCGAACGGTCCAAGCTAGTTTGTTCGGACGCACTCTGCATCGGCCGTCTGAAGGTCCAACGGCTAGTTTTCCAGTAACCAGAAAATAGCCGTTGGGAAGTTGTTGGAAGCAAATATTTGGCAACTATAAATACCACTAGGTCTGATTTAATGCAAAATATACTTCTACATTGATTACAAATCATTTTCCCTTGAGCTATTTGGGAGAAATAGTTGGTACAAGTGTTGTAATAGTGTAGGTAGTGAGAAAAGAGCTTAGAAGTGTAAGAGTTCTTCAAGTGTAAGAGTGGAGAGATAACATTTGTAACAAAGGGAGGTTGTGAGTGTAAAACTCTTGGCTCAACTAAAGGAAATTAGTGTGAGCAAGAGTGATCCTCATTTGTGTACAAGAGGTTATTGTCTCACCTACTTTGAAGAGACTTTTAGTGGCTGAACTTCAAGTTGCGAACTTGGTAGTTGTCTTGTAAGAAGCTCTTTGTAGTTGCAAGCTCCAAGCTTGAGAAGCTAGGGAGTTTGGTTTGATTCTCTTAATCTCAATAATCTTATTTGTTCTTTAAGCTTAAATTGTTGAATATCTATTGTATTCATTTGTGCTTAAGTTTTCATTTGGTGCATAAAGTTTGAATTTCTATTGAGCACACAAAAAGGATTGTTTTTAGAGACAACCTAATTCACCCCCGCCCCTCTTAGGTTGATTTTGGGGCCAACAAACTTTTCACGATTTTAGTTGATTTTAGGGTTTCGAGTGTTCATTTTAGACCCATTTTAGTACATTTTGAAACTTATTCAAAACCCTACAAATTGTAATTCTTAACCAATAAATAAGGGTCTCTAATACCCCAAAGAACACGTTTTTGCTTCAGCTCCCCTTCAAGATATGCAAGATTAGATTAGAATTTTCTTTATTTTAAAAAAGAGTTGAAGAGAAGGTTCAAGATTAATAACATTGAATTGAAAATATGCGATTCTTCATTATGTAAGTATTTTTAAATCTTTTTTAAATTTTTATTAAGCCATTTAATTCTTCTTTTATTGTACTTTTAAACGCTTTTTAGGGTTTACAAGTATTCTTCTATGTGTTCAATTTATTATTTTCTATAATTACTTCATTCTATTAATAGTTAGAGTAATTTATTGCTTTCATGGATTAATTCTAGATTTAGTTTTTAGATTAATTTAGTCAAATCTCTTACATAATGATTTTCTTCAAATAGCATTTTGAATCAAATAATCGATACTTATTAAATCAATTCATGTGGATTCGATCCTACTCCCATTATATATTATTTGATTTCGTACACATGCGATGCATATTTTAGTTAGATTAAGAGATTTTAAATTTTATAACTAAGATATTTCATGTATCACACACTCCTACGCAAGGTTAACGGAGGTAGTGGGAAGGGAAGTTCATGTGTAGGCGCACATAAGCAGAAAAGGAAGAAATTGGATTGAGAAATTTTTATGACTTTCGAAGGATATAATTGTCATATTAATAAATTGGAAAATACTTAGGTATACCCGATCTTTGCCTTACTTGTACACCTTGTGGTGTGGATTAAATTTTAGAGAATCTATGACATCAGCTGATTTAAGCAAGATTTTTTAAAATTTAATCCTGACCACAGGGTCTACAGGTGGGGTCAAAAATCGAGTCTACCTAAATATTTGTCTAATAAATTTTGTACAGAGCAAAACTACACATGTATGTTATAATTTTTGAAAATTCTAAACTCCTGTTGAAAGAATTATTTTCTAGAAATTTGTACAATATAATATTATATATTTTAAAAATTATACTATATAAATTTTTAAATTTAACGGAATAATTTCTCACATATAGGTCCCCTTTATATATATATATAAAGCATGAGAATCTTTTGATATGTGTTATTCATTCATTAATATATTTATCAAAATTTTAAGCTCTTTCCAATAACTCCTCTCTTTATCTTTTATCATTTTTTTATTAATATATTATTTTTCTTTTATTTTACACATATATTAAGTGTACCCATACCAAGTATATATTATCTTTCCTATATTATCTCTCCTCCCTCTTTCTCTCACACACAACACGCTGAACAACAGACATGTGACGTGTTTCTCATCTGAGCCGCCACCTCCTCCCTTCTACCATTATTATGTGTTAAGCAACCTCCCAATCAAAATTCCAATTTTCCACTCCAATCCAATTCACACAAATTATCTCTCCATCTTCCCGATACCTGTAAAAAAGTTTCCCACCTTCTTTAAAACTGACATCCATATAAAAAAGTCGGTTCATTGATGACCTCTACTCTGCTCCGGCTATAAATCCTCGCCGTCAACGTGTCATCTCAGCGACAGGCGGCAGCCGCTTTCTTTTTCATTAAATAATTTCTCGTTTTCTTATCTGTTATGAAGTTCGCTGGTTTAAACAATACATTCATTCATTCTTTGTGTTCAAGTTGTCGTTTTTCATGGATGAATAATAACGGTGAGTTTCATCAATTTTTTCTGTTGTTTGATTCAGGTAATTAATTGAATTAATCAATGATGAAATTTATGTTATTTATTCTTGTGATATTGATGATATTGTTTTGATAATTAAAATTTTTATTTTTTATTTTTTGAAATTGTGGAGCAGTGGTTGGTGGTGTGAATTCGCGAGAAAAGTTAGGTTTGGTAGTGGTTGATGTTGATGGGGAACACTGACAAGGGCCGCTATATTTCTGTAATTCCCTTAACCAGCTTGCAAATTGGGTAATTCTATTGTTATTTTTTTTCCCTATTTGAAATTTCTTAATTTATTAGTATTACTGGTGAAGATACAGGTGTATGTGTATTTAGACAGAATTAGTTGTTTATTTTGGATTCGAGGTTTCTAATATTCAGTTGCTGCCAATGATGTCATATTCCTGTTTGAGATGTTGAGATGGGGGGTTTGTTTTTGCTGAATTGCTGTCAGAAACCAAAAAGGGGAAAAAATAAGAAAGAAGAGAAGAAGGAAAAAAAAAACAGTGAATTAGTTAACAATGAACATGGTGTGTTTACCTTGGTAGAGATCTAAAATGGAAAAAAAGTTGTTCGAGGGTGTGTAAGTGTGATAACTTATATAATTGGTGAACAATGGCCGGGAATTATGTTGCCTTGATTAACAGATGGGAATGTCTTGGCAAGTTAAGTGTGCATTTTTACCTGTCACAGTTAATGGAAAATCTGGAACTTCTGTAGCTTTTATATGCTGGCGTTGCTGGAACACTAATTGTAAGACAGTGCAAATGGATATCTGTCAGCATTATAGATGGTAAATGACGGAAAATATAAGGTGAAAATAATTCTGAAATTCTTCTTTTATTTACAATTGATACTACATAGTATTATATAGGAGATTACAAGAGGAAAAAATAGGAAACTAAATCATCTCTAAATCTGGAAAGTATCCTAATCAAAAAATAGGAGATTTCAAGCTAATTCTTCTAAGCTATTTACAGCTCACCTTACAACTCATTTACACCTTGACACTCCCCCTCAAGCTGAGGAATAGATGTCTTCCATTCCGAGCTTGGATAAAAGATCATGGAAACTCGAACTGTTCAGCCTCTTTGTTAGGACATCAGCTAATTGAAACTTTGATGGAACATAGGACTTACTCATCATCTAATTTTTCTTTGATGAAATGTCTATCGATTTCAATATGTTTTGTCCTATCATGTTGTACAGGATTGTGAGTAATATTGATGGCTGAGTCAAGAATTTGTTGTCACTATAGAGTTTCATAGGACCTTCCAATTTGACTCCCAGATCATCTAGAATAATTTTCAGCCATAGTAGTTCGCATAATCCTTGAGCAGCAGCCCTGAATTCGGATTCTGCAGATGAACTTGTTACCACATTTTGTTTCTTGCTCTTCCATGTTACTAGATTACCTCCAAGGAAAGTACAATACCCTGTAGTTGATCTTCTATCCACTAGGGAGCCTGCATAGTTGGCATCGGTGTAACCTTCTAGAGCAAGAGTATCGCTCTTTTTGAACAAAATCCCTTTTCCCAGATTCCCTTTCAAGTAATGCAGCACTCTGTACGCAACTTGGAAGATGAGGTTCTCTTGGATCGTGCATAAATTGACTGATTACACTTACTGAGTAAGCTATGTCTGGCCAAGTGTAAGCGAGGTATATGAGTCCACAAACTAATTGCTGGTACATCCTCTTATCAACAACTGGTTCTTCTTTAGCTTCTCCCAACTTATGGTTTGGGATCCATTGGAGTAGAGATTGGTTTACTCCCAACCTTCCCCATTTTTTGTCAATAAATCAGTCACATACTTTTGCTGAGATATGAAGATCCCTTTTGAGGAATATGCCACCTCAATACCGAGGAAGTACTTTAGTTTCTCCAGCTCCTTTATCTCAAACTCTTTTTTTAGTCTCTACTTCAATTCATACTTCCCTCTATAATTTCTAGTTACTACAATGTCGTCCACATAGACTAAAAGAGAAGTAACTCCTCCTGCAGTGGAATGCTTAATAAAGAGAGTGTGATCACCTTGGCTTTGTTTATACCCAGCCTCCTTCATAACTTTCGAAATCTTCCAAACCATGCTCTAGCAGATTGTTTTAACCCATAAAGGGCCTTTTTTTAGCTTGCACACATTATTCCTTGTATTCCCCGCAAACCCCTATGGGATGTTCATGTAGATTTCTTGATCTAAGTCACCATTGGAGAAATGCATTTTTAACATTGTATTGTAGGAGTTGCCAGTCTGAAATCTACAAAATGAGCAGCCAATGATAACAGAATTCTTACCGTATTCATTTTTGCAATAGGAGCAAAAGTCTCCTAATAATCAACCCCAGAAGTCTGGGTGTACCCTTTGGCTACCAATCTTGCTTTATATCTCTCAAGAGATACCATCCGCCTTGTATTTCAATGTGAAAATCCACTTGCAATCAACAATGTTCTTCCCTTTTGGTTTATCAACAATCTCCCAAGTTTTATTCTTTTCTAATGCACTCATTTCGTCTCTCATAGCATCCCCTTTTTGACAATGCCTTAGAAACAGTGTTAGGAATAGTGATGGTGTTTAGACTTGCAATGAACTTTTTGTGGGCAGGTGATAGGTGCTTAAGGGAAACATAGTGAGCTAGTGGATAGAATGGTCGTTTAGTGCATTCTCTGCTACCTTTCTAACAGCAACTGGAAAGTCAAGATCATTTGTTGGTTCATTAGATGTTTCAACAATTTATGTGTGTAAAGGTGGGTCAGGTCTTACCATGATGTCTCATTCCCAGAGTCTTAGTTGGATTCTTGTGTCAGTTTTGGAACAGTCTTTCTCCTTGAATATACCTTAGAGAACTTTGGAGAACTATGAGTGACACTGGCGCGACGTAACTTAGAATTAGGTGACATGGGTTCAGAGGCAGAATTAGCTGACTCAGAACGTGATTGATAAAGAGGACTTAGGTTCAACAATACGAGATGGAATATGGGGAAGGTCAAGTGTTTTAAGTAGTTCGAAGGACTCACATCATTGAAATCTTCCCCTAAAGAGAGGACTTGGAGAAAAAAGGGTGTATTTTCAACAATGTAACATCAGTCGAGATATAAAATTTTCTGGATGACGGATTGTAACATTTATCCCTTTTGGGTTGATGAGTAACCCAAGAAGACACATTTGATGGCTCGGGGATCTAGCTTGCCTCTATGTTGGCTGTGGATATGAACAAAGGCAATACACCCAAATACCCGAGGTGTGAGACCATTTGAGATTCGGAAGTGAGGGTACAGAAACTATTAAGAAGCTCCATGGGGCTTCCAATTGTCTAATGCACGTGAAGGAAGTCTATTTATCATTTCTGTGGCATCTAAGAACGACTTCCCCCGATAGGACTTAGGAACATTCCCTTGAAAGAGTAAAGCTTGTGTACTCTTGAGTAAATGCCCATTTTTTCTTTCAGCTACCCCATTTTGCTGCGGTGCATTGACACATCATGACTCATGTATAATGCCTTGTGATTGAAATATGATGACAGAATGTGGTTGAAGTAATCTCTAGCATTGTCTGCCCTAAAGCTTTTTATTTTGACCCCAAATTGGTTTTGAACCATTGAGTGGAAATTAGGTATAACAATGCTAACATCATATTTTTGTTTGAGGAGGAAGAGCCACTTAACCCTAGTGCAATCATCAATTAAGTATACAAACCAATGAGACCCAGAAACATTTGGTATAGTAGAAGGAGGGGATATGTCACTATGTATCAATTGAAAAGGTTGAGAACTCCTTTTATAGCTAAGTTTAGGAAAAGATACACGAATGTGTTTTGCCAACTCGCAAATATCACAATGAAAGTCACCAATACCTAATCCTTGGAACAACTGAGGATACATGTCCTTTAAAACCCTAAAGATGGATGACCTAGGCGTAGATGATACAGCCAAATGGCATCTTTATTTGAAGAATTGAGAAAAGATAGAGACATATTATTTCTAATTTTTTGAGATGATTCAAGGTGGTAAAAACCGTTCCTTTCCTTAGCAAGTCCAATCTTCCTCCTTGTGTCTTGATCCTGAAAAACACAATAAGAAAGGGAAAAAATAGCATAACATTTAAGATCATGAGTAAGCCTTTTAATGGAGACAAGTTTGGCCGACAATTTTGGTACATGGAGGACATTTTTAAGGATAAAAGTAGGTGTGATATGTATGTCTCCAATTCCTGCAACAGTAGCTAAAGAGCCATTGGCTACTACAATTTTTCTGCTACTCGGACATGGAGTATAGGTGTGGAAAAATTGAGGCGATGTGGGGGTCATATGGTCTGTGGCACCTGGGTCTATTATCCAAGAGTTGTCAAACAGTTTGTTTGAGGCATTCATGCAAAAAGGGAATGAAGATTTACCTGAAAGAGCCAAAGAACAAGTTGCTACTCCAGAAGGCTTCTCAAGAGACCCCAATAGGCTTCTTAGCTTCTCAATTTCTTCATTGTTGAAGTCCCCTGTTACTGAATTTTCCTCAGGTTTGGACTGCTCTACCATATATACTTGAGACCTTGCCCCCCACTGTTTCCCTATTCTCGACTTGGTGGCTTACCATACAACTTCCAATACTTCTCTTTTGTGTGCCCCGGTTTCTTGCAATGGGTGCACCAGAGATTGTCCTTGTTCTCCTTCCACTGGTTTCTCTACCCGTGTCTAGATAGATCATTTTTTCCTTTCTCTTGATGATCTATTTTTGCTACCAGGGCTGACCCATCCATGGTTTGTGGTTCCAGTATAACACTCCTTTGACTTTCTTCCACTCGAATCAAAGAATTGTCTCTTCTAGAGACTCTGTGTTCTCCTTCCTAAGAATTTGAATCCTAACCTGATCAAATTCAGGATTCAATCCAGCAAAAAAAATCATAGATCCGATCTTTTTCAATGAACTTCAAGATTTCAGCATCATCAGGACATTTCATCTTAAAAACTCGGTAATGATCAAGTTCTTGCCACAGATTTTGCAGCAAGTTTGCATTATCTATGACAGATTTATCTCCTTGCTTAGTGGTTGCAGTCTTGATCTTGATTTCGTACACTTGTGTAGTGTCACGAGCCTTCGAGTACGTGCAGCGAATAAAGTCCCAAATCTCTTTTGCTGTTGTCAAAAACATACATGTATCACTAATCGTGGGATCCATGGAATCCCATAGCCAGGACATTATCATAGAATCCTCATCCCATGCTTTAAATGTTGGATCATTCTTTGCCGGTCCCAAGAAGGTGGTCAAGCCTCCCTTTGCTCTTAAGGTATGTGCAGACCACTAATCCTGGGACCATTTGAGGTAGTTCTTTCCATTGAGCCTATAGGACACCCGGATATTCTACAAATCTCCAGTTCTCTGGGTAGAATTTAATTCTTCGGATGTTATTTCGGATTTGGTACTAGTGATTGGCATGGTAAAGGAATGAAATTCACAGCAATGAAGGCTGAAATATGCAGGAGGAAAAACAGAAAAGAAACACAAATATGCAGCAATGAATGCTGAAATATGAAGGAGGAAAAACCAGGAAAGAAACACAAATATGCAGCAATGAAGGCTGTTCGAGAAAGAAGAATAAATCCCAGATAAAAATCCCAGCTCTGATGCCTGACAGAAAATATAAGATGAAAATAATTCTAAAATTCTTCTTTTATTTACAATTGATACTACACAGTATTATATAGGAGATTACAATAGGAAAAAATAGGAAACTAAATCATCTCTAAATCTGAAAAGTATCCTAATCAAATCCCTCAATTCAAGGGATATGAAATCCCTCAATTAAAGGATGATTTCAAGCTAATTCTCCTAAGCTATTTATAGCTCACCTTACAACTCATTTACACCTTGACAGTATATTATCCTATTTTATGGTTTCTTTTATTTCTTTTAAATAATGTGGTAAAACATGTAAATTGATCTAGTGGCTTGGCTTAAGTTTTTATAGGGTTTGATTAGTTTGAATAGATCATGATTGAGTGTTAGATTAGAAATGTCAGTGTCAAATTTCAAGTCTGTGACCAAGCTTGGGTGCATTTTTCACATGGATGTTGTTAATGCTTGTTTGGTTTTCCTCTTTTTCCATTTGTTGGTACTTTTCTTTTTCAGGTGACACGATGGGGTGTTGGGAGGAGTCTTTGTTTTTTAAATGTTTAATCCACTATTATAAGATAGTCATGTACAGTTTTTCTGGCTATTTAGCTTGTTGCCTAGGTTGACTTGATTGGATAACCGTTGTATTATAAAACTTAATCTCTATAATACAACCTTGATGTTGTTCAAAATAGTAAGAAGAACAGAATGCTATTTCAAAGACGTGTACATGGTTTATTGAAGAAGCAAGATGATGCATATGTGTTCTACAGAATTTGATCTTTGGATGGAACCAATAGTAACAAACCCTTCGTCTTATCCAGTTTGATTTGCAAGGACAAAAAATTGTGTTTGATTAAACTGTAGAAAAATGGAAATATTACACCTAGATTCTGTTGGATAGCCCCCGCTGGTGGCGGTTTCACATTAAATAGATGGGGTTTCTAAAGTAACTAGGGAGTGCTTGGAGCAGGTTGAATTATTGGAGACTACCTAGCAAAGTGCTTATGGTTTTCAACGAAACGTATGATGGACAACTAACACCATTACCAATTGAGAGAGGTACTACTTACACTCGGGTGGATACCTCATTTTTTATTTCCTTAATTGTAGAAAAGAATGCTAATTACCATCCATGCCTCCCTTTTCCTAGATTGTGGGCATCTCATGGACAGAGAACAAATGAGAACCCTGAAGCAAGGTTACTCTTCGAGTAAGAGGGGATGGGCGTGTATATCTTCTGCAAATGAGGGGTGTAAAGAAAAGGAGTTGGTCATGTATTGTTGCCCACCCCCTTGGTTAGGATATATATTAGGGATTGATATGGCATGGAGGTCTTGTAAGTAACTTATACTTGGCTTTTAAAAAATTTCCTGGGAATAAAAGGAAAAAAAATGAAATCAGAGTCCACATTGTTGTCATTTTCCTATGGACATGCTTTCAGATGGCATTTGGATGGCTTAGTTGCTTGAGGGATTCTTGGATAGGTATAACTAGTGTGCTTTTTAAAGTGAATATTGTTTAGGGCAATTAGTTAGACTGTGATTTACAAACACAAAGTACTAGTGAAGTCTAGAAGTGTTTTTTTTTTTTATTTTTTTAAAGGATATGTAATGTTACAAAATTTATCACCTTCAAGGATGGTTTCGGAATCCAAAAATCTCATGTGGAACTAGAGAAACAATTATTATTTGAGATTGGCGCAAATGCTTTAGTTTCTATAGATAGTACTGCAAAGATTTCTCAAACAGCGGAAACAATTATTTTTTTGTTCTTGGTCTCTCTCTCTCTGTGTGTGTGTGTGTGTGTTTTGGTGGATGTCCTAGCTTCTTACTCAAATTGCTAAAGTGTTGCAGGGACCTGCAGTCTTATCTTTCACATCTTAGCCTCTTCCTCACCCCTGAAAGTAAGAAATTCTATGTTCTTGTGGACAACCGGCCATGGTTGCAGGATCTAGTTTCACGGCCTGCACATTTGTGGCAATTGATGGTCACTAAGGTTGCTTGAACCTGTATCATTCATTTTTGTTTAACATATCATTAATACTTTGATTTTGACAAGGTTAGAATGAAAAGACTATGGGCACTAAGTTCATTGTTTTAAATATAATAGTCTAGGTTGTCCCCTTTTGCAAATACCAGAGGGAGGAATGGGAACAAGAAGGCAGCTGAAAATAGACCAAAACCAAGCACAAGTAAAACTAAGAAATTTAGGAGATGGTTCTCTCTGGTTGTATTGTAGGCTGCAACTTTATCTCGGAAGAGGGCTTTACTACCTGTAAGAAAGTTGAGGAATGCATTAATTTTGAATAGCAAGCTGCATAGAACCTTGTATGGGTTTATTGTTTTTGAAGTTGCATGGGGTGATGTTCGTGGTTTAAACTACTTGAATGAGCTTCAGGTACTTGTTTTTCTAATTCCTTTCTAATACTCAGTTCTCATGAAGGTAATAAGGTTGTTTTATTTTTTATCTCCTTTTGTGCAGACTGATACATCACTTGCTGTTGAGGCCAAAGTTATGAATAGATGGGAATTTGATAGTATAGCTCAGGCTGCCCGATCCATTTCTTCCTGGTTCCCTGGGACATGTAATGAAGGGATTCTTTTGAAAGATTATCTGGAGTCAGCTACAGGTACTCTTTATATTTTTGTAATTTGTCATTGGTCGAAAATATGCAGTTTATGCATGGTGTTTGTTGCAATTGTACAAAGGTGTTGTGTTCTCAATTCCTGGGATGCTAAGACTTCCATAATCTGTTATTTATTTTATGCACAGAAAAAAAATTTGTGAAATTTTACATTCTTTTTGGCTTGTGTTACTGGTAACTGCACATCAAGAAAAACACTATGTTCCAAAGCTGTAGTTGAGAGCCCCCAACTTCTTTGATCTAAAAAGAAAAGTATAGGATAGGAATTCGAGAATGAGAGTTTAGGAAAGATGAAACTTCTTACTAGCATGTATGCCAAAGGTCTCATACAGAACATTTTGTTCTTTTCCATTCCTCACAATGTAGGTGATTTGTTTGTTATGTTGTCTTCATGCCTGTAGTTTCAACAAATCTCTGGAAGCGTTTTTATGTATACTTCCTGTTCTCAAACTTATATGTTTGTTCTTTTTTGACTTTTTTCGATTGATTAATTTCTCCCTTCGCTTAGAATATATATATATATATATATAATTAAGTTGAAAGTTCAAATCATCCAGAAGTTTTTTTATGTGAGTGTTCATTGAGCACAATTCTGCAATGCTAATGAGTACAGATTGAGTTACTTAAAACTTGATTTCAGTATGTGGGATTAGCATTGGGAAAGTAGGTAAAAGAGTGGTTAAATCCCACCTTTTTAGCACAGATGAAGTGCATTGCAGATTGATAAGTTAGGAAGATTTAAGAAAAGATGCCATTTAGGTTGATGCAGTTTTGGTACAAATGTTACTGGAATAAATCATAAGTGTGAAAATAAAGTCTCAACCAGAACATGGATTGAACTATTCTGATTGGTCAGCTATTGTTACCAACGTGACATGGTTATACAATGGAGACATTTTTTGCCATTATTTCTGTACGAGGATGTTATAATCCTAGGAAAATGTTTTTTTTTTTTTGGTACTTCTATTCATACTGTTCCTGTTGGCAATAAGATTAAGGTTTAAATGTGTAGAAACCTCATCTGTTTATTGTTGATTCTTCTGCAGGAGAGGTCTTCTACGATGCTGAAGAAGATTTCCCAAGGGCCAGCTTTACAGAGGATTTTACTTATAAGACATTGATGACACTGATGGTGGGAAAAAATCTTCTTTCTTCTATAGCTCCAGTTTCAGCGGAAATCCTGTTAGAACAGAAAGTGAAAGAAACATGCTACATACGCCACCTCCACCTGATGGTCCTTGTAAGAGAAGAAAATTGATGAACTCCATCAGTAATGAAGCTGATTTTGGCATATGCGGCGAAGAAGCACGTAGTGATACAGTTGGTTCACCGATACATTCTCAGTACTCTTATGCAAGTGACTATGAGGATGTGGTTGAACCTTCACAATACAGGGATGTCTTGATTTTGTTCCGGTTTAATGATCCTGACCTCCCTTTTAAACTAAAGGATATAATCATATCTGATTTGCGGCTGCTTACTTTATTAGAAGCTGGGCTTCCTTCTTGGGTACTGTTTCTTCAATCTTATCCAGTATTTTCCCATATATATCGTCCATGGATGTGTCCTTTAGCAAGAGCTTTATATGTGATCATTTCAATTGTTACCGTCCTTATTGGCATTCTATGACCTCTATAAAAATGTACCTGTTCTGAAGGCAACAGCATCTCATTTGTTTGGGCCCCTTTTTGATTGGATAGAAACATGGGAAATGATTTCCAGAATTAGGTACTTGGGGACCATGTTATTTCTACACCATTTTCAAAAGGCAGTGAAGTGGTTCCTTATGATGACACGTACTATTAGGTCGTGTTTATCTATGTTCATGCATCCAATGGCCGGACCTTTCGTTGAGTTTTTGGATTTCTTCCTCCCATTTTGGAATATGTGTATACAAATAGTGGAGAGCTTCTTCTCAGTATTTTGGATGGTTATTGAGTCATCTTGTAGTCTAGTAGGAAATCTTGTTGAAGTTCTACTCATGCCGCTATGGGGTATCTTATCAGTTTTCTGGAGTATTGGTAAGTTCTTAGGTGGACAAGTAAGAAACGTTTTATAAATTTTCCTGAATGAAAGTATGCAGTTTGTGACAACTATTGTTAACATTATTTCTTGTGTCACGAACATGTTTTATGGAATGCAGCAACATTTTTCTTATACCCTGTATTCTGGATTCTATGGGAGATACTGTATGCTCCAATCCACTTGATTGTTGGATTGTATGGTCTTCTGGTCTCCATTTTCTTTTGCGTTTATGGATCGGTCAAAGATATGTGGCTGGTAATGAGTGGCATATTTCAGTTTGGTTCGGGTTTAAAATCAACAGTGAGCACATCTGAAGTTTCCATGTGGCGTACTCTTTGGAATGACCTTTTCTCACAGGTTACGTCATGGCACCATATCTCTCACCATGTACTGAGAATATTATTTTGTCCTAATATTTGTCTCTTCATCTCAGATTTTTCGTGCAGTTCGGAGCATTTTGAATGGCTTTGTTGCTTTCTTTACAGCATGCAATAGGCATCGTCTTAGGTATGATCCTGCTTTGAGCTTGAACAATGTGGCATATCACTGTCTTCCTGGCATCTTGAATACCATGAATGTTGGTATGCTTATTTTGTGAGCATTTCATAGATTTAGGAAATATGCCATCTAAAACCTTTTGAGATATCATGTGGTGAGGTGAGAGAAAGAATATAACTGATTTTGAGACATCATCACCGAGAAAAGCATGTTTACCATATAATTGGGGCTTTTTCTTTAAGTAAACAATGATAAATTGACCATTGATTTTCAAAGTTATGCCAGTAAAGCCTCTCATAATAATTTTGAAATGTGCAACTTAATTTCTGTCTGGGCTTGCCAGATGACATTTTCTGAGGCATGTTGTTTGAAACAGACTGAGTCCCATTCTCTTCTTTAAACCATGTAATGATATGATATGATACTACTAATACGTTAATTACATGAATTCAGTCAAGTTGTATACTCCAAGCAATGATATGCGTGACCAGAATATCAATAGTGATTGAATGGAAAAATCATTAGTGATTGAAAGAGAATGTATGTACCAGATTATCCGGAAAAATATTTGGGTTTTGATTGAGAGCAGGAGATATGCTTTTAGAAGGGAGTAAATCCAACTATTAAGTTTTTTGGAAGCTGTCTGTTACAAGATGGGTATAGTTGTTGATTATAACCGACAAAAGTAATAGTTGATAAGGATTTTTCTGCTCCAGGCAATCATTGATCACAAACTTAGGCTAGTGGTTTAGTGATTTTTCCCAAAACTACTTTAAGCAATTCAAGATTACATACAAGGACCATATAGTAACTCAAGACTCTTCTGAAAGGTCATGTATGTCTCTATAGACATGGTGGACATTCCTTTCTTGAAACAGAGGTGAATTTATCTACAAATTCCAATGTTCTTATCAGCCCATTTATTCTATCGTGATAGTCTATTTTAGCACAAAAGGAGCAACCCAAGCATTTTTTTTCCTTTTTTTTTTTGGGGGGGGGTGGTCTGTTGTGCACTCTCTCTGCTTCCAGCAGCTTTACTGATTTATATATTAGGAGTTTAAAAGATGTATTGCTGTTCTCTTGAATTGACAAAGTTCTAGTTGCATCCTTGAAGCGCCATTGGGATTTTCTTGAATTTTAGGAGGAAGGATGAAAGTAAACTTGTTTTGTTTCAGGAATTTTTTTTTTTTTTTTTAAGTTGAAAATTTTACTGCTATAGGTGTGAGGTACTTGATATATCGATTAGATGCTTCATAGTGTCTTTCTTGAAAACCAAGTACAGTATAGTTTGCTCAGACTATGTTTTATTTTCTTGCTGAATTCCAAGTTACAAATTGGGATTTCCCTGTCAGTGCCTAAAGTTGCTTATAATTACTAGGTTCTTTAAATATAAGTACTTTGTGCTCCAACCTTCTGGCTTTGCAAGTTAACTACCAGATGTTTAGCTAAGATAAGTTTTCTTTTTTTAATTGATTTTATGAAATGCATAGTGCACTTCTGTTTGAATGAGATTTGAATGTTAAGATTTAGCTACCTGATATTGATATTGGTTATCAAGGGAATGGAAAATCTCACCTTTATACCCAGATGTTGCATAAGTTCAAACTATATGCTTTTGCACTTGAGATTGTTACTTACTTGGGGCTTGAGTTTCTCAGCTTGGGTTTCCCTTGATCATATTAAGTGGGAAGGCTCAACATTAACTTGAACACATTGCTGAATATCAGAGCATTAACATGAAAATACCATTCTCTTCTTATTTATTACTGCACTATTTTCTTGGCTTTTAACTATTACCTTTTTTCTCCCATTATTTGCAATTCCTTGAGGACTCATTGACCCTTTAAACTGAAGTTTCTTCATAAATTGCACTGGCAGCATTTATAACCATGGGCAGGAGTTTGTTCAAAGAGTACATCAGTCTGGTAAAAGATCACAGATGGGTTCTCCTACCACTAAGAGTTCAGGATCCTTTGTTCTGAGTCGGGGAGGACGCTCTTCTGGAACTTGGAAGGTGAGCCCACCTATGTCCTTATAAGTGCTGATTATTTGGTAGGGATGAATTCGGGAATAATTGTTCAAGACATGTTCTCAAAAGGTCAGGTAATTTCTTCTGCAAAAATTTGATTATTTTAGGAGAATCCGGTGAACAACCTAACAATTTGGTGATTCGTTTCTTGATCTTTCAGAAGAATGTCTGATGCATGAAATTTTCCTTGTCCCGAATGTTGTGTTTATCTTGCTGAATGCTGTGTTTTAGATTTTGCAAGAGGGATTATCTATTTGGGGAGGGAGGGAGGGAGGGATTTGGGTCTCTTTTTTCCTTCGACTTTCTTTCTCCTCTTTCCATTTTTTTTAAAAATTTCTAATCTTCATTCCACTTGGCTTTTAACAACGACAAACGTGCAAAACTTGACAAGACTCTTATATATGCAGTTAGAAGATACAGATGAAACTCAGTACCAACCGAAGTTCCGGAAGGTTAGATGACAGTATTGGCAAGTGAGAGAGGTTATTTCACATATCAACTACCTCTTGTACATGTGATATAAAGCTGTCCAGAGAATGATGCTGACCTAACAAAAAGTTGTCCCGACTTCGTAGACTAGCTGTAGACTAGATTAGTTACCAAAATTCTCATGAATAACAGCATAGAATATGTATTTGGTTTGATTTTTTTTTTGGTATAGTTTTTGGCCCTTTAGGATATTCAGACCTCGTGTTTCTTAGAACTCTTTCCTCTGATTGTGTAATTGGTAGTTGTCTGTTAACATTTGTTGTAAAATTTTGTGATAAAAGTAAATTCATCTGTACACTGATTGGTGTTTTCCCTTTTGCATTTTATGGATTGCAAAATACTTAACATAGACTCGGTTTTGGACTCCATTGGTAGATTTTGTGGTTAGAATTAAATCTTGTAAAATCTTACTTACATTATTGATGACATAAATTTTATAACATTTAATCCATACCAAAAGTATATAAGTGGGATAAAAAATCGGGTTAGTATTTCCCTTAAGGATTCGTTTTTGTGCTGATTGTTGTGTTGACCAACTATATTATTTGAAGAAAATATTGATGAAATTTTGTCACAACTCTAACATCTATGCTATCACACTAAATAATTACTTTCTGTGTGGTACCATCTCTTTCCGTATTTACTCTTGCTTTGCCCGGTAATGTTTTCTGACTTACCATTAGACTCTTTGAATTCAATAGTTATTCATCGACTTCATTCAGATTCATCAAATTGTATGAGGAAAGAGTCATTCTATCAATTCTTCGAGTATCTGAAATCTGAACCTATGGGCAAATGTGTGCAGAGTTGATTAATATTTCTCTTAAGAAAAGGTAACAGATGCATTCTATTTTGCAGTGGTTATATTCTCATTTCTTCGGGGAATACTGGGGTCCTCGATGCCACTTGACTGCACAAAACTGGAATATTTTTCGTTGACCATTCGAAGCAACAGTAACTGCAAACGTCCCCATGGCCGGCTAGCCCGAAGCTATCGTTCCAGGTGGTAATATCAGACTGTTTTAATGGGAAGGATAAGTAATGTTGTTGCTGGATCTAAGAGCTTTGTAGTAAATTTAGGAATTTGTTGATTAACCAAGGGGTGTGGCAATATCAGCAAAAAAAAATTTCTTTTGGGAGTTGAGGGGTAGGGGCAACTTAGGTGGTTTGTTCTGATGGAGTAAAAATTAATTTTTCCTTGAAAATCTACAAATATAATTTTGGGCAAAATGTAATTAACTCCCTTGTGGGTTGCCAAATAGGCATCTTACTCGTGATTATTAAATATGCGTTTGATATACATTAAGATTAAATTTTAGTTGCAAAATGGATAGAATCTGTTAAAACTAGCACTAACGTGTGAAATGTCATATATAATATATATATATATAATTCAATTCAAGTATTTAAGAGATTTTAGGGTCAAATTAAAAATAAAAAGGGATAAAAAAGTTTTGGGGTCAAATTAAAAATAAAATTAGGTGAAATGAAATAAAAAAAAATCCAAATAAACCCTAACCATCTTCCCCACACATCTACTGCCACCACCCCATCCTCACCCCCATTCTCAGCCTGTCACCACCGTCCCTTCTCCCTTCTCTTATGATCTTCCCTCGCTCACACTTCCTTTCTTGCTTGATCTTTTTCCCCTTCCTCCTTCTCCCGATTCTCGCATCCCTGTTGCCTTCCTCTCCTTTTCCAATTTTTCAGATTTATAGGCCCGCAGCCTGCCTCCTGTCTAACAGATTAATTTGTTGTTAAGTTTGATAGCTCATCATTATAAGGGATTTGGTCAACTAAATTACTAGTTTAAAGGATTAGGAAAAAAAAGAGGTGGAAGCGGGGGAAGAGAAGGGATGACGGGGAACGCATCACACTTCCTAAGAGCTTGATCTTCTTCCCCTTCCTCCTCCTCCCGATTCTCGCATCCCTGTTGCCTTCCTCTCCTTTTACAATCTTTCAGATTTATAGTCCCGCAGCCTGCCTCCTGTCTAACAGATTAATTTGTTGGTAAGTTTGATAGCTCATCATTATAAGGGATTTGGTCAACTAAATTACTAGTTTAAGGGATTAGGAAAAAAAAGAGGTGGAAGCAGGGGAAGAGAAGGGACAATGAGGAAAGGAAGAGAAGGGAGGTGGGGTGTTGGTGGCAGGCTGAGGGTGGGAATGGGAGATTGGTGGAGGAAGAGGGGGAAGGAGATGGAGGTGGTGGTCATAGGTGTTGGTGGGGATGGCGAGGCAGCCGTGTTGGTGATAGTGGCAGGGATGGAGGAGAGGAGGGGATGGTGGGGAGCTGTCATGGTAGTGGTGGTTGGGGTAGGAGATAAGGTGTGGCAGCCACGTTTTGGGAAAAAGGTGTGAGAATGTTAGATTTTTTTGAGCTAAAAATGTCAATTTAGTATTAATTTTTTTAAAAAAAAAAAATCAGATGTGGATCAGGGGCGTGTAGATAAAAATTAGTTAGATTTGATGATTTTTATTCATTTTACAAAAAAATTAAAACACAACGAGATTAAACGCATATTTTAAAATTATAAAGGGTAAAGTACCTATTTGACATACTACACGGAATTATTTGTATTTTACCCTATAATTTTTATTGACGTACATAATGTGGGATGGATGATATTTGCGTTTTACCCTATAATTTTTATTGACGTACATAATGTTCCATGTAATGTAAGGATTACTAGAGAATATTTAGAAATCACTCTGTGTTTCTTTGTACAAATTATGTAATGCTGCCACAACAAACAAGAATATACTTTCTCAGCATCTTGTTGCACCAAAATAGCCACTTCTCGTTAATTAACTTGAAAGTGACAATCTAGTAAGGTTGGTTGAGTATTCATGTTTCAGGAACATTTTATAATTATATGCACGAACTCATCATTCACGGGCACCAAATTCATTTGTTCACCAACAATCGGCTGGCGGCAGTGTATCATACACGCATTCATTAATTTCTTTTTCCCCCCAAAATACGCATTCATTAATAAGATTCTAATTTCGCCCGGCACCATTTATGAAAGGTAAGCCTATAATTTGTTCAGTTCTTTTGCCGGACGACGATACAATTATGTCACTTGACCAAAGAACCAACAACTATTATTGCCAAAGCAACAATTGAACTAATTGCCTCTATATGATGTTGAATTGGGGACATTATAAAAATTCCACTATATTTATATTAAACATTGCTCTGGAATCTTTCTCCAACTAAAATTAATGTAGAAACTGATATGACTTGACAAGTTACAAATTGAAGGCCCCAGATAATTTTTAAAGGCAATTAACCCACGAGTGTATAACAAAAAAAAAAAAAAAAAAAAAAAAAAACAAGACTATGAATTCAAGGCCCAAAAATTAATGTAGAGACTTCATTAACTATTTGAAACAAGCTGGCAACAATTAGAAATCAAAGTAAGAGGCAGCAAAAACAATAAATTGAAAACCAATGTAGTGACAAAACATTAGAGACAAACGAAAATTTTTTATTAACTCAACTTTTCATGACACCAAATAGCAGCAGCAGTAGCATAACATATATATATATATATAGAAGACTAGAGCCAAATAAATTCCATTTAGAAATTGGCTAAATCGAACTAACAAACACGAAGCCAAATCCTATTTAAATTCACTAATTAATTAGGAAATTAATAACCAAAAACTCTAATACTAAAACTTTTAACTAAATAGAATTGGATTTTGATTTATTTTGATTTAATTTTTTACATTGTCTCCCTTAAATCAAAGTATTCAAAATAGACCATACCAAGCATCTTCTTTAACTTTCAATGGTTTTTGAAAATGTCCGTTAGTTAATTCTCAGTCTTACAATAATTAATGACAATTTCTTTATCTTGAACTAACTCTCGAACAAAGTGATACTTGATATCAATGTGGTTGCTCTGTCTATGAAATACCGTATTCTTGGACAATTCAATTGCTGACTTGTTATCACCAAATATCTTGGTTGGTCCATTTTGCTTGTGTTGCAAAAAGCCAAGCATCCTTCTCAACCATTGTTAAACGTGTTAAAGTATAAATCCTACATCGACTAACCAAAAGATTTTAAACAAATTAATAAGTTCCTAACCTACTCCACTTATCATCAATTGATTTTAACATACATAAGCATGAAAGCCCCTGTTCTTTAAGTGCTAGGCTCAAGTGTTTTACCCATCAACACATGACTCGGACTCTTCTGTGTATTGGGTTTGGCTTCGTGGGTTTCTTTTAAGGCAATACTTCTCCTGGTTATGGTATTGGGCTTGACTTCATAGGTATCAGTCATGTCAATATAGGTTCACTGGTTTGGGTTAGGCTTCTAGTTTTCTTGTTTCAACCCAAGTCATGTGTGAGAGGGGGTATTAAAGTTCAAATATCCCACATCGACTAGTCAAGAGATCCTGAACTAATTAATAAGGTTCATGGGTCACCCTACTTATAATCAATTGATTTTAAGATGGAATCCCATATTCTTTAACATGGTATCAGAGCTGCCCCTCAAGTGTTTTTCCATCCATCCAATTGTGTCTTGGGTTCTTGTCAGCCATTTTCAACGGGCTCTTTTACTCTGATCCACGTGTAACAGGATTCTGTCCAACCCCTTCAACGTGCTCTCTTACGTCAGACTCACATGTAACAGTAAGGTTATGTCCACCTCCTTCTAACACCTCTCTTACGTCTAACCCACATGTAACAGGGTTCTATGTCCAACCCCAGTCACGTGTGAGAAAGGGTGTTAAAGGTGTTACGACATAAGCCCAGAGGCAAATCTTGTGCCACTCCGCCTGGTCGTATGAAAAGTATAAATCCCACATCAACTAGTCAAAAGATCCTGAGCTAATTAATAAATTCTTGGGCCACTCCACTTACTAATTGATTTTAAGACAGAAACCCATATTCTTTAACAACCATAGTGCTTGTATAGCACTGTTTGTTGTCGCTATGTATTCGGCTTCAACTGTAGATAATGCCACAACTTGTTGTTTCTTGGATGAGCAAGAAAACACACCACTTCCTAAATAAAATAAATATCCAGAAGTATTTCTCCTTTGAATCATGTCATCAGTCCAATCATTGTCTGTATATCCACCAAGTTTAGAATTATTAGAATATGAATAAATGATACCATCAGATTGTGTATCCATTTAATGTATCTCAAAATCCTTTTGACTGCTTGTAAATGTAACTGATACTGGGACTCCATGCTCCAAAAGTAATGTCGGACCTTGTAGAAGTCAAGTATCTTAAACTTCCAACTAATCTTCTAAAATTTGTAGCATCTACAAACTCACCAGTGCCATTTTTTCTCAACTTTAGATTTTCTTTAATAAGAGTCATAATTGGCTTAGTTGTGTCCATCTTGAATCTCTTCAAAATATCACCAACATGCTTATATTGTGAAATAAATATTCCACCATTTGTTTGAGTAGCCTCAATGCCAATCAAATATGACTTTAATCTCAAATCAAAATGACTAATCATAGCCTCACTGAACTCACAAATTAACTTGAGATTACTACCCATAAAGATTAGATCATCCACATATAAGTATACTATAAGAATATCATCACCAGGATTAAATTTAATATATAAGATATGCTCATATAGACATCTAACAAAACTATACTCGACAAAGTAAGCATCAATAAGTACGAGTATACCAAGTTCGAGGAGCTTGCTTTAAACCATAAAGTGCCTTCTTCAATTTGTAAACTTTATTTTCTTGGCCTCTTTTGATGGAACCTGCAGGTTACTCAATATACACTTCCTCTTCAAGAGTACCATTTAGAAAGGCAGGACTTGATATCAATTTAATGAATTTTTCTAGAATTATTTTCAGCAAGAAAAATAATCATCCTAGCAGTATCAGGTCTTGCAATAGGTGCAAAGACCTCAAAGTAGTCAATTCTTGCCTTTTATTTGTATCCTGCAACTATCAATCTCCCTTTGAAGCGATCCACCTCTCTAGTTGACTTGTACTTTGTCTTGTAAACCCACTTGATTCCAATTGCCTTCTTTTCAGAAAGTAAATTTGTAAATTCCCATGTGTTATTCTTTTCAATGGCTTGAATTTTATCATCTATTACTTGGACCAATGATCATCTTGGACAGTGCCTCTAAAGAAACTAGATCACAATCTACAAACAGAGCAGGCAAATTTACAACATCCTCATCACATAAATCATTGTCATTGTTAACAACATAATCTTGCAAGTGGTTTGGCAAATGTCATTGTCCCTGTGGGCAACTAGATGACTCTCTAAGAGTAGGTTGTGAACTAGATAACTGTTCATTACTCTCTTTCTCCATAATTGTTGGCATTAATAGAAGTGCTAGTAAAAAATCTGACTATTTCTTGGATCAATCCCAAGAACCTTGCTCATTAAAAGAGACATCCTACTAATAATCATCTTCCCAGTATCCAAATTAAACAACTTGTATCCCTTTGTCTCATGACCATAGCCAACAAACACATATTTTTCTGCTTTGTTATCCAACTTCTTTCTTATTGTATCTGTAACATGAGCAAAGGCAAGACAACTAAATACCTTTAAATGAGAAATATTTGGTTTCTTACTAATCCAAACCTATTGCAGTGTCTTCCCATTATTACACTGTGTAGAACATCTATTAGATACATAAACTGCACAAGAAACAGATTTTTAGCTTCTATCCAAAAACCATTAAACATATTTTTAGCATGCATCAAGAATATCACCATATCCATCACAATTCTATTTGTTACTCTCAACCACACTATTTTACTGAGGAGTGTATTTGGTAGTCATTTGGTGTTTAATACCATGTTTCTCCAAAAAACTATCACAAATAATAAATTCAGTGCCTCTATTAGTTCTCAAAGTTTTAATCAAGTATCCACTTTACTTTTTCACATACACTTTAAAACTTTTGAAAACATTAGATGCATTAGATTTATTCTTCAAAAAATAAATCCAACTTTTTTCTGCTAAAATCATCAATAAAAGTAATAAAATATCTGCTTTCACCATTTGAAGGAATCTCAATTGAACATAAATCTGACTGAATTAATTCCAAACATTTCTTAGCCCTCCAAGCCCTGCCTTCTAGAAAAGGATCTTTATGTTTCTTTCCCAAAATACAAGACTCACAGTACTTATTTGAAAAATTAATGGTAGGCAACCTATAAACCATTTACAATTCTCCTTGCGAAAACTTAGACTGTCAAAATTCAAGTGACCAAAATGCATGTGCCACAATCAAGTATCATCAAAATTCACTAATCTAAAGCAAATCACCACAATTTAGATAAATAGGTCATAAACGACTGTGATTCATATTTACTTCTGTAATTACTCCCAACAGATCATCATTAATAGTACCACCACTATATTTGAAGTGCAAATCATACCCCTTTTCAAAAAGTTGTTCCAAACTCAACAAATTATGACAAAGGTTAGACACATAATACACATCAGATATAAAATTAGCAGATCTATTCTACAAACTAATATCAATTTTTCCTTTACCAAGAACAGGCACCCTTTAATTATTATCAAATTTGTCATAAGATCTGAAAGACTAATCTAATTCAGAAAACATATCGTTATTTTCACACATATAATTGCTACAACCAGAATCATTGAACCAATTATTCTATTTATTTTTCTCAGATCCAGAACTGCAAAAAAAAATATATTGTCATTTTTTTTTACCATTATTTTTATCCACTTTAGCATGCACATCCCTATTATCAAATTTGTTTGACCAACATTCAAATTTATAATGACCAAATTTCTGACAATTATGGTACTTAATTTTACGTCTGTTAAGCGTAATTATTTTGCTCATTATTTGGACCGTTATTATTATTATTTCGCTGCAAATAATAAAAATTGCCTCTGCTACAGCCTCTACAATTGCCTCTGCCTTCATGACCTCTTCCACGTCCTCAAAAGTTTTGATTCCACTAATTTGAATTTTCACCTTTCTCTTTTGCCTTGTCTATCTGTACTTCTAATATTTGGTCAATCGTTTACTTTTCTGCACCATCATCTAGCTTCCTATTAATTCTCTATTCGTGATGAATTAATGAACCCTGCAAATCTTTAGGTTTCAAATTTGATAAATTTTGTCTCTTGAATCACTGCTACCATATGATCAAATTTCATATGTAGTGTATTGAGAACAAACAACTCATTACTGAGATCATGGCCATTTGAACTTATCTTTATAAAGCCATCTCGTTCTTGATGTTTGTCACCCTGGAAAAATAAGAATTAATTATTTCCAATTTTGCCATGGTGATAAGTTCAAATATTCTCTTCAACATCAACAAATTATTTTGCTAGACTCGATCAACTCTACGGTACGTCTTTGCCAAAATATCCCATGCCTGTTTTGTGGTTTTGGCATTTGCCATTTTACGAAAAATTGACACATCAATGGCTTGATAATTTTGGCACAACGTCAAACTCGCTCTCCTCTTTATATTTGTGTTGGTATTCTCTTCAATTTCTTCAAGAATATACCCATATAAAGTATGTGCCTAAAGATGGGTCTCCTTGAGTTCCCCAAACATTGTAATCTTTTTTTCCTGTGAGTTTTGGCACTACACAGCTAACATTACTATTATTTTATGTCATGACTTCTCAAATGAACCTAGCTCTAGATACCAAATTGAAGGCCCCAGATAACTATTAAAGGCAATTAATCCATGAGTAAACAAAGCCGTGTAAGTCAAAAAAAAAAAAAACTAGACTACGAGTTCAAGGCCCCAAAAAATAATGTTAAGACTTAGATGTTTTCTAGATGAAACAAGCTGGCAACAATAAGAAATCAAAGCAAGAAGCCAGCAAAAACAAAAAATTGAAAACCGAAGCAGAGACAATATATTAGAAGCAAACAAAATTTTTTTTATTAACTTAACTATTCCTGACATCAAATAATAGTAGCTGTAGCATAACATTTATACAGAAGACTAAAGCCAAATATATTCCATTTAGGAATTGGCTAAATCAAACTAACAAACACGAAACGAAATCCTATTTGAACTCATGAACTAATTAGGAAACTAATGATCAAATAACTCTAATACTAAAACTTTTAACTAAATAGAATTGGGCTTTGATTTAATTTCCTACGCAAATAAATTAAGCAACAAGGTAACAATTATTATTTTTGTTTTTGTGCTAGAATCTGTTTTGAAGGTCAAATATTTGACTACATCGATCTCCTAAATGCTTCTAAATATAAACAAGTTCAAAAGAATTCTAGTCGCACTAGCAAATTACTTTCTAGATGGAAGTTAAAGAGCTTCACATTTTTAAAGGAGTACCATTATTGGTAGAAATTGAGAAACACAAAGATAATAGCAATTTAAAGTCCAAGCATTGTGCTATAGTTGTAGACCTTCCAGCCTTATTATTCCATAGATGATTATTTAGTAGTCTAAAATGGCATGTTAGTACAAGAGATATAAGGAGAAGCATGGACAGCCAAAAATCTACTCCATAATTGAAGATGATTATTTAATAATCCAAAATGGTGTGTTAGTACAAGAGATCAAAGGAGAAGCATGAATAGCCAAATGTATATTCCATAATCGAAGGAAGATTCATGGAAATCCAAAAGACTAATAATTAACTTAATGCAGATTCTATATAGGGAAAAAAGATCATTTTGGTCCCTTATCTTTAGAGTATGCCCTAATTTAGTTTCTTATGTATCACAATAAGTCAATTCAACCCTGTATCTTGGAATTAGATTAAAATGGTGACCAATATTTGGCTTTTGACTGGAAAGTTCAACAAATTAGCAGTACAGGCCTGTGAACATTGCATGGCCTTTAAACATAAATGACTTGAGGTTAAAAACCTGAAAATGATTAAATTTACTTCATTAGTTTCTATCATTGATGATTGTTTGAAGAGGATGAAACAAAATTAAGGTTAGGAAAGTGAGAGAAAAGAAAAACATATTGGAGGTAATGAGGAATAAGACCTTTTAACCGCAACACGTTTGTATTTTAACGATAACCAAATATTTACATGATTTTTATCATTAATTTGTCCAACTTTTTCATCAAAAACTCTACATTGACTAATATTTTGAAAGATGAAGAACCAAATTGACTTGTTATAAATAAGAATCTAAATTAAAAAAATTCTCAAAAATAAGATTCTAAAATAGTATTTTTTTCCCTCTGTATGGAATGGGGACATATACTACACAATTAAGGAGACTTTAAGTGGAAAAAGTAAAAATCCAAAAGTCTATGCCATAACAATTGTATTAGATGCTACTTGGACAATCTTAAATTTACACTTGAGGCTTCATTTAATCTCAATTTCCCATTGAAGTTTTGATTTAGGTAGATGATAACTCTATCATATAGAGTTATTTTGCCTTAAATTACTACGTAATTTTGGTCATTCTAATCCCATTTGGATTGATTCTGTGTTTTTATTCATAATTTGTGTTTATTGGTAATTTTAGTTACCTTAGAGTAATATTGGCATTTTTGGTATAGTAATGATGCACTAAATTAGACTAAATTGATACTTAAGGATTTTAGGGCATTTTGACTTAGTGATTTTGGTGTATTTTATATAGCATATTTGAAGATTTGATGGCAAGTTGAAGGAGTGGAAGTAGCCAAGGGCAAGGATGTAATTGCACAGAAATATAAGACCAAGTCCAAGGTTAGTGCTCCCATTGACTGCGGTCAACGAATTCATGAAGACAACTTATTAACCAAAGTTAGCATTGTTTGTAACCAACTCAAGGTGCCAGTTAATTGCGGTCAAGTACACCAAGGAGAAATATTGATCATGATCAATCAAGTCAAATAGTACTCTGACTATCAGATTTTTGAAAATACCCTATTACACTACACCAAAAACACATAGTTAGTGGGTGTGGCTTAGGTAGGAATGTGCAGCCACTAGTGTAGTCTTTTCATTTAGTATGTCTTCCTTCATCATAAACTCTAATTGTTGTCTTTCATCTAGTTGTAAAGTTTAACTTTTTTTACTTTTAAATTATTGGACTTTCTATTAGATTTATTTGATATCAATTTCACCTATTTTCTCATTTCAATCTTGCATTTTGGGTTATTTTAAGTTCTTGCCATTTCCTAGATTTAGTATAAGTCTTAGATTAATTAGTAGATCTTAGTGCAAATCTTACTTTTCTCAGTGTTAATGCCTTAATTAGTAGTGAGTTTTCATTAAACCTACCTTTTATAACCTAATCATTAGTTTAAATCAAGATTTCTTGCCATCTTCCTAACTTTCTAAAAATAGTAAAACTGAAGAACTTGGTGATCTCTAGTGTAGGAAATGCTATTTATGGTGAACTCTTTATTATTCCTTTACTCTTTCAGTCAATGCTAGCATAGTATTTATTATGCTTTCCTAGGGTAGCCTTTTAAATTGCTTTCTTTGTCTAATATCTTTTATTGCTTTCTTAGTGTAGAATTATTGGTTTAATTGCCTAGTTTAATATTTTAATTGTTCTCTTAGCGTGATACTTTACTTATTTTCTTAGATTAGAACCTTATTGCTTTCTTAAAACTTTATCTATAAAATAGGTCTTTTTAGTGTAGTGATTTAGTCACTTCTCTAGTTAATTTTAAGTGCTTTATTATAATTAGTCTTAATTGCTAGCTTAATCTAGTTCTTAACTACTTGTTATCTTTGTGTTGCATAGTGGTCTAAATTAATTTTTATGCACTATTATATCTACATGTGGCTTGTTGGAGTAGTGATTAGTGATATTAGCCTTACAATTTTTCCTAAACTAGTCTAGTTAATTGCTTATTTTGTGAAATTCTTGTGTTATCCTAGTATATAGTAGCAATTTCCCTTTATTGTTTGTCTAAATAGTATAACGGCCCATAAGATTAGTAATCACCATCCCAATCCTTGTGGGAACAACACCCACTTATCATTAAGCTACAAACCTATCTCTTATACTTGCCAGGGTGAAAGTGTTATTTAAGTGTGAAAGAGTTATTTATATTACTTGTTTGACATTTGCAAAAGATGAGAGTAGCAAAAATATGAATGTTAAGATGGATGTGTGGACAAAATATGCAATGAGTATATTCATGATAAGATTGGAGTAGCACCTATTGATGAGAAGATGAGAGAAACACACTTAAGGTGGTTAAGTCAATGTGTTAAGACGGGTAATAGAAGCACTTGTTAGGCGAGTAGATTTTAGAGAGAATAGTCAATATAAGAGGAGTAGGAGGAGACCGAAAAGACTTGGTGGGCAACTATATTGTAAGAAAGATACAACCCATATAGGAATGGAGGAGAATATGGTCCGTGACAAAGTGCAATGGCGTAGTAGGATTCATACAGCCAACCTTACTTAGTTGGAATAAGGCTTGGTCTTGTTTGTTTGACATTTGTAAAATCTGACCAACATTGAGTGAACATGTTTTTGGCACCGTTACTGGGGATTCTGTTTGTAATGGTGATATTAGTTACTTTCGAGTCATACTAGATTGTCTATCTTTCTTTCGTTATTAATATCTTGTAGTTTAGAATTAAATATTGCCTTCTTGTTTTTGTATATTTCTTTCTTTGGGTGTTTTGCCATTTGGACTTGATTCTTTTCTTGGTTTTGTTTTGTAGTTTATGGTTATTGTAGGTAGTCCCTACGACCTTTGGATTTAGAGATTGAGAGGATATTAACAAGGATTCAAAGGAAAAGGACACTACAACAAGACCAAGAAGGAAGTCAAATGGCGAAACCACAAAATAATGCTAGGTTTCTTGATAAAAATGCGAGGCATGATGATCAAGATGAAGTACTAGGGAACAACGGTCTAGGTGTTGAAGGCGGCAATCAATGGAATGGACATCATGCCAACGGGTGACCACTTTGGGACTATTCCATGCTGAATTTTGAGGGAGCAAACTCAAGTATATCTAGAATGCCGGTTAAAGCCAATAACTTTAAAATCAAGCTGGCATTTATTGGAATGCTACAAACACATGCTATATTTGGGGAAGGCTCGAACGAAGATCTCTATAAACATCTCATGAACTTTGAAGAGGTTGTAGATATATTCACGTTCAACGATATTCATCTCGATTGCGTTCGCATGAGGATATTTCCATTCTCCTTGTGGGACCGAGCTAAATAGTGGTTGCAATCTCATGAGTAAAGAGTATTCACAAGACAGAACCAACTTACCCAAAAGTTTTTGGCAAAACATTTCCCTCCATCTAGAACTATCAAATTGAGGAATGGAATGGCATCATTTAAACAAGATGCTGGGGAAAAGTCTAACGGAGGCTTGGGAAAGATTCAAGGAGCTCTTAAGAAGGTGTCCACACCATGCAATACTGTTGTGGCTACAAGTCCAAACTTTTTATAGTAGGCTCTATCAAGAGACCAAATCTATTGTGGGCATATGGGCGGATGGCTCTTTCTCCTTCAAAACTCTAGAAGAAGCCCAAAGATTCCTCAATATGATGGCTCCCAATTACTGTAATCATAGGCCGGTAACTCAACCCGTTGTCCAAAAAGTTCAAGCACAAGTTCAACAAGCTCAAGAAGGTATTCTTCATTTAAACAACAATGATGCACTCTTAGCCCAAAATGGGATTATGTTCAATTTGATGGCAAATTTGACAAGGGCCATTGAGAATCTTGGAAGAAGCAATGTTGTAAATGCTCTAACTTCAACTCCCCAAGGATCTCTAGTATGTGATTTTTTCTTTGGCAATCACTTGAACGGCCAATGTGAACTATCCATGGGGGCAAATGAACAATTAGCATTATGTTCCCAACCAAGATTTATCCTTGAGAAATCTACCAACTGTGTATGGAAACACCATAATCCCTCTTGGAGAAATTACCCAAACTTCTCATGGAGAAACAACACATCTAGCTCAAATCCACTGCCACAAAACTTCTCCAATCAAGCCTCATTATCCCAAACATATCAATCCCCACATCTAAAGAACCTCCTTATCAAACTTCCATCAACCTCAACCAAATCCTCCTTACCATAAGTAGCAACCAAGGCTTCAATTCCACCATCAAAACCCTTTACCACTCATGAACTATGCTTAAAATTTCCATAGAGAAGGAGATATCTTCAAACTCAATTTGACAATTTGAGGAGGGATTATGAGAATCTAAGGAAGGAACATGAAGCCTTTATGAGGAAT
The DNA here is from genome assembly GCA_025175665.1 of Cinchona pubescens. Taxonomy (NCBI): domain Eukaryota; kingdom Viridiplantae; phylum Streptophyta; class Magnoliopsida; order Gentianales; family Rubiaceae; genus Cinchona; species Cinchona pubescens. The sequence goes on along the minus strand of JANKKI010000361.1, from coordinate 182,643 downwards.
CAAGGGGCTACCACAAGGAATTTGGAGACCCAATTGGATCAAATGGCTAGACAATCAAATGATAGGTCGTTGGGAGCTTTATCAAGTGATGCCATTCGTAATGCCAAGGGATCAAAATCCGAGAATATGAAAGGGAACAAGTCCAAGCCATTACACTTAGAAGTGGCAAGGCATTGGAAGGAAAGGTTGGAGAAAGTTCAACATCAAAGAGCACTAAGAATGAAAAGCTTGAGGCTAATGATGTGGAAAAAGAGGAGTCTTCAAGGGGTAAAGATGAAATGATTGAAGAACCTACCAAGCCTACTAGTCAGCAAAATGAAGGCAAGGATTCTTTACTCCAATTGGCAAAACAAGTGAGAATGCCATTTCCCCAAAGGTTGAAGGAAGACGAGAAAGCTAGGAAGTTCAAGAAATTCCTTGAGGTGTTTAAGAAACTCAAGATCAATATACCATTCATGGAGGCACTTGAAAATATGCCCACATATGCCAAATTCATGATGCAAATTCTTACTTAGAAGAGGAAACTCCATGGGGATGAGATTCTGCGCCTGATGGAGGGTTGTAGTGCATTGCTTACAAGGAAATTACCTCCAAAGCTCAAGGATCCTTGGGAGTTCCTTCTCTATACCTTGTGAGGTTGGGGATGTCCAATTTGAGAAAGCTCTATGTGACTTGGGAGTTTTGATAAATCTCATGCCTTTTTCAGGCTACAAAAAGCTTAGTGGTGGAGACTTGAAGCTTACTAGTGTGTCTTTGCAACTTGCGACCGGAGCATAAAGTTTCCAAGAGGGATTGTCAAGGAAGTGATAATTAAAACTGGCAAGGTGTACGTCCTGATGGATTTCATAATTCTAGAAATGGAGAAGGACAAGGACATGCCAATTATACTTGGAAAGCCATTTCTTGTAACCGGGCATGCACTTATTGATGTTCAAGAAGGAAAGTTGGAATTCCACATTAATCATGAAATTGTCACTTTCAATGTTTTTAATTTATTAAAGCTTTCTTCGATCTACGAAGATCTCATGAGTATAATGTAATTGATGACTTGGTCAAAGATTTTTGTAGGTATAACTTGGTTGAATCCACATTGGAAAGAGATTTAGTGAGCCCAAAAGTGAATCATTCAAGATGATGAAGAGGTGGTGGAATGATTGAATCACCTAGAGAAGAATGGTCCAATGCAAGAGAGTAAAGAGGACGACAATGGTAAAGGCAAAGGGGAGGGCGGGGAGGTCTTTGAACAACTAACCCCCCAAGATAGAACTGAAGCCTCTTTCCATTCATTTGAAATATGTTTATCTTGGTGATAATGAGATATATCCTATGATTGTGAATGCATCACAAACTAGTGAACAACTTTATAAGTTAATTGTTGTACTTAAACTTTATAAAACTGCCATTGCATGGACTATTGATGGCATTAAGGGAATTAGTCCCGCTCTTTGCATGCATAAAATATTGTTAAATGAGGGGCATAGGCTGGTGAGACAACCTTAAAGGAGGTTGAACCCTACTTTGAAAGAGGTGGTTAGGAAGAAGGTTATGAAGGTTTAGATGCTGGTATAATCTAACCTATTAGTGATAGCCAGCGGTTTAGTCCAACCCAAGTTGCCCCTAAGAAGGGTGTTGTATCACCATTGTGATTAGTGATACCACTCCTTTCCTCTAGAGTAGTCACAAGATGGTATGTGTGCATTGATTTTAGAAAGTTGAATGAAGCCACCCTTAAGGACCATTCCCCTTTGCACTTCATCGACCAAATACTTGAAAGATTAGCCAATTTTGCATATTATTATTTCCTTGACAGATACTCCGGATATCTTCAAATTGCCATATGCCCGGAGGACCAAGAGAAAACAATATTCACATGCCCATATGACACATTTTCATATAAGAGAATGTCCTTTGGGCTTTGCAGTGCTCCTAGTACTTTTCATTGGTGCTTGTTTGGTATCTTCCACAACATGGTAGAAAAATGCATAGATATTTTCATAGATGACTTTAGTGTCTTTGGTATATCATTTGATGATTATTTTTTAAACTTGTCTAATGTTTTTGAAGAGATGTGTGGAAATCAATTTTGCCTCAATTGGAAAAATTGTCATTTCATGATGCAAGAGGGCATTATTTGTCTCCTAGGTAATAGAGTCTCATCCAAGGGTATAAAGATCGATTGAGCTAAGGTCGAGGTGATTGAGAAATTGCCTCCGCCTATTAATATAATGGGTGTGAGAAGTTTTCTTGATCATATGGGGTTTTATTGGAGGTTCATTAGGAACTTCTTTTACATTGCTAGAACTTTGTGCTCTTTGCTACAAAAAAGATTGAGTTTTCAACTTTGATGAATCTTGTTTATATGCTTTTAATGAGTTGAAACATGCTCTTATTAATGCACCTATAATTGTTGCACCAAATTGCTCTCTTCCTTTTGAGCTAAAAAAACTTGTTTGCTCAATGTTGTTTAGGTTTTGGAAATGTCGAACAAGTAATAAAGATGACCCTCTCACACTTTACCAACATCTTTACTCTCGCAAGTACACGAGGCATATTTGTAAGTTAGTGATGAGTGGGTGTTGTTCCAACGAGGATTAGAATGGTGATTACTAGGCTTATAGGTCCATTATATTATTTAGACAAATCAATAAGGGGAAATTGATACTATCTTCTAGGATAACACAATAATTTCACAAAGTAAGCAATTAACTAGACTAGTTTAGGAAAACTTGTAAGAATTATCACTAATCACTACTCTAGCAAGCCACATGTAGACATCATAGTGAATAAAAATTATTTCAGACCACTATTATAATACAAAGCTAACAAGCAATTAAGAACTAGATTGAGCTAACAATTAAGACTAATTATAATAAAGCACTTGAAATTAACTAGAGAAGTGTCTAAATCACTACGCTAAAAAAGGCTATTTAAGATAAGGAACTAAGAATGCAAGTAAGGTTCTAATCTATGAATGCAAGTGAAGTGTCATGCTAAGAAATCAATAATAGATATTAGACTAGGAAAGCAATTTAAAAGGCTACACTAGGAAAGCATAATAATACTAAGCTAGCATTGATTGAAAGAGTAAAAGAATAAAAAGGAGTTTACCATAAATAGCATTTCTTACACTAGAGAGCATCCGTTTGTTCACATCTGATTTTTACTATTTTTAGAAAGTTAGGAAGATGGAAGAAATTTTGATTTAAAAGTATGATTTACCTGTAAAAGATAGATTTAATGAAAACTCACTACTAAATAAAGCATTAACACTAAGAAAAGTAATATTTTTACTAAGATCTACTAATTAATCTAAGATTTAGACTAAATCTAGGAAATGGCAAGAATTTGAAATAATCCAAAATGCAAGATTGAAATGAGAAAATAGGTGAAATTGGTATCATATTAAAGCTAATAAAAATCCCAATTATTTAAGAGTAAAAAGGTTGAATTTTACAACTAGATTAAAGACTAAAACTAGAGTTTAAAATAAAGGAAGAAAGTACTAAATGAAAGAACTACACTCTAGTAGTATTCCTATCTAATCTGTACCAACAAACTATGTGTTTTTGTTGTAGTCTACTAGGTTATTTTCAAAAATCTGATTGTCAAAGTTCTAGTTGACTTGATTGATTGTAGTCAATATTTCTCCTATACAATCATTGATTGACTGTGATTAATGGCTGATCCTCGTAGTTGCTTGTTGACCGCAGTTAATGAAATTGTTCCTCGGTATGTTTGACTACAGTTAACTAGCACCTTGAGCTGAAGTAGTGTTGACCGCAGTTAATAGGTTTTCTTCATGAATTCTTTGACTACGTCAATGAGAGCAGTAACCTTGGACTTGGTTTCATTTCTATGCAATTCCAACCTTGCCCTTGGCTGCTATTGCTCCTTCAACTTGTCATCAAATCTTCAATCATGCCCTACAAAATATACCAAAATCACTAAGTCAAAATACACATGAAATCCTTAAGTATCAATTTAGTCCAATTTAGTTCATAATTACTACCAAAAATCCTAATATTACTCTAGGGTAACTAAAATCACCAATAAACACAAATTATGGCAAAAACATATAGAATCAATCCAAATAGGACTAGCATGACCAAAATTTCATAGTAATTGAAGGAAAAATAACTATATCTAATAGAGTTATCACCATCCCCAAATCTAGCGTTTTACTAGTCTCGAGCAAAATAAGAAAGAAAAAGGACTAAGCACACCACCAATGGAAATGAAAGTGAATTGACATATTGAACTTGAGAACATTTAAGCATGCAAAAATGAAGTTTTAACTCAACAAACTTAACCTGTTCAAACACTTGTACATTTCAGAAAGCGTAACTAGTTCTAATTGCAGGCCTCATTTTCATAGTTGAAGTATTCATAGAATGCCAATTCAATTCCAAATGGATTAAGGGAAAATAAGATGAATTTCTGAAAAATCGACTTCAAGTGAAGAAAGATCACTAAGACTTGTTTTAATAAGCACTAAAGAGGTAAAAGAACATGCGAGGATATTATGGACACTGCAATATCTAGCTAAGAATATCAACCGAAGCAATTCAACCCCAAATCTCTAAAATCTTATAACTTAGATTGAGGATCATATAGGACTTTTAAAACTTGTAACATAGGCTAAGGTTGAGGGTAGGGTAAATTCTATCTTAGTATGAATAAAAATGGCTCAATTCACCTAAGTCATTCAAAATAATTCTTTGGACCCAATCCCTTAAGCAAAAATCCCACACTTTCCATGCACTAATCAATTCACACTTGAAGTGCCAAACGAAAAATATCTATCGTTAAGGATGTATTTAAGGCTCTTTTATTACATAAGTATATACAAAATTGTAGAAATTAAAATGAACAATAAAGGATTTCTTACACACATACATACATACATACATACATACATACATACATACATACATACATCTATGTATATATATATATATATTAAATTGAGAATACAAATTACAAGATAATGTGAAGGTTGTAACATCTAATTACATAAAGGAAATCGAAACAAGATTAAATATTAGATTTCAATTTTCGAACACTTGTGCAAAATGTCTTCATTTCGACATATAACTTTAACTTCCACACTTGATGTCCTTAAATGATTTTAAGGGTACGCTTGTTGGCATAAGTAGTTCAAGAAAATGACTAGTTATTACTAAATCCGGCTATTTGGTGAATGAGAAATACACACTACCCCAACTAATGTCCTAAACCGAATCTTACAAACCCACAAAATATCCTATAATGCAATTCATGCAAAATGACTAAGGATGTTTAAATCATTTCTTCCTACACTATCAAACCAATTACCAAGAATGTCAACATATTTAAACTCAATCAACATTGAAGTGGAAGTGGTATTCAACCAATACTTGCGGTTAAAAGTAGTGTTTAGTATCAAAACTAGCCAAAGGAAAATATTTTACATGAAAGAGGTTGAACAATTGATAAAGTTTAGTGAGTTAAAATCTATTATTCACATGTATATTTATCAAATTCAACAACCAAGTTATTCATCCCAAAATACACAAGCCATATTAACAAACATAATAAAGGACATTACTGTACTTCTCACGTTAAACTCATTCATCTACTTGTCACAGAGCACAAAAAGTTAGAAAGAGCAATAACCGAACAAGAAAAGAATAACTCTAAAAAGTGACTCTTGCCAAAATGGCCCAAAGATACAACCAACCATAATAAAAATATGTTCAACAATAACTAAAGGTTGACCGTACCTAAATGACCCAATGGTCATCCTTTTCTTCAAAGTACCATCTATGTTAAGAGGTCAAAACCAATTGCTAATCCATAAAAACCCGACCCCTTAACCAAAAACTTTATTCAAAAGAATAGAAATACTTCTAAAAATCTAGCCATTGACTAGTTATCTAGCAATAAGAGAAATGTAATGGAAATGTATCTCAATCTCTCAAAATGATAATGATAATAAAGGGGTGATGTGGGGTGAAAAGCAAATAAATGTAAGGTAGAGAAGTGTCTTCTCAATGGGGTGGTCGGGGCAGTGCTCAATCATCCACTTCATCATAGTCCTCCTTTTCCTCATCCAAAGTCTCGAACATACCATCGCTTGAATCCTCCGAGTTGCTTTCTGCATCCTTTCCTTCTTCTTCCTCCACATTAGTTCCTTCTTCCTTTGAACGTTGCCTTCTTGTTGAGGTGCTTGTTCACCTTGGGTTTGGAAGAAGTCTGCTTCACTGACAGGGCATTTTTCAAGAAGTCCACATAAATGTTTTTTCCCAGATCGATGCTCAAATTCTCTAGTATACCAAACACAAGACACTTTATCCTTCTGCACAAAACTGAAAGTAGTGGTCCTTGTGGTACAACACAAATGAAAGACAATCAAATTTTGGGTAATAGATGTATACGCTCGTCACAAAATCCCAAAACCTTGGTCTGAGCATAGTTCAACAACCAATTAGGCTTACCCCCACACAATCATTCCCAGATCCTGCTATAATCGGGCCTCCCAAATTGTGGATTTATCAAATTCCCGTACTCATTACCATCAAAATTTGAAGCCTTAAAAACTGAACGCACTGATATCAACCCATTTCCCAGTTACATACACTTATTCATCTTTTATTTCACTTAGATTGTAGTGGAATTCTTTTACAAATTCACATAACCCTTAGGGTGTTTTGTTCATCAAATACCCCTTAATTTCACTCACGCAACTGCTATTCAATTTCCAATCTGAGTCCCTTGAATTCCGCCAATTTCGTGAGAGATCGAAACTTCTTTCTTGGATGATAGTATGTTTAACATGCTTTAGGTAAATTTTTTATGCTTTAGCACTCACAAAAACTTGATCCTCATATGCCAGGGTAACACTACTCCTAGACTGGCTACCCGGGCTGGTCTTTCTTTTCTTACTAGCCGAAGCCCTAGCTACCGCTTTACCCTTGCCCTTATCTTTAGCATTTAATCAACAATTATTCCAAAATCAACAAGAAATTCCAATTAAATCAACCAAAAACACCCGACACAATCAACCAACAACAATCATTCAAGGATTCCAACTAAACAAAAATAATTCCAACAATTTCCTCAAAAACTCTGAAAATATGATAAATTTAAAGATGAATAACACTTACAAAACCAGTTTGATGATATCGGAATGATTTTACTCAATAGAAGTGCAAGTTGAGAGGAAGTCCCTTGATGTTTTAATTAACCAATTAGCCCTCCAAGCCTGAGATGAAGATGATATGGGATGCTTTGTGGGAGAGTTGAGGCAAAAGGAAAAGTTATTGGGTGAAAAAGGGGTGGATTTTGTGTGAAAAGGGAGAGAGAAAATGGAGAGACGATTGAAATTTTTGAGGGATTGGGGTTTTCTGAAAATTTTTGCAGGTTAAGAATATATATACCCACGCAGTGTGGCATCACAGTCAAAAAATTTTCAACGAAAAATTTTTGACTGTGATTAAAAAAAGCAAGTACGGTTTTGAAAATTGACCAAAGTTACTAAAAACTCTCCTTTAAAATTTTGACTGCGTCATTCTTCCTTAGAATTTTTTTTTTGAAAACGAGTAATTGATCATATTCATTGAGACGTGGTCAACTTTCCAGTGGAATAGGTTCAATATTGACCATGGTTAAAAAAATGAAAAACCCAGTCAATAAGACTTAGAAAAAAATTTTCATTCAAAATTGAAAATATCATCGATGACCATGGTCAAGAATTTTGGTACGTGAAATTATTGATTGCGGTCATCCAGACTTAGAAAATTTTCTTTCAAAATCTCAAGTGATTGATCGTAGTTATGGATTGTAGTCAACTTTCCAGAGAGTTCAATCAAATGGTTTACCGCAGCCAATAAGACCAACAATTGCGGTAAAAAATACTTAGAAATTTGTTTCAAAACTTTGGCTATTTGGCTCTGGTGACCACGGTTAATAAAAATCCTCTTTAAAAACATTGACTACGGTCAAAATGGCTTAGAAAAAAATTTTCACAGAAATCCTTTTTTAACTGCGGTTATTGAGATGTGGTTAACTTTTCTTTGGTTCGGTAGTCAACCGCGGTTAAAAAATTCAATAACTGCGGTCAATTGTGCTTAACCAATTTTCCACTTTTAGCATTTCTCCAAAATCACTCTTTTGGCTTTCCCATCACCTACAAATATAAAAATGTCAATTTAGAGATCAATTCCACTAAAGCACCTTCAAACTTTTCGTAGAAATAAACAAAATTAACATTAAATTAAGCTAATTAAACCTACTTAATCTAAGAAACCGAAGCATAAACAAGTAAAAGAGAAAAAACTTGGGTTGCCTTCCCTGAAATGCTTTTGTTTATAGTCGTTAGCTCGACTATGGCATGTGGTGATCAAATATCAACATAGAGGATGGTGGTGTATCCTCTCTCCTTTGGATCATCATGGTAAAGTTTCAAAGAATGCCTATTCACTTTAATGGTCGATTGTGTGCCTTTTAACTCCATGGCTCTATGCAAGAAACACCTTAACCATCTCAAATGGGCCCTCCTACCTAGACTTGAGCTTTCTTAGAAACAACTTGAGTCTTGAATTGTAGACCAAGACATGATCACCCGGAGTGAATTCCTTCCTCAAAATTAGCTTGTCATGCCAAGCTTTGGTCTTCTCCTTGTAGATCAATGAGTTCTCAAATGCTTTCATCCTAAACTCATCCAACTCATTCAAGTCTAAGAGTCTCTTCGTTTAGGATCACAAGCTTCTTTCACATCAAAATTCAACCTCTTTATGGCGCAATACGTCCGATGTTCTAGTTCCACTGGCAAGTGACAAGATTTACCGAAGACCATGAAGTAGGGAGGCATTCCAGTTAGAGCCTTGAAGGCCATACGGTATGCCCAAAGAGCATCATCCAACTTTGTTGCCCAATATTTTCTTTGAGTTATTCACCGTTTCCTCCAAGATTCTCATTAGCTCTCTATTTGACATCTCCACTTGTCCTGAGTTTGGGGATGATAGGCTAGAGCGATTTTGTGCTTCACCCCATACTTTGACATCAAGGCTTCAAAGTGAGAGTTCTTGAAGTGAGATCCCCGTCACTAATGATTGTTCTTGGCACTCCAAACCGAGAGAAGATGTTGTTCCTAAGAAATTTAGTGATAACCCTTGTATCATTAGTTAGTGTAGCCACAGCTTCTACCTATTTTGACATGTAATTGACCCAAACTAATATGAACTTGTTAGAGTATGATGTCGGGAAGGGTCCCATAAACTGAATGTCCCATGCATCAATGAATACCAATTCCACAATTCCATTGAGGGGCCTTTCTTGTCTCCTTGAAATGTTTCCGACCCTTTGGCATTCATTGCACTCAAGCACAAAGTTTTCAGAGCCTTTGAAGATGCTTGGTCAATAAAATCTACTTTGTAAGATCTTCAAGGCCGTTTGTTGCACTACATGGTGGCCTCCGATGAGGGATGAATGCAATGCTTCAATATGTTCTCCACTTCCTCTTCAGGAACACATCTTCTCAAGACTTGGTCACAACACCTTGGGAAAAGATAGGTCTCATCATACAAGTAGTGCTTGATTTTCGAGAAGAACTTTCTTTGTTGATTGACACTTAACAAGCTCAGCACCACCCTTGCAACTAGGTAAGTCACAATATCTGTATACCAAGGGTGAGCATCTTTGACTTCCCGTAGTTTCTCAATGGTTGATTCTCCACAATGGACATTTTTTTTTGACCCACAAATCGAGACTCTTATCAATCCTTAACAAATGATCCGGCACTACATTTTTGCATCCCTTTTTGTCGACGACTTTCTAATCAAATTCCTGCAAGAGTAGTATCCATCTTAATAAACAAGATTTTACATCTCGTTTGGAGAATAACTACTTCAATGCAGAGTGATCGGCGTGCATAATGGTCTTAGAGCCAATGAGATATCATATAAACTTCTCAAGCATAAACACTATAGCAAGTAGTTCCTTTTCTATTGTGGAATAGTTCATTAGTGCATCATTTAAGGTTCTAATAGCATAATGTATGACATGTAACGCTTTATCAATCTTTTGGCATAAAACAACTCCTATTGCATAATCACTTGTATCACACGTTCGTAGATTTACCCTTTTTGAATGGTTTTGATGTCAATGACCCTATCTGCCATATTTCTCAGTACATCATATAAGCATGCCTATTTCCATATAAACTTGGCCATAGGAAGGGGCAAATGTAAAGGGAGAAGAGTTTCAAATTTCTTTTTCTATTGGATCCCCTTGAAATTTTTAAAATTTATTATTACATACATTATTATCAAAATTAGATTTTGTCCCTCTAAAATTTCAAGTGTATATATATAATTGTCTCCAAGTATATATCTTAGGGAAATTTTATAATCTTATTGAGGGAACCATCCCGTTATACTTTAAAAAGTTTGTACAGTACAATATCATGCACTTTAAAGATTTGTACTGTAAAATCCCTTAAAGCCAACTAGATGGTTCTCTCAACGGGAATGTAGAATTCCCCTCTATTGTAAGTTACATTCTTGGATACAATTTGAATCAAACTCAACACACATTCCTTACTTTTTCAATACTCTAGTTGTTTATTATTTTTTATGATTTTATTTTTGGTTATTTTTCAACAATGGTCACACCAATATAAAAAATATACATATAATATATTTACTCCCATGTTGCTTTAGTATGTTGATAACTCTAGTAAACTAGAGTTATTTTCCTCTAAATTATAGCATTTTGATAGTTTAAATTCTTGATTGAAATTATATAAGTAATTGAGAATTTTAGTTAATTTCTTTCATATGCATTTGTATTTTCGTTCTTAAACTAATTATGATAACTTTGTGATAAATTTTTAGTTTAATTAAGTGCTTAATGGTGTTAATATTATGCAGGTTAAAAATTGAAGGTTAGAAGCTAAAAGGAACAAAGCTCAAGGGACTAGATTGCAAAAATGGATGAAATGAAGAATGCTGGAAGGAGAGTCGAGATCGCGGTCTGGAACATTGAGACTGCGATCTCGACTCAAATAATTTTGTTGTTATTTCTTTCTTTTGGTGTGAATTTTAATTGGTTTGATTTTGAGTAAATTGGTTTGAATTAGAGAAAAAAAGAGTTGAGTTTTTGAATTGAATAAATGGTGCTAAAGAATGAGTGAAAATTGTCATCCTAACTTGTGAATTTTTTGTTTGTAGGTTACCCTTGTAAATGGAGAAAAGTGGTCAAGAGTGAAGCAATTTCGATAAGTGTGAAAATTCACTTCTGCAGAAATTGAGCTTGAGACTGTAGTCTCAAAATTTGAGATCGCGGTCTCAACCTCAAACTTCTGGAGGGCAGAAACGTCATTTGGTCGAGACCGCGATCTCAAATTTGAGATCGCGGTCTCAACTCCAAACATCTTCAAAGGCTATTTTTGCACCAAGTTGAGATCGCGGTCTCAAATATCAGACCTCGATCTCAAACGTTCGAGACCACTATCTCAAAATTGAGACCGCGATCTCGACATCAAGCTAGATCGCGATCTCAAAACTGAGACCGGGATCTCGACTGGAGAATTTTTTTAAAAGCTTCATCTCTTCTCTTCTTCTCACAAATTTTCCCTATTCTTCCTTTCTCATCCGAAAGCCCTAACCCCAATTCCTCAAATTCTTCCCTTATCTTCACCAAAAATCACTTAAAACTTCAAACCCACCACTAATATCATCTTGTTTTTCTCTAGGAACATCAAAGAAACCATCTTTTTGAGGATTTTTGGACGAAATTTGGCTTCAAGAGGGGGATTGACACACAAGCAATTCTTGGAAAAATTTCAATGCGAAAAAGAACGGGTAATATCCTTCCTTGGAATATTATTTGTAATTGGAAATTTTTGAAGGCAATTGTGAAATTTTGTGGATTGAATTGTGGAAAATTTGTGGTATTTAATTATTGAATTGTCGACTAAATTAATCTAAGAACTAAAATTATAATTAATCTTCGAAAGCAAACAAACTAGTCTAACCATTAACCTATGAAAGCAAGTAAAGCAAGCATTAAATTTGAAAGCAAGGAAAAATATGTAACCCTAGAAAGCATTAATTGATTAACAAACCATAAAATGAGAACTAAATAACATAAGAACAGGTTTAAGAATGATTTTGTAATGAAGAATCGCAAGTTCTTGGTCCAAGGCTGTCAATCTTGAACCTCCTCTTCAATCATTCCTAAAAACAAAGAAAAGCTTAGTCTAAATCTAATGAATTTCTATTTTGTTGTCCAATTTAACTAATGGCTGATATCCCCTCATTTAGACTAAATCCCCTTCAACTCCCCTCATAATGGGATATTTATAGGTATTTTTGGGGTTTTAGGGCTTCGGAATGGTAAGTATAGGATTTCCCACATAAATAGGCCCACGAGAGGACTTTTCTTTCAAAATAAGCAAGCCTATGCAACCTATTCAGCGATGGGTGCCAGGGCACTGTACTTCTACAGCGCCTAGGCGCGCTATCTAGAATGTGAATTAAACTTACTGGAATTGGCACCTAGGCGCTGATTCTAGCACTTGTTCTAATTTCCTCCTTAATTTTGACCATTATGCAGGCCAAATTTGAAAAACTAAAAATGAAAGTTGTAACTCTATGTCTTAGCTTTCCAAAACATCTTGAATCACCTCAATTGGAGCTCGGACAAGAAAGTTATGCTCAATTTACCAAACTATGTCAGAATCGCTCCTTGTCGGTGCACGAAATTTCAATTTTGCAATTTTTCTCCACTTTTGCGATCAATTTGGACTCTTTCTTCACTCAAACCCTACAAAACTCAACCTAGAAATAAACCATTTTAGCTCATAATTACTCAATTTTTGCTCAAATTACATTAAAAACGGAGGTAAACGACATATAAAATATATGACATTAACGAGCTTATCACATGTTCGTGTCGTATTCGTGTCTGACTCGTTTACTCCTAATTCAGATGTATCAGCCTATTTGACAAGTTAAATAATTATTAACCTATTTGAATTAAAATTTCATATTTTAATTATTTAATAATTTAAACAATTACTAATACTAGCCATGTTCTCATAGCAATTTAGAACACATAATTAAATTATTGAAATTTTTTAGATAATATTTAAAATAATTATTAAGTTTTATTTAATAATATTATATTAAATCCATTATTTACAATCTTAAAGTATGTTATATTAAATTATCATTCAGTAATTTAATAGGTTATCGTGTCAATTTATGGGTTGACCCGACCTAATCTATTTAATTTTATATCATAAAAGGGTTTGACCTAATAGTGATCCTATAAAATTTCAGGTCATCTGTCATAACCTATTAATGTGTTGTGTTTGTGTCATATTATTAGATCATGTGAGGTTACCATCCCTATTTATGTATGGTGCAACATTGTCTTTGTGTCCATAACTCGAATATCAAGATTGAAGACTGCATGGCTGCCGTAAGTTGGACTATACATTGGGATAATGGGATGCAATTGCCATAGAAGTGTTAGGTACAATTAAAAAATTTTAATTTACGTGGGTCTCCTGTGGAATCCATCTAGTTGCACGAGTTAAGAAGAGTTTTCCAACTTACTCTTTAAAAGGCGTTCATAACTATAACAAACTCACAATCTCACACCCGTTACTTTAACCGTACAAAGAAATCAAAGAAAGTAAGTATCAGGAATCCAGGGAGGTAACGGGAGAAAAGTAATTTTAACTCTAATTGCTATTTTTTCTAATGTCCTAAAATTACTATAAATAGGAGTTTTCTCTAATAAGAAAATCATCTGATAAAAATACACTACAAGAATATTAAATTACTTCTCTCCTTATCCATAATCAATATCCTTACAATATTCGTACAATCATTTTAATAAATTATATCTCCAAATAATTGAGTATAATGACAATACCAATTTGTGGGTAGTGTTTTGCTGCATCAAAACTTAATTAGAGGTCGTTGTCTCTTGGGTAAGGAACACCACATCAACCCAGTATAGTAGGGGGCATATCACTCCTAAGAAAAATACTAATTAACATGCTTCAACCATAAATAGGTTTTTTTTAGTCTTTGAATTAAATTATTATTTTAATTTATTTATAAATTTTTATTATTATATTATTTTTTTGGATAATAAATTTTCAACAAAAAGGATATTAAAAAGACTGCATTTTCTCCATGCCCCAACTTCCTAAAAAAGAAAGCAAATAAAAAAGAAAAAAGTTACTGACTTCATTCTAAATATCCTGTATTATGGAAAACTCTAAAATATGTATAGTAAATTAGTGAAGAGGTGTGTGCTCCTAATCAGAAGATGGCATGTGGTCCATATAGAAAGTTGATTGACAAGGTGCCATTATGAAAAAAAATTCTTTGCTGGGATGGTTAAAAAGTAAAGATTCCTCGTATTTTTTAGTCATCTCAACTATTATCATATTCACTTCATATTACAGAGTGAGTATTTATTACTTACTCACAATTATGATACCTATTAATCAATGTCAATTATAAATGCAAAAGCTTTGGCCATCGGTTGCAATAAATATCTGTTAATAAATAGTATCATTTAATGCACCGCTAAAATAATTTATTTTGTAAAATTAAAAAAACCATTATTTAGTAAATAATTAAATACTTGAACTTGGGATAGTCACCTTATACCTTATCTACCTGGTAATAAGGAAACATGTAAGTGACTCTAACACCTATAACTTTTGACATGTGGCACGATGGTTAAAAAGGTAATTCTTCATGTTTCTTTACTACATTAAAGTTAAGCTTTGTAAGAGACAGGTCCAAGAGTTCGAGTTAAAGAATTTATAATTCATTACTTTCCCAACTGCAAAGCCTTTCCTCTTCTAACCTAAAATCATGTCGCTCTCTTTGTATTCTAAGTTTATTGGCCTGTTCTCCTTTTATGATCTTCGGCTCTCCCCTTCCTTTCATTTCAATTTTATACCAGACCACCGCACCATATTCCACCATCTCACACCACCTATCCTTTTTTACTGCTTCTCTTTCTCTTAGACAAAATTACCATAGAGATCTCTTTCCCTAATTGATTTTTTTCCCTACTATGCTGGTTTCCTTGTTTTCAAGTTTCCTTTTTGCGTGATTGATTTTTTTGTTTTCTAATAAATTCCAAGATTGTTACATGAGAAAAGTTAAAGATTCACATACAAATCAAGATTTCTGATGACCAATTTCTGCTCCTAAGTATTAGGGCGTTGATGATCTTTTTGGGTAAATATTTTTAGACCGTCTGTTTTAAAGTTGTTGCTGTTCATATGTTTAACCTTTAAGATTTGAAACTTGAAGGTAATTGATTAAATTTTAGGTAATTGATTTTTTTGTAGGTTTTTGTGAGTTTTTCTTGGGACTTCTCTTTTTGGCTGCCTAAAATGGGAGTTTTCAGTTGCGTGGTGTTATTGAGAAGGTGGTTATGGTTGCTTTGTTTTGCAGGTTATAGATGGTGAATTGGGTTTGGTTTTACTTCATTTCCCATCTAGAAATTTTTTATTTTAATTCTAATTGCTGTACAAAGTTAGACTTTTATAAGGTAGAATTTTTTTTTCCCTTCATCTATCTGCAAAAATTTTTCCCCAATAATTATTGTTTGCTTTCAGTTTTATGTTGAATATTCTTAATCTTCAATTCTTTTTTCTTTTATTTTACTGATTTTTTGTTGTTATAATTCTATTATGCATTTTTTCTTTATTAATTTAAGTTTTTTTTCTAACTTATTATGATCTTGATAAACTTTTGATAATTATTTTTTGCCTTCCCAGTGCAATGGTTTGCTATGCTGCAATTTGAGGTATAGAGCACTCTTACTCCTTCTCTTTTATAAATGTTCTTATAGTTCTAGTAGTTAAATTTACACTGAGATTGCAATATCTTTCCTTTTTTTGCTACTATATTTTTCTATTTGGAGAAATATATTATTCCTATCCTCTGTTTGGAATTTGCAATATGCAGTTTCCAAAGATATACAATTGAAGTTATGAATGGTTGCTTTGCATTTAGACCTCCAATTCTAATTGATTTTGTCAAAAAAAAACATGATTCACTTTTTTTGATAGATTTCGATCATTTGTCCATGTCTTCAGTTTTATGTTTTACACGTGTATTTTATTTGCTACATTGATGAATTTTGAAAGTAAATTTTAATTATTGGATATTGAGAAACAAGAATTCTCAATGGTATTGTCAAAATGGATAGAAAACTTTCATTCTTGAATACCAGCAAAATTGAAGTTTTATACAACTTGATATAGTAGTACATTTAGTTCTTTATTTTTTCTTGTAATGAATAATTATACTATTAGATGAAAGAATATGAATATTATTAATTTTTGCTATATTAGAACCATCTTGATAATTCTGAAATAATAAAAGGTAAGGATATATTCATTCTTATTTAAAACTTTGTATTCTTGGATGCTATAACATCTGTGACAACTGAAAAAACTGATTATGATAATTTTCTAACCATTGGAGCAAATATGACGCTTCGTTTAACTTAATATTTCAGGTGGGCACGGCCAGCCTTTCCTTGAAAGTAGAAAAAATACACATGTGGTAGAATTTCTTTTTCTTTTTCTTTTTTCCCCGTTTTGGGATAAAAAGGTAGAAATTAAAATTTTGTCAATTGAAATATTAACAACATTAGGAGTTGAAGGTTTAAAAAAAAAAAGAAAAGGTATTGAATGATATTCTATGAAACATGGTAGAATTGAAAGCATAAATCATGTAAACAGTACACTACTCTAAATTTACAAAATTAATAGTTAATTAAAAAAGTTAAAAATACCAGCAATAGAAATATTCGTTGTGATAAATGTTTTTATTGCTTTAAGTGCTCCAAAAAAAAAAAAAAAAAAGATTTCATTCATGTACCCAGTGGTTGCTATATACAATAATAATAGTTCCAATCGGCATAAAAAGTAAATCATATATTATGATAAAATTATCCTTGATAGTATAACCTTTTATCAATCTAGAAACATAATAAGCATGACGCTTTTAATGATAGGGGAAAAATCAAAACACAACAAAGGAAAAACTAATTTGTTTTGATAAATGTGTTGATCGGAGAATAAACTAATTGAAGCAATGTTTAACGGGTAGTGATTTCAAATAGTAGTGATTTCAAGGAAACAATAAAGATGAATAAGGTAGTCACGTAAAATACTTGTATACTAGTAACATATTACAAATAAAGCAGGCATTTAATGAGTAATAACATGTCACGACATCGAATATATAAAATATAACATTAAATATCAATTTATAAACATTTATTTTTTGTGATTGCATTCATGATTTAGTTTATTCGATAGATATTTGTAATAAAATATTTTTTGACATATTTTTGGTGGTACTGATTTTGATGAAAAAATAAAATGAAGACGAACAAAGCAATCATATAAAATACTTGTATATTAGTTATGCTCAGTGCATGTTAGAAATAAAGCAGAGAATAAGTGTAGATCGTGGTGTTTATTTAAAAATATATAAATATCAATTGATTTGAGTAATCAATATGGTGACAACGCTTTAATGAGATTAAGACATATTTTGTATTAGCAATAAAGGGTGATAAATTTTTTCCATTATCTCCATAGGTTGGTATAATTGTATAAATATCGTGCATAAGATTCTAAATTACGAAAAAAGTTGAATGCACTATTGAATGATTATGATGTCGACGGCAAAGAAAGTGATCGTGTTGGTGGATAGTGTAGGAGTTATGTGAAGTGCCATGATAAAAAATTGATGGTAGACTAACAACGTGTCACAACATCGAAATGCAAAACAGAACATTAGATATCAATTTATCCAAAAATTAGTTTACTATGGTTACATTCATTATTTAGTTTTATTCGATTAATATTTATAATACATCTATTTCTTTGACATATTTTGAAGGGTAATGATTTCGATGTAAAAAAGGTGATTAACACGATTGTCAAATAAAATAATTGTATACTGGTAATGTTTAGTGTGGATAAAAAATCAGGTAGAAAGTAAATGTGGATTGTGGTGTTTATTAAAACATGCAACTATCACATCATTTATAGCAATCAATGCAATAAAGGGTGATAAATTTACTTTTTACCTGTATGGGTTGGTATAATTATATAAATCTCAAGTGTAGGATTCTAAATTATGAAAAAACTAAATGTACTATTGAATGATTATGATGTTGAAGGTAAAGATAGTTATCGTGTTGTTAGATGTATTCTAAAGGTGATGATTTCGATGAAAAAAGATGATGAACACAAAAGCCATATAGAATACTTATATATTAGTTATGTTAAAAGCATATTAGAAATCAAGCAGAGAATAAGTATTGATCATAGTGTCTATTTCAAAATTTGTAACTCACTTGATTTATAGTAATAAATATATTGGTGACCGCGTTTGAACGATATTAAGAAAAATATTGTATTAGCAATAAAGTGTGATAAATTTATCTTTTACTTCCATGGGTTGGTATAATTGAATAAATCTCGTGTGTAAGATTCTAAATTATGAATGTATAAAGTTTAATATTAGATATTAATTTATCTAAAATAAGTTTATTTTTGTGGTAACATTGATAAAAAAATATGGTACAAAAGAAATTATTATGAAAAAATTAAAGATATTTGAATATCAAAATATTTATAGTATTAGAAGAGTTGAATAAGGGTAAGAATTGTAATAATAGTTGATTTGATCAAGATTAGAACTACAAAAGTCAATCTTAAAATCGTTATATAAAATAAAATATATGCATATATATTGCAGCAATATTTCAATGTTGGTATTTGTATTGATTGTGGTATGAAATACTATATGCATGACAAATATAGTGATCGAATCATAAAATACAAAATGGTCGAGTACAAACTTATTTGTTTTTGGGCTAGATATATGATCATCGAGATATAGAATGATATACAACAAATAATTGTAAAATCTAAACAAAATCTTAATATATTTTTTTGGATACATAGATGATAACTACAATAGGTGTGAAAGTTACATTGTAACAATCACAAAAACATGGAAAATTATATTGATGGTCCATAGTAATAAACTGTAACTTACTTTTGTATTTGTAGTATAAAGTTCAAAATTTTCCAATGGTCTAAAATTTTGAAATGTCAGGATCAAACTATATGTAAGATCTCACAACCTATTAAAGATCAACATAATTTATTCAAAATATTTTACATATGTATGAAATTTTAGTTTATGAATTAATGATATGTCAATCAAGGGAGAAAATTAGGTATATCTATGGCAAAATAATATGTAACGATAGAAGATTTCTTGGAATGTGTTTGGTGATAAATAGTCAATTATAGTTTTGGTATGAAAATATAAAGATTTAATAGCAACAAATATTATAAAATATGCAATAATAAATATGTAATTTGTACCTTGCAAAAAAAAAAATGTAATTTGTAATATATGGTATGTTTGATATATAGATTCATGAATGTCTTAACCGTAAGAGATATTTTGAAATATGGAATTATCAACTAAAATATAATGATAACGTTATAATTAAAGTGTGTTTTTGGAAAAAGTCTAGTGATATTATCGTTACTATCAAAAAACTTTGATCCGAATAAAAAATCAAATTAGTGGTGGTCAAATTATAATTTATACTGTATATTAAGATCACAAATATTGATATATGGAAGAGTTCATCATATGATAAATTGGATATAAAATATATTTGGTAAATTGCGAACAATCCTTGAACTTTCTTCAGTTTTCAAAAGATTCCATGAACTTTTGATTGCAGCATTGTAGTACTACTAAGTATCAATTTGTCTCACATTACACAAATAAATTTAAAGAATAGTGAAGAACAAATTTATCCTAATGAGAAACAAAAAATCCCTGAACTTCCCATATCTCAACCGAAACTTTGCTCCATCTCCTAGCCTTACCATCCCTCTGCCAACCCCATAACCACTCAAATCCCCAATCCCACTCCCCCATGTTCCCACCCATTTTCTTCTCTTTTTACACAAAACCCATCACCCAACTTCTTCTCTTTCCTTTCGAGCCTCCTCTCCTCTTTCTGGTGCACTCTTTCACGGACCAAATTGTTTATGCACCAAAATGCAAAAATGGGATTATGTGAGGCTCATATGGTATTCATACTGGGACCTACATAGGGCCTATATTTTTGTGTCTTTGGTGCATAAAAACTTTGATCCACATAAGAAAAAACCTCTCTTTCTTTTGCAACCACCTCCATCTTTGAGCCTAGCCCCCTCGAACTCAACCTTGCCTCTCTTTCCCCTTTTCCCTTTCTTTTCCATCCCCACCACCTTAAACCCACCCTTCCCAAAACCTAGATCTACCCTCCTTCCCCTTGACCTCATTCTTCCACCCTACCACCTTTGAGCCATCGATATTATCCTACATCCTTTTCTCTTCTATGATTTTAGTCTATTTGTCAAATTAGAAATTTAGGGCCAAGTTGCAATTTAAAGATATATTAGGAGTATTTTGCAATTAATCCCTAACTATTTAACCACCCTATTCTTTATTTTCTTCTTAATTACTGGTTATTCAGGCTATAAGTTTCAACCAGTACAACCTAATATTTTATCTAAATATCCCATCAAATTCACGTGTACTTCAACAAATACATACTATAACAATTTCTCTTTTGTTTTACTTTCTCGTTGAAAGCCTTTTCATTGTGTCTGGTAAACATCGATGCCAGGAACATCGATTAAGTCTGACATACTATGATAGCGACAACATTAGGTTTGGAATGGGAAACCTGAATTATAGGTTCCTTCACGTGATGCACGTGGCATGCTAAGCTTTCTAATAAAATTGTAGCTTTAGTCCTTTACCTTTTCCTTGTTTTCTCTTTTAACCCATGTCCTATTTTGTAGTAATCTCTTATTTGATCAAATCCCGTGGTTTATTTGAAAGTTCTTCAATTAGATCCTTAGGTTTAAAAAGTTAAAATAAGTTCAATTGATGTTCAATTAAGGCTTAATTACCCATTTGCTAGACTTCATATGACCGTTAAGCTTAGCTAAGAGTAGTTTAACTTAATTTATTTAAAGTCTTATGAGACATAGTATTATTAACTTTTATTATTTATTTTCTCTATCTTTTATGTTTTTAATGGCTTCTGTAATAGAATGCGTATTTCGTTATTGAAATATGGAGGTCTAAAATTAAGTTTGTTTTTTAATTACTATGTGTTATACATACTTAAATATTTAAATTTGTCTTCACATTAGTTAAATGGATATTTCATGTTATATTAACTTGAATTTTAGATTAGATTATGTGAACGGAAATGCAAATCAAATAGGAGATATTTGAGTTAACACCATGGCGATTCTTCTCTCAATTGAGCTTCCACATTTAAATCTCTTATTTTTGAAAGACTATGATTCATCTATTAGTAAAACCTAATATTAAGAAAAAAATGATTGGATAATTTTGGTCATAAAAAAATGATCGGATAAGTTATCTTTTATTGAATCGGTACACCTAAAACATAATATTAAGTGGCACTACATTATTAAGAAAAAATTTTATTTTTCTTACATTAGTTAGTTAGTTGCTTCATAATTATCGAATTTTTCAAATCTCATTTTAAGTGTTTCATATACTATAGCAAATAAGGGTGGGTTGTCCAAATCCTTCTTTGATTCAAAAAATTTAATGACCACTTTCAAAAACCATTCATTAAATTTTGTTTCAAAAATTACTTTTTATGTCTAATGGAATAAAGCGAACAAAACACAAACAAATTAGGACTCTATGTCTATTTAATATGTCGGTAGTGAAGTTCTGTACATTTTTTAACTATTTCATTAATAATATTTATCTATTTTTATGTATATCGTTATAAGTTGTTTGCAATAATTATCAATCATTATAATTTTATCATAATACTTGACAATTGGGATAAAATGTTTTATTACCAAGGGAAAAGAATGCATATGACCACTAAACTATTTTCATATTCCACTTATGACTATTCAACTATATTTTCAAATTGCCTATTGAACTATTTTCATAGTCCACTTATGATCACCAAATTGTGTTTTATTTCAAAATATCTACCAAACATTTGAAATAATGTAGTAATAGTTATTATATATATATATATATAGATAGATATATGTGTATATATATATATATATATATGTGTGTGTATGTTACACTTAGATATCCTAATGACTAGTAGTATACTTTATTGAAAGTTTTGCAATTGATTTGAACTAAAAAAAAATTGGATAGGCACAAGTGAACATGCAAACAGTTTGGTGCTCAATTAGAAACCAAAGTTTGTTTGATGACCATAAGTGAACTACGAAAATCGTTTAGTAATAACTCTAGTAAATAGTTTTACCTCTAAAAACTATGGTATTTCGATTATGTTAGTCTCAAATTATGTGTTTTTATGGTTTTTTTTATTTGAGTTTCGTGTTTAGTGGTAGTATTAGCAGTGTTAGAGTAATATTAGACTTTTTGGCAACATTTATGCATAAATTGTTGATTAAATAGTACTTGTTTTGTTTTGGTGCTTAATTGTAGAGAAAATTTGCAATTGAAGCAACAACTTGAAGATTGAATAAGTCAAGGACTGAAGCTGCAAATAGAAGAAAAATTGAAGAAGAAGTCCAAGGCTACTATGGCGCCAAACTCCAAGGCATGAAGATTCACGCCACCATATCAAAGCTATTCAAGACTTCAAGGGTCCGACACAACAATGCCAATTTTCAAGGCATAATGTTTCACACTGCCATGTTGACTTGCTGTAACCCTAGTTAACTCAAGTACGATACCACGCTTTCAAATTTGAATAAAGCAAAAATGACACCGTGGTCTAGAGTGCTTTTCAGACAAAGGGAATGTTGGTCATTTCTGGAAAGGCTACGAAAATTGTAAATTAAATTAATATGTGTCTTCCTACCTAAAGACATAGTAGAATGTGCTAGAGTAGTAGTAGGATAGGATCAGGCTCCTTTAAGAGTAGAAGAAACTTTTCAATTTTGGTAAAAAAGTAGCATTTACTCTTCTTCTTCATATTTTCAACACATTTAATCACAGAAATTGTTCTATTTAATTAATGCAAGTTTAGAAATTTCTTCATTATTATTGTTGGCCTTTTTAATAGCTTTCATTAGATATAAATATCTCTTATTTATATTTTCTTGCTATCATGACTAGTATGCTTAGAATGATGATGTTCTTAACTCTTTTGTTAGTAGGAGCTATGACTTGCCTTTACTTTTCTTTGTGTTGTATTACTTTAAGTATGCATAACAAAACTACTAAGGGATTGGGCTATGAAAATGTGAATTGTACACATGTGTGAGTGATTCCAAGTAGGTAGAATAGTAAATGATGGACATTTGAGTAGTAGATGAGTTGGGGTGATTGTTGAGAGGGAAAGGATCCTCATTTGAACCACATATTTGTGAGGGTAATACAACATATGAGCATTGTGTTAATACTTAGACGGGTTTACTACTTGGTTAGGATGGTTAATAGTTGGGCAAAGATGCTACATTTCCTAATTACTCCCAAGAACTCCATGAAGGACTTTGGTAAAACAATGAGGCGGACAAAGGGATTGGCCAGAGTTGGGAGATAACTCTCATTTGTACCCATTGAACGTTAACCCTCTAGAAGAACCCACCTAGTAAAAGGATCATAGTCATAGTCCAATCCTCTTTTTTGTCACTTATGTTAATCTAGTTGTTAATTTAGTGCTTATTTATTGCCTTACTTGCTTATTTGTTACCATAACTTAATCTAACATCAATTCATTTGTTAAGATAGTGCTTGTGTCCTTGGAATCTTAGTAATTGCCAAGCTATCTTCACGAGAACGATACCTTTTGTCACTAGCTATTAATCTACCCTAATACTTGCAAGTGTGCAAATTGTAACCTAAGTGAATTAGGTGGTTTTAATNTTACTTGAGGGTGAGTGGTTGAATTAGATACTTGATTACATCTCATCAAGTTTTTGGCTCTATTGGCAGAGATAGTTTAATGGTGATATTAGGAGAATAAGAATAGTGCTAATTTAGATATTTCTTAATTTTAGTTACTTAATTATTACTTTGATAGTACTAAATAAATTCTTGTTAATATCCTACTACTGTGCTTATACCTTGTTTTGGACACTTGTTCTTTGTTATTGTCTTTGTAGTGTATAGTTCTTAGGAAAGAAGTCTTATTACCTCTTGATCTATAACTCGAAAGGATACGAAGGAGTATTCAGAAGCAGAAATAGTTATAACAAATGCAAGAAGAGCTTCCAGTAGTGGATGAAAATAACAATAGTAGGGTGTAGGACGAGAATCTTTGGAATATGAATCAAGAAGAAGGCATGGGTAATATGGCATAGGAGCAAATGGTAATGGCAATGGATGATATGAGAATGATAGGCCATTAGGAGATTACCCAATGCCGCACAAGTTGATGAGGCCAATTCAAGCAGCAAGGATATCAATGCATGCCAACAACTTTGAGATAAAACGGGGACCTATAAAAATTCTTCAAGCTCATTCCATGTTTGGGGACGGTGCGAAGAAGGATTCATACACACATCAAATGAATTTCGAAGAGGTGCTATACACTTTCAAATTCAACGGAGTATACCCAAATTGTGTGAAAATGAGGGCATTCCCCTTCTCCTTGAGAGATAAAGCAAAGTATTGGTTGCAAAGCCATGATCAAGGGACATTACCACATTGAACAGTTTGGTTCAAGAGTTCCTTGCAAAATATTTTCCACCTTCTAAAATGGCATGGTTGAATTGAGAATAATTTCTTCAAGCAAGATGCTGGTGAGGGAATTGAAAAGGCTTGGGAAAGGTATAAAGAGTTTTTCAAAGGTGCCCACATCATGTTATACCTCGTTGGCTTGAAGTGTAAACATTTTATAATGTACTTTATCAAAAGACAAAATAGATTGTAGTAATTATGCCTCGTCTGGAGGGTTTTTATCTTTCAAAATGCCAGAGGAAGCACAAAGATTGCTCAATATAATGGTCTCAAACTACTATCAACATGGCCCGATGGCACAACCTCAACAAGTACAACCATTGGAACCATCTCAAGTGCAAAGAGGAGTTCTACACCTAGACCACTCGATGCTCTATTGGCTCAAAGAAAGCTTATGACAATCATGATAGCCAATCTAAAAAGGGCATTTGAGAACATGGGTAAGATGAATGCCATGTCGATACAACTTGCCGGTCCATTGTTCTGTGATTTTTGCTTGGAATCATCCAAATGGTCAATACACAATTGAGGGCCAAGCAACTAAATTATTTGAGGAATCAAGCACACTAATCCCGAATCTATGGAAACATCTACAATCCATCTTGGAGGAACCGCCCCAATTTCTCATGGGTAGTCAATCATCCAAAAATAGCCATCCATCTAATTATAACAACCAAGCATTTAGACCAAATCAACCACCTTGATCGAAATGCAATACCTATCCAACTTTCAACATTCCCAACGAAACTCTTCATTTTAGCCTAACTCCTTTTACCAAAATCAACTCTCCTGGAATCAACCTCCTCAAAAGGAACTGAAGTATGTGCATTCACAACTTGTGGATAGGGGTTTTCAAAAGTCAGTTATGTCGAAATACCGAGTGAATCAAGTTAAAAAATAATTTGACTCGACTTGTTTGACTTTTGACTTAACTTTGACTCAAAGTCAATTAATTAAGAGACTCCTCGACTCAACTTTGACTTCAACTTTCAAATCAAATTACTGGTTTGATGTAAATATTGACTAATTTGACTGGTTTACTGATCAAATAAGTCGTTTGACTTTGCTAGTCAAATACCAATAAAATATGTCGAACAATTGTATTTCTATTAATATTTTAGCATGTATTGTAATAATATATTAATGTATGTGTGTACTTAATATTTTATACTTAATATTTTAGCCATAATATTCTTAATTGTTCTGAATAACTGATAATATTCCTTTTTTTATTAATACTTAAATATCTTTTCCTTGTATAATTGTTGAAGTTATTAATGTAATACTTCACATTATGTAAAATTTAAATACACTTATACATTAATATAAGTGTACAACTTATTAATGTAATACTTTTGTTTTAATAACTAACTAAATAGATTACTAATTTCCTTTTAATACATATAGATACTAGAGTTAATTAATTATATATACTTTAATATTTATTAAAATATCTATATATAATAAATTTATACATACGTATTCTGATGTTAATATACTAAGATTTGTATAAATTACACTTGTAATAAAATATGTTTTACATAACGTCTAATTATATACTTATACTATAAAACTCATTAGTGTTGCATTTTTAGTAACAACAAGTATAAGTGCATTACTAATTTACTCTTAGTATAAAAAGAGTTAGGTAATCATATATATTCCTATATACTTATAGGATATCGCTTAACTGGGGTTGGTGATTTAATAGATGATTTTACTATGTGAATTGGCTTTGGTAAGTGGTACTAAATTTATGACTTCGTAAATCATTTTTAATATCTATATATGTTATATACACTAATATGCATTCATATATTAAGATTTGTAACTTGTATATGTAATAAATACATCCATATATATATATATATATATATATATATATATATTATGAATTACATTTTGGTACAACACATTGTATAAAGATGATAATGTGGAAATTGAAATCAACAATCATTAATCTTTGAAAAATTGACCACTCACTATTTTTGAAACTTGCTTTTGCTTTTGAATAATGTTGCGATTATAAATTAGTTATCATTTATTATCTTTCATTATCTTGTATTTCTACAATGTCATATTGAATTTGTGAAATGATATAGAATTTATGAAATGTTGTACTAAATTTTTGAATTAGATTATAGCATGAAAGATAATTTTTGTTCGACTTATTTGACTTACCAGTTGAATAGGTCAAATTTAAATGACTCGACTAGCAATATTAATTGACTTTGGGTTTATATGACTTGACTTTGACTTTGAGATTTTGAAGTCAAAAGTCAAACAAGTCAATCACCGATCGAATGAACACCCCTACTTACGGACACAAGGAGAGAGTTTGAAATACTATGAAGGAAAAATGAGACACCAAGTAAAGATCATGAAGCATTCACAAGGAACCAAGGTACCTCTACTAAGAATGTGAAAACTCAATTGGGACAAGTGGCTAGGCATGTGTCCTATAGACCGAGTAGCTCACTTTCAAGTGATACCTTTCCAAACCCAAGGGACTAACAACCAAGAGGACAACAACCTTTGGAGCATTGTAACGCCATCATCTTGAGGGTGAAAGAGAGATAGTCATTGATGATGAGGAGAACAATGTTGAATTGAAGGGTGGTAAGAAGGCGAAACACAAGAGTGATGAAGTTAGGAAGCCAAAAAGAAAAAGATCAAATTTGAGAAATGGAAAGAATCCCTGGATATCAATCCCTTGGTGAAAGTCCTCATTTCCTTTTTCACAATAATTGGTGGATCACAAGAAAGAGGAAAAAGAGGAAAAATTTGGCAAGTTCCTTGAAATTTTCAAGAACCTTCAAGTGAATATTCCATTAGCCAATGCGCTCACAAAAATACCCCCGCTATGCCAAATTCATGAAAGAGATCTTGTCCCAGAAAAGGAAGTGGAGCAATGAGGAAAACAGGTACCTAAGTGAATGGTATAGTGCACTCATGTAAAGGAAGTTAATTGAAGGATCAAGAAAGCTTCTCCGTTTTGGTAACTATTGGGGGTTACACAATCAACCGTGCCTTGTGCAATTTAGGTGCTAGCATCAATCTCATGCCCAAAATGACAGGTTGGAAATTGACCATGCAAAGCCCATGAATGCCACTCTCCAATTACCGGATAAAACTGTGAGGGTGCCTTATGGAATAGTGGAGGACGTGTTGGTCCAAGTGAACAAATTGTTCTTCCTGGTGGACTTCTTGATTTTGAAAGTGAAAGAAGACATTGGTAATGGTCAAAAAATAATCAAAGTTTATTTGATCTTGGGAAGTCCATTTCTCTCCACTTCACATGCTCAAATTGATGTCAACAATGGAAAGTTAAAACTCCAATTTGAGAGAAAACTTGTTGAATTCAATGTTTTAGAGTGATAAGAGAATATTTTTTGTGTAGTTGAATATTGTTCTTTTAAATCACTTGCTCCTTTTGTTGATAGGTCAAAAGAAGAGGTGATATGGGTTGCAATACAACCCACTCAAAAGAAGATAGAGGAGAGGAACATGTAGGTAGGGGAACACCCAATATTGAGGGCTATAGGAGAAGGATCAAGGGTTTTCGTGCCATGCACTGGGAGTTCAAGAACGGCAACAATGTGATTATACCCGAAAGGAAGTCGCAATGGTATAAGAAAGGCAATGTCACTTGGATTGTCCCACTTCCCATTTCAAACATTTTATTGGATAGAGGGATAAACTTGAAGGATGGCGACAAGGAGTTCATCATTAGCCAAAGTAATTTAAGCTTGTACCCTTAATAGAAATTGAAGGAAAAAAGACACACCTCGATTCTTTATGTGGATACCTAAAGCTCTGCAATGCAGTAGTCAAACTAATGACTATAAACAAGCGCTCTTGGGAGGTAACACAAGTTTTCTTCCTTTCATTTATGCTTTAATTTGGTCCTATGTTTATCTGGTGAATTAGCTCGTTAACTAGTAAAACTTAGTTTTAATTCTTAAGTGTTTTAGAGGAATTACAAGTGAGAATGACCTCTAAAATGTTGTTTTGGTATTTGTAGGTGATGGATAAGTCATTGGGAAGAAGCGGTGAAATGCTAAAAAATTGAAATTTGGCTTGTTTGACACCCAGGTGTTAAATAATGATATCAAACCAAAGGTCACCTTTGGAAGTGACAAAATTCCAAGTATTTTGCACTGTGGTGTTAAATTTGACATCGTGGCCCCAAAGTCAATTGAGCCACTAGAAATTACACTACGTTTAGACACTATAGTGTCGAAGGAGAGGTCTATGAGGAAAGATGACGCCCTAGGTATTTGACATTCTGATGTTGAATTTGAAGAAGGAAAACTCACATTGCAGTGCAAAGGCAGTCCGAGAGTTACCCTGATTTGCTCTCAAACCATATAAATCGAAGTTAGTTTGAGAGTTACCCTTGCAAACTAAAGGATAAAGGACGCGCCTCCGTTCTTTATGTGGATACCTAAAGCTTTCCCATCGTAGTCAAGCTAATGACTATAAACAAGTGGTCTTGAAAGGCAGCCCAAGTTTTCTTCCCTTTATTTATGTTTCAGCTTGATTTTTTCTTTATCTACTTACTTAGGTTATTAATTAAGTTTTATTTATAAAAATTAGTTTTGATATAGTTAATTGCTTATTCTTAAGTGTTTTGTGGAATTGCAAGTGAGAATGATCTAGGTGATGGACAAGTAATTGGGAAGAAGTGGTGAAATACTAAAATATGGAAAGTGTTGTGTCAAACCAAAGGTCATCTTTGGAAGTGACACCGAGCCTCCATATCAAGATCCCAACAATATTCAAGAAAGTGAGAAAATTGCCAAGTATTTCACACTACGGTGTCAAATTGGACATTGCGCTCCCAAACTCAATTGAGCCACTGGAAGTAACACTGCTATGTCGAAGGAGGTCCATGAAAAAAAATGCCTAAGTATTTGACACAAAAGTGTCGAATTTGAAGAAGAAAAATCTTACACTGTGGTGCAAAGGTAGTCCAAGAGTTACCTTGATTTGCTCTCGGACTGCTATGTTGATTCTCACTGTTCTAAAAATGACACCATGGTGCTGAATTCTGGGTTTATATAAGTACAACCCTTTGTCAATTTTTTTAGTCGAAAATCACTTTCTCCAAAGCCCTAACTTTTGTTCTCCTTCACCCATACATGAAATTTCTCTAATTGTTTTATCAAATCCACTCCAAATCCATCCTAATTGCCTACTCATAGCCTCCTAAACCTTTGGTGTTGTTGATTGCTCAAGGAACCGCCAAAGGGACATTCTAGGAAAACTTTAAAGAAGCTCGAGCAAGGAGGGTTCTTCCAATTGTCAAAAGCTACAAGTAAAATTGACTCATTTTTCTGTTATTAGACCGTAAGTTCTCATAATTTTCATATAAACGAAATTGGCTAAATTTTCTACTATTGATTGGGTTGTATTGACTTTTCGATATTGTTGATTTGGGGTTTAATTTGGTGATTTTTAAGACTATTTCAATGGCAATCAATAAGGGATAGAGTAAAGTTGTTGCTAACCCATTGTCCCCAAAAAGAGAAAAATGTGGTTTGTAGTCAACCGACTAGACAGGGGATAATACTAATGGTAACTATGATGAAAATTTTTTTGTGAATGCCAAAGCTGCCAAATTGTTCAAAAAGAATAACAAACATGCCATCATCCAAGAAAGGGGTTTTGATTTGTCCACTAGTTGGGATGATTATGACGGGTTGAGGAAAGAAATTGGAATACAGTTGAGGAACGTGATTGGGGTATTTTTGATGTTGATATTTCTCCTAGAATGCCAACCTTTTTTACTGAAAGAATTTCATTACAATATTTGTAACATGAAGGCGATAAGGTCTATGTTTGGGGCAAGTGGGTAGACATCAGTAAGAAGGAGATTAATGCCTGCTATGGAATCCCAAATCTTACAATTAGTGGTTATGCCAATTTGATGAACCCAAACCATGGGGGGTCCAATTATGCTAACATAATGGGGAGTTTGTGCTATGGTGATCCCGTTTGGGACATGAATGTTGCCCAGACCAAACACTTGGGTTTTAACAGGAGTTACCTTGAACTATTGCTAAAAATGTGGTTTTACTTTATAAATTACCATATATGGGGGTTAAGAACTGTAAGCTACATTCAGAAGGACAAAGCTTGTCTAGTGTCTGCAATTATAGAGGGGATATTTATAGACTTGGGTAAAATAATTCAGGCAGACTTCATAAAAATGGGAAATCAGGGCGGCCAACATTTATGTTACCTAGTTTAGTTTCTAAACTATACCTTTGAGGCAGGTTGTGTAGTTACACTCGACACGTAAGAATAATTCAACCAAAGGGTCTGCTAATGGAACTTATGTGGAAAACGCGGTAAGGAGTTCAAGAGGCATCACCTAGCTGTTGAGTGGTCGGGTGCACTGCTGTCCAAGTGCCTCCATAAGCTTCTTTCGTCAACATGTCTAGTGGATATGTTTACAACCCTTTACAAAACCAATGATGAGTGGAACGAGATGCAAGGATATTAGACCTATAGCGAATTGGTCTTCCACAACAACATCACTCTCATCGGTCAAGCCTTCCATGCAATATCACTCAACAAATGGATTCACCAACACGGACCTCACAATTGGCACTACGGACCACCACAGGCTCAACCATTGTTCTAACCACAAGACGAGCCAATGCACGAAGGAGAACAGGAACAAGATGATGAAGAAGATCCCTGGCTAGAGGTTAACTTTGAGAAGAAACAAGGTGGAGTTGGTGAAGGTTTCCACAAAGACTCAAGTTATGATGACTACGAGGTATATGTAGAGGATGAGAATCAGGAAAAGGATAATGAGGAAGATTGATGATTAACACCGCCCGAATGAGAAAACCCTTTTTCCCCTTCTATCATTTACATACTTTTACCCCCTTTTCCCCCATATATTATCTCATGCTTGTCCAGTTGACTACCGAAACATTCTCATTAATTCGTTAGTTTTTGAATTGTTAGATATTTAATTTATCTGGCTTATTTACCTAGTTTGGATTAGTAGTTTACTTTTATACTCTGAATAATTGTTGAAGGCTAAGCAGTCCATTTTATGTTGATGGTGGATTGATGTCTTGGTGATGACCACTTTGCCTTGTTTAGTGCTTTTTGTAGAGTAGGATGACTGTTGGGATGGCTTGGTATACTCATCTTTGACTTATTTTATGTGTCTACATCTGGTTGTTTAGGTGAATATTTGACCCGCTTTGACAAGATTCTACCTTGATTGTTTCTTCTACATGCTTTTAGTATTACTAATTTTATTTTATTTTTTGTGACAAAGATGAGTGAATGGATTACAAAGAGTGATACTCATCCAATGAATAATGTGAACAGTGTGGTGATAGTTATCGTCCTGTTGATTGGGGATATGTTTTTGTGTGAAAAAGTTGAAATTAGATGTTGAACATGGATTACACTTCATGGAAAAAATGGAATTTAATACTTGAAACTCAACCATATTTTCAACTACTTCATAAATGTTTTCTCAACTAGCTTTTCCTTCAAACTTACTTTTTTGTAAATGTTTTCCCAATGACAAATTTAATTCATTATTGATTAGTTTACACACCTCAAGATTTTCGAAAGTTGTTTCTAAGTGGAGAAAGAAAAGAGTAAGTCATGGTTTGGTCATTTTGCATGAACTTACATTTTTGGATATTTTATTAGTTTATTGAGGTTGTTTAGGACATTGATTGGGGTAGTGCGAATCCCTCATTTTACGAAATACTTGTGAAACTTAGATTGTGGAAATGATATAGGCCTTTCTTGAACTGTTTGAGGCAAAAAGCGTACCTTACATTAATGTGTTATCCTAGTGTTCTTGTTGAGTCCTATAGCCTAATTTCTTTGTTGACCATATAACTTAGCTATTTCACTTGAGTTGTTTATCCTCTCTTCTTCCTATCACCTTAGTCATTGTGGATTTATCTTAGTTCTCCAATGTATTAGTGCATCTTATGATGGTTTTATGGGAGTATATGTGCATTTGGTTTACAGATTGAAGTCAAATGTCTAATGTTAATTGTATCCCTTTTGTTGTAATTGTTTGATTACATCATTACTATCTTCTATATACATACATACACACACACACACACACACACATATATATATAACTTCTTGCAAGCTTTTATAGTCCTTATTTGAATAAAGAATGTTCGTCTTTCCTTCAAAAGTTAATTTTGTTAGAAATAATGTCTTTGTCTTTCAAATGTTGGTTGGTTGAGAAAGGTTAGTGATGGGACTTGTATGTATGAGATAGTAGTCCAATAGTTTGTATTAAAATAACTAAAATGATTTGAAGTCTCGTGACTTAATATCCAAATTTATCCTACCTATTACCTTAGCCTACATTACAAGTTTGAAAAAGTTCTAAATGAATCTTAATCTAGGCTAATAGGTATTAGTGAGTCGAGGGTGAAGCGTCGCTTCATTTGGTGTTTTTTGCTAAACCTTACAGTGCAAACAAATATCCTTGGTGTTCATTTACATGGATTTGTGCTTTTTAAAACAAGCGTTAATAATCTTTCTTTACTTCGGGCAATTTTTGGAAAAATTAGTTTGTTTGTTCTAGATCAAGTTACATTTAAATTGACAGTGTATTAACTCTTCATTAGTCAAAGTAATGTTTATAATCAAAACTAGTGTGGACTTTTGTAAAAAAAAAAAAAAAAAGAGTAGTGAAAATGTTTAGTTTGTTGAGTTAAAATCCCATTTTCATATTTGGTAAGTATTCAAGAGCTCAACATTCCCAATTCTCTTATTTGCTCTTGTTGGTGTTGTTAGTTCTTTTTATTTTCTTTTTCTTGTTTTTATCACTGAGACTAGCAAAATGCTAGGTTTGAAAGTGTGATAACTCTAGTTAGTGTTATTTTACCTCTAAAAACTTGATATTTTGATTGTGTTAGTCCCATATTATGTCTTTTTTATGTTTTTACTTGAATTTTATGCTTAGTAGTAATATTAGTAGGGTTAGAATAATATTAGACCTTTTAGTAGTATTTATGGATAAAATGATGATTAAATAGTACTTATTGTGTTTTACTGCTTAATTCTAGGAATAATTTGTAATTGGGTCACCAGCTTGAAGAATTGAACAAGTCAAACACTAAAGTAGCAAATAGAAGAAAAATTAAAGAACAAGTCTAAGGCTGTTGATGCTTCATATCGCAGTGCAAAACTCCAAGGCATGAAGATTCACACTGTGGTGTTGAAGCCATTCAAAACTTCAAGAGTTCGACACTGCGATGCCAATGCAGAAGGCATAATATTTTCACACCACAGTGTGAACTAGCCAAAACTAGTTAACTCAAGTATGGTCACCGCGGTGACAAATCCAAAGAAGGCTAGAATGACACCGCAGTTCGGAGTGCTTTTGAGAAAAAAGGGGAATGTTGGCCATTTTGGAAAGGCTACAAAAATTGTAAATTAACTTAATGTGTACACCTAAACAAGTAGTAGAATGTGCTTGAGTATTTAGTAGTAGTAGAATAGGAGAAGGCTTCTTTAGGAGTAGAAGAAACTTTCCAATTTTAGTAAAGAAGAAGAATTTACTCATCTTCTTCTTATTTTCAACGCATTTAATCTTAGAAATTATTCTCTTTTTACCAGCATCATTAGATATAAATATATCTCATTTTTATGCTCATTGATATTTTTTTGCAATCATGACTAGTATGATTAGAATGATGATGTTCTTACTCTTTGTTTCGTAGTAAATATGGTTTTCCTTTACTTTTCTTGGTTTATTGTAACTTTAAGTACGTGTGGCTAAAATACAAAGGGATTGGGTTATGAAAATGTGAAATTTATACATGTGTGGGTAGACATTCCAAGTGGATAGACTAGTAAATACTGGACATTTGAGTGATAGTAAATGGTTTTGGGTGATTGGTGAGAGGGAAAAGTTCCTCCTTTGAACCATATTTGTGAGGTTAATACAACATGCAAGCATTACGTATTTATACTTAACAAGTTTACTATTTAGTTTGGACGATTAGTAATCGGGCCAAGGAATTAGTTCATTGTATGGAGGGAACTCTCATTTGTGTCCATTGAATGTTAGCCCACTAGAAGAACCACCTAGTAAAAGAATCATATTCATAATTCAATCCCCTTTTTATCATTTATGTTAATCTAGTTGTAAATTTAGTTTTGATTTATTGCTTTACTTATTTGTTACCATAACTAAATCTCACTTCAATTCGATTGTCTAGAAAGTACTGGCTTGCTTAGAATCCTAGTAATTGCCATATTGTCTTCGTGAGAACGATACCCGTTGCCACTAGCTACTATTCTACCACGCATACTTGTGGGTGTGGGAATTGTGGCATTAAAAATTATTTTGAGTAAATTAGGTGGTTTTATTACTTGAGAATGAGTAGTTGAATTAGATACTTATATTACATTACATCATTTAGTGGCCATATATGATTTTTTCCCTATTACCAATTACTTTGTTTTCTTCTTAGGCTATATATCTCATACCTAGTGAATCCCATTTAACCATGCATGTTGCATCAAAATTTCAAAAAATTATTTACCATTTTTAAATACCATCCGTGTAAATTATGCTTCAAACACTACTTTTTATGTCTATCGTAATACTACGACTATTGATATTAGATGCATAAAATTTTTGCCAGTAATTATTAATGTATGACTACTTATTTTAGCTTAATTTTAACTTTTTTCCTAATCCATGCATCACTCCTTCTCCTTTAGCTAGATCCATCTTTAAACTTTGTATATTATTGATATAGAAAATTGTTAAAGAAATATCACTATAGTAACTAATGAGACAGCTAATCTTATATTCATCTATTATTTTTCTCATAGATTAAAACTTTACAATTTATAAAAATAAAGTGAAAAACCTTGTCTACTTTTTATGTATATTGTAATAAAGTGACCATAATACATACCAATTGGATCTCTATGCCTATTAAGAATTATGATAATGAAGTTTTGTACATTTTTAACTAATATTCATCTATTTTTATGCCTATCGTTACCACAACTACTAATCAGGACAATTTTGTCGTAATGTTTACTAACTGGTATAAAATGTTTTTACTCCTAATTATTTAATATTGATATATAACTATATGTACATTTTAAATATGCAGTACACTCATTTTACTTAATTTCAATGTGGTTTATTTTTTTTAAACTTTCACGAGATGTAGTATTTAACTTTAATATTTTATTTATCATAATTCATATATCACCACTTATTTTATATTTTGACTATATTTAACTCATGTTTAATTTTAGTAGTATTTATAGGACTTAATTGGAATTGCTTATTGCTTAAATTTGTTTAATGTTGTGCTTAATGTTGAAGGATCCTGTAATTAAGGGTAGAACTCTTGTTTTGAGTTCGTTTTGTGCTTAATTGTTCACATTCACATTAATTTGATTGATAAGTTGTCAACCTTGTAATTGACCTTTTTGATTGACCAAGTGTAAGTTCAAAGTCATTGCCTAGTTTTAAATTTAGCTAGTTTTGTACTTTTATACTTTTTAGGAGTATATTTTTATTTATTATCTTATGGGTGAGTGGTAAGATAAGGTGTACTCATCATTGCAATAATGTAAAAAGTGTGGTGGTATCTATTGTCTTGTTTTTTGGGAATGGTTTTGTTTTTATCGTTTGAAAAAGTTGAAATTAAGTGTTGAACTTAGGTTGCAATTCATGTGAAAAATGGGATTTAACCCTTGAAACTCAACAATGTTTTCAACCGCTTCATAAATTTTTTTCTTAACTAGATATAACTTCAAACTTCACTTTTTCTATAGAGTTTTTTCAATGCCAAGTTCAATTTATGGTTGGTCTGGTAAAACATTTCAAATTTTTTTTCAGAATTGAATTTGAGTGTTGAAAGAAATGATTTAGAACATCGTTTGATCATGCTATATGAACTTGCATGTTTGAGATATTTTGTGGGTTTTGTTGAGTTTTGGCTTGGGACATTGATTGGAGTACTGTAAATCCCCCATTTAAGCCAAGTTAGCCAGATTTTGAAAATTATCTAGGCATTTTCTTGAACCGTTTGAGCCAGAAAACCTACCTTACATTGATATTATCCTTGGTCTCCCCATTGAGTCTTATAGCCTAATTTCTTTGTTAATCACATAAC
Source organism: Cinchona pubescens (assembly GCA_025175665.1). Taxonomy (NCBI): domain Eukaryota; kingdom Viridiplantae; phylum Streptophyta; class Magnoliopsida; order Gentianales; family Rubiaceae; genus Cinchona; species Cinchona pubescens. The sequence goes on along the minus strand of JANKKI010000361.1, from coordinate 145,676 downwards.
TTAGCTATTCTACTTTGTTTATTTATCCTCTTTTCAACCCATCACCTCAATCATTGTGGATCTCTCCTACTTCTATAATATACTAGTTAGAACTTATATGTCCGGTTTAAAGAGATTTTTATGCATTTGATAGAGAATGAAGTCAATAGCTCAATGTTATTTATATTTACCCTTCTATAATTGTTGTTATGTTACTATTAAGAAAAAAGAAAAAAAAAAGAGAAAAACTAAAAAAAGAAAAAGAAGAAAGAAAAGAAAATCGTAAGTGTTATTGTTTCATTGAATAAAGAATGTTCATTTTACTTTCAAAAGTTCATCTAGTTTAACATAATGTTTTAATACTTTAAAGTATTATTTGGTTAAGTCATACAGGTTTTAGGACTCGTATGTTTTGGGTAGTAGTCTAAGAGTTTGTATTGAAATGGCTAAGGTGATTTGAGTCACTCTTATATCTAAATTTATCCTACCTCATTCCCTTAGCCTATATTACAATCATTAAAAGGCCTAAATTGTCCTTAATTGGGGCTAATAGATATTATACAGTGGGGAATGAAGCATTACTTTCATTGATATTCTTTGTTAAACCTTGTGGTACCAACAAATAACTTGTGTGTTCATTTGTATTAATTTGTGCTTTCCAAAATAAGTCCTAATGATCTTTCTATACTTGGGACAATTTTTGAAAAACTTGACTTGTTTGTTCTAGATCAACATACATTTGAATTGGCATTCAATTACTATTAGTTCTTCATTAGTCAAAATAATTTTTGTGATCAAAACTATTGTATACTTTTCTAAATGAAGGGGTGGATGAAAATATTGAGTTTATTGAGTTAAACCCCATTTTCACTTTGACTAGTGTACTAGAATTCAACATTTCAATTTCAATTTCAATTTCTTGGTGGTATTGTGTGTTTGTGTTAAGTCATTTTTTGTTGTTCTTTTCCTTATAAATTAAATTTGAGAATGTGATAACTCTGGAAAATTAGAGTTATATGTACCCTAAACTTGAGTATTTTTGCCTTAGTTTCAAGCATTTTTATGATTTTTGTATATTTTTATTTTGATGCTATGGATTGTGTTAGTTTATATTAGTTTAGTATTTTTAATATTATTTTAGTATTTTATGTAATTAATAGAGTGTATTTATGTGCAAGAGTTGATTGGAGAAAATGACGCGATAATCGGACGAGAAATGAGCCAAAAATGCCCATAACTACGTTACCTCGTTCCAAACTACATCAGTTACCAACCTCATGAAACTACTGGAAGTTTAACCATTGTCTGAAATCCACGGTCATTGGCTGTCAAATGTCAGAAATTCTTTTAAGTTTTGACAACCGTGGTTTCCAATTTTAGGATGGAAAATCCAAAATTGGGGTTGTCAAAAGTGTTAACAATTCCAGTTTTGAATTTTAAGAAGGAAATCCAAAACTTTATTTTCAACTCTTGGTACCAAGCGTTTTTAGGCGCAATTTAAGAAGTTTGAAGGGGAAAATCGTCTAGAGAAAAGCAAATTGTGGTTGCATTTTTCCCTATTCAACCCTTAACACTTTAAATACATCTTGTAAGCCTTCTTGGAGGCTAAGTAGGGCAGAAATGGAGTAGTTTTAGGTTAGATTAGTTCTTCATTTCCTACCCATTTAGAGAGGATTTTCATATATTAGATGTAGATTAGTATACTTTCAAAATTCCTAGTTATAGATTAAATACTCTTAGTGTGGCTTCTCTTTAATTTATATCTATATATCTCATTTGCTTTGTACTAATTTAGTGTAGTTTTAAATACTTTTCTTTACATGCTTTCTTAAAGTAAATTGTAGATTAGTTTGTTGGCTCTTTTAAATATGCTTTCTTAGAGTAATTTGTAGGTAGTGAAATTAAATGCTTTCTTAAATTACTCACTTTTACATGCATTCTTGAATATTTCATTAGAATTGTTTTCTAGTAATAATTTATTGTTTAGATTAGTTAATTAGGATAATTTAGTTTATGGGCCTTCCTTAAAAATACTTTGTTAGTAGTAGTTTGTCCTTAGATCAGTTAGTTAGACTAGAGGTAGTTGATGGATTTTCCTTGATTGTTATTGGTTAGTGATAAGTAGTAGTAGATTAGTTTATTGCTCCCTCAAAATACTTTTCATATTACTTACTTTCTTTACTTGTGTTTTAAAATGACCTCTTTTTATAAGCATTGTTTAATTACTTTCTTCAAATTGCTTTCTTCGGTACCAATATTTAATTAGAATAGAGTGCTTTGCTAGATTAGTCTTTAAATTGCTTTTTTAATATTTTAAATTCTAGTTTTAGTTTAATCACTTTAAAATCAATCACTTCAACTAATAATCCAATCAAATAATAGGTAATCGCTAACCAATCCTTGTAGGTTTGATCTCTACTTTCTTATACTATTAGTTAACAACCGTATATTTGCGGAATGTCGCCTAGTTAATAATAGAATTTAGGTATTTTTAAAAATAATACAACTAGGTATTTTTCTAAAAGACATCAACGTCTCATTTTGTGAGAGTCTTACAATTATTAGTATCACATTAATTATGAAATTGATGCTGGAAATTTAAATGTTTAAGGGGAGATTATTTACATAGATAAGCCGAAAGTCTACTTTACCGTCTGCACCCAAGTTTGACTCGAAATTCAAGTTTGAATATATTCATAATTAATGCCACTCTGTTTTTTTTCTTTTAAAAAGGAGAATTTATAGTGAATATTTACCTACTCTTTTGATGATTAAATCAATCACATAAAAAGTATAATTTTATCATTTAAATTATACTTCATTATATAATGTCAATGCCTTATTACGTAGAGAAGTCATTTTGTATTTCTTATCCCATAAAACGGAACTACTTGTAGTGCTGGCCTTGATTTTCGTTCTCTATTTTCAATTCTGGAGGTGCTAAAAATAATTTATCACATGAAGTTGGCGGTGCCTTGGCATAAAGTCAATTCTACACTATAATTTTTAATGAACAAAGTTTGAATTAATCACAGTTATTCAAAAGTTTGAAATTGAGTACACAAATTGTTGGTATTATTAATTTTTTGATAGTAAAAGGTAAAGCTTTCATTGAGAAACAGAACAATAATCCACAAGGGTAGAGAATACAAAACTTTCGGGAGTGTTCCAACAACAATTTCGCACAATTTTTGCTAATATTTATGGACGAAATAATTAGATGGACCTAGTAGATAAATAAGAGACTTATTGATATTATAGTTAAGATTACATTTTATTTTTACTGTTTATTATCTAATATAATTTATTTTATATAATTTAATCCTCTATAATTGAGATAAGAATCCAATTTACCAAATATTTCTCCATTTATGGACTGCCAAAGGCACTACACAGCAACAGCAAAGAAATCCCCCTTGCCCCTTACCTCCATATTAAGAAGCAGAGCCATATACTTGGAGTCCAAACATAAGGATTTAATTCTTAATAAAAAATGTCATATTGTCTTTTTTTTTTGTCTGTTCTAAAATGAACGTCATTACCTAAAATAATAAAAGAATTTGTATTTCATATCGGAAAAAACTTGTATAAACTCGATATTTGACCCTATCTGTAGACTCTGCGGTTAAAATTAAATCTTATAAAATCTTACTTACATCAACTTATGTCATAGATTTCATAATATTTAATTCACAAAACAAGATTTACAAGTGAAACTAAAAATCAGTTCTACCTAAATTTTTGCCATTCATATCTAGCACGACCCCTCTTTGGTCAAAGTCAATTGCGTATCCATGACAGCTGCTTCATTTTGGGGCCAGTTGCATTATAAAGAAAAACAAAAGAAACCCAATTATATAATGCCTGTGACAGACTTCTAGTTGAATGTGAAGTAGTAAAAGTGTGTGATTCTCGCGGAATACTCAAATTTCAAACCCTTTAAAGTTAAACTAAATGTATTGACCTCAAAACTCTAAGATTTTCTCTACACATAACAGCCGAGATAAAGATGAAAAGTAAACATAAAAAACTACTTGTCAATATACTAATAGAGATAAAGGTGAAAAGTAAACATAAAAACCTACTTGTCAAATATACTTTTGGAAAAGAAAATAAAAATCTACTCGTCAATATACTGCTGGAAAAAAAATACATTTTCAGAAGCTACTAAAATTTTGGGACACAGGGAATAATGAGTATGGTTATGACCCTTAAAACTGCACGACTTTACTTGACTCAGACAAAAATCCTCTCTATTTAACAGTAATTGGATAAGCCTCCATTTATCCTTAAAAGTAAATTTTTTATCCAGAAAAATATTCTTAAAAATCAAAACCGTTCATAATTTAAATTATATTCTGTATAATTGTCTTGCAAAAAATCAAAAAAGAATAATGATATTTTACTGTTTGATTAAACTACTTTATATTTTATGAAAATATAAAAATTTCTGTGTCGTACAAAGATGAAATATAATTTAACAGTGGAATATTTTCCGAATGAATGAATATTTAGATATAATGATTTATTCGATGAGATAAAACTAATGGTATGTTTAAATTATTTTTTTATGTTTTAATTAATTTGATATAGGTAAATGAATAATAACTAGAGAGAAACTAAATGAAAACAAGATCCAAATCCACTTGATTCAATAATTTAATTTCATTAATTTTTGAACGTCCCTAATTGTAACCAAATCAAAATGTGTGGGGACGGGGTATCTGTACCTTCAAGATTTTAAAATTTGTAGTTGTTACTTATAGAAATTTTAAAAATTTTATTTATATTTTTATAATTTTAAATTTTATTTTCTTATCCCAACTGAATTTTGAGAAAATAATAATTAAATTAACCCTTGTAAATAATATCTATTAAATCTCGCCCCCAAGTTGTAATTCATGTGTTAACACTCTTATAACTAGATGAGAGGTCGTCCGTCCATTTTCCCAGCAAATTCTATCATATTCCAATGACCAAATACCAAATACAAAGGAAAATACAGGGTTGGGTTTCCCGTGACAGTTTTTGGTATGACATTTGTGTGATACTATTTAAATAAGTGACATGTGTCATTAGAATAACATGTGTTACTCATCTAAATGATGTCGTACAAATGTTATACTAAGAAGTATTATAGAAAATTCAAAGCCAGAAAGGGGTTGAATTTCCTGTGACAGTTTTGGTGTGACACACTTAAATGAGTGACATTTGTTTTTAAAGTAACATGCGTCACTCAACGTGATTCTCGTATGAATTTTATAGTGCATAAAAATATTCAATTCTATCGTGTTTTTAGTGTTATACTTACTATTTTAGAATGTCCTAAATATAGTAATATTACATTTATAAAAAAATTATTATATTATAACTTTACTTTTACTATACAATTAACCTATAATTCTTTGAATTGTTTTATTTCAATGATGAAGACTATATCAGTATATGCACTATAAAATTATTATTATTATTTTTAAATCATGCCCTCCAAAACAGTGATAATAATATTGAGACAAAGAATAGTATAAAATAATACCAAAGACGTATTCCATGTAGTATTAGTGTACATCTCTTTTCTCTCAATTCAATCGTTGACCTTTAATATGTAACAAACTAAAGTTTGAATTAGGAATAATTTCATTTACCTCCCCTAAGGTTTACCTTAATTACACCTAGCACCCTTCAATTTTAAAAAAATATCACTTACCTCCTCTATGACGGTAGCATGGGCCCAAATTAGCTGCAATGATGCCAAAATGACATGTTTGCCATTTGTACTGTTAAAATATTGTAACATCAACCAAAAAATATCATCTCATAAAAAAATATAAATATTTTCTAGACACACTGTAACATAATTCTTGGCGCCAAATTAGGCACCATAAACGTGCATAGAGTTTCATCCTTTTGACTAGAATAAGAGTACTATTGCTAACTCTAGTAAACTAGAGTTATTTTACTCTAAATTATGACATTTTGATAGTTTAAATTTTGAACTTTGGTTAATTAATTGAAGATTTTAGTTAATTTCTTTTATATGTGTTTATATTTTTGTTATTGTCAAATATGATACGTTTTTATTAAAATTTTAGTTAAATTAATAGTCTAATTGGGTCAATGTTATGCAGGTCTAAATTAGGGGTTGGAAGATGGAATGAGCAATGTACAAGGACCAAAATACAATTATAGAAGAAATGAGGATTTGCTGAATGGAGAGTCCAGATCGCGATCTGGACTCGAGAATATGCCAATTTATTTTGTAGTCCATGTCGCGATCTCATTTCTTCCATATCGCGACATGGACTCGCTTTCAGCTTAAATTGTAAGGGCAATTTTGTAATATTCTAACAACCAATTTCTGATTTTTCCTTGTGTAACACTCCACTATTTAAGCTACTTTAAAGATGTAATAGAAAGGTAACTAGGTGATAGAGTAAGTAGTGTAGTTAGTAATTTTAGTTAGTTTAGGGTAACTTAACTTTCAAGTTATGTTTTAATACAAAGTTCTCTTTAATTATCTTTTAGATTTAGATTCAAATTCCTTACAAGTTTAAATTTTTATTACATAGTTATAGTGGGTTAATCATTAGATTCAAGTAGATATAATTTTTACTTGCTTTCTAGTTTAAATTATTGAAAATCTCTTTGCTTTCATTTCAAGCTTTCATATAGAAATTAGGGTTCTTGTTGATTTAATTCTTTTTATTTAAGAATTCTCAATTCCTTACATTAGTTTCTAGTTAATTTTTAGTGGGATTTCTTTATTATTATAAAAAATTCAAAAATATTTAGATTTTAAGTTTAATTCTTTCAAATTCTAGTTTAGAAATGGTGGGTTTTACCTTTATATTAATGTCTTTTATTGTCTTTTTATTGGGTTAATTACTTGCTCTTTAATTCTAGTTCTATTTTAGTTAGTTTAGAGTAGAATTAAGTGCTTTTCGTTACTTGCTTTTACTAGAATAGATTAATTAGTTTCTCAATTTTATAGTTGCTTAAATTTATTTACTTGCTTTCATAGATAATTTAGTTTAAATTTAGATTTCAATTGCTTTAGTTTAATTATGATTCTAATTAGTGTAGTCTCATATCTTGTTATTTGAATTTGCTTAACTATACAAGGATCCGTAAATCTCAGTACTTGGTAGCCAAACAATTTTCTTGGGAACGACACCCACTCATTCTATACTAATACAAACTCTGTATATTTGCGGAATTGAGGTAGAGTGTAGTGATTTTGTGAGAATTTTTATTACTTATTTGATTTAATTTGACCTCTACCTAGGGTTAGACAACTATATACCTTATTCTCTGTTTTCTAGAGCCAAGGAAAGAGTGAATTTTGTGGAGTAACTCAATCTTAAAAATTACTCTAAAAAGTTGGTTCAAGTAAGGAGATGAAGAATGTTCGGTGGATAGCTAGAGCTTTGAACATCATCGAAGGTAATAAAGCATTAGTTCACTTGTTAGTATAAGTTGCTGTTAAAATGGCGACATTGCCGTTAAGGTGTTTGTTAAAATGTGAAATAAGTCACTTCTAAAATGAAATAGCTTTGTTTGTGTAATTTGTTGAATGATCATACGCGGAGCATAAAACATTAATGAAGAAATTGTAATGTATATGTCGTATCATTTGATTTTTGTAGAAATAATTTGAAATGATTGCTAGATCATGACTAATATGTGGTTTGTTTAGTCTTTGAATTAGAGAAAGGGCTATTAATAAATAATATTGTCTTTGCTATTCCTTCAGGTGCAACTGCTGCTGTAAATGTGCAAGTTAATGTACAAGCTAGCTCTAGGTGCTAAAATAAAGGTAAATTCAGTTAAATAGATTTGAAAATAAATCATAGTATCACTATATGTCTAAAGTAGCTTACATTGGTTGTGTATTTTAGAGAAGAAGGCTTGCAAAAAAAAAAAAAAAAAAAAAGGAACCAATGCTAGTACAAGTGGAAAGCAAATTGTGGAAACAGACAAATTGATCCAACTCAACCTACTCCAACTGGGCCAACAATTAACATCAATGTTGCCGCAAGTGTTGATTCTCATAATTTAACCTCTAGAATTAGCATGTGATTCTGAAATTAAAAGTTAGAGCTGTAGAATGTTATTAACACATATTTACTATTTATTGGTATGTAAGTATTATTATATAAAAAAAAAAAAAACTTGTTGACTGGTGCTTGATGCTTTGGTTATGCAAATCCTGCCCAATCAGATATCTTTTTGCTCAGGTTATTAGGACTTCCGTAGTATAGTTGTTCTTCAACTTGCAATCCTCACAATCTTCTAAATATGGTCACAGATGGTATTTTGGACAGCCTTGAATTATAAGTGTATTGCTACTTATGCAATTCTCAGTATCTGATTATAATTAATGTGAATGTATTGTAGATGATGTTTTGCTCATCATAAGATTGCTATTTAAGACTATTTGGCAGTATGTTTAAGCTGTCATGTGATTGAAATCATAACTCATATAAGTGTTGTGTAGTTCTCATTCTTATTTTAACTTTCCTATTGCAGCTACAATATCTATTCTTAATGCTGAAATTAATTGGTGATTTAAATGAGTTCCCACTAAAACTTGTGGATGACATATTTTTGCTACTACAATGCTATAATTCACTTCACAATGACACATTTAATTGCCATGCTTAATGTCGCTGTTCCTATATTTTTGAGACTTCTAAACTCATGCATTCGGTGAAGTTCAGCTTTTACAGGAGGTTATATCAGCTGATATAGCCGTTGCAATTGCAATGGCTAATTCGAATAGAACTTTCTCCAAACATTTAAGGTTTAATTTCCAAACAATTGCAGATACACCCCTCAATTTTCTTTTTTTCTTTTTCTTTAAACACTCTACTAACTAAAAGGGTAAATTTTGGAATAAAAATACCTTTTTCTGTTCTGAAAATATTTTTTTAATATTACTTTTTAAAAATGGCTGACAAAGTTACAAACATATTAGAGTCAAGGGTGCTAAGTGACATTTTTCAAAGTTGAGAGATGATACGTGTAATTAAGGTAAACCTCAGGGGAGGTAATTGAAATTATCCCTTCGAATTAATCACTGTGATTCACAAGTTTGAAATTGAACAATACATCGGAATGGACAACTTAGCCAATGCCTTTTTTTTTTTTTTTTTTTTGTCTCTTATACACTTAGAAAGTCATAATTTCAGATTGCAAGTATTTAAGGACTGCCAAAGGCAGGAGATAGTCACCCCGGCAACAACAAAAGAACCACTCCCTTGCCCCTTCTCTTGCAACATAAGGCACTGATTCTCAATAATTATGGCTATAGAAATTTCTCTCCTATCCCTTAAAACTGCACTGCTTGGAGTGCTTGCATTGATTTTCATTCTCTACTTTTTGTTGGGCTCTGAAGTTTAAACCTAAAAAAAATTTACCACCTGAAGTTGGCGGAGCATGGCCCTTCATTGGTCACCTTCATCTTTTAGGAGATTCAAAGCCTCCCCAAATAACATTTGCAGCCATGGCTGATAAATACGGGCCAGCCTTTACAATAAGGCTAGGAAAGCATCCAGCCCTAGTTATCAGTAGCTGGAAACTGGCAAAGGAGCTGTTCAGCACCCATGACACGGTTGCATTAACTAGGCCACAATTTTTGGTGTCTAAATACCTGGGCTATGACTATGCCATGTTTGGTTTCTCTCCTTATGGCGCGTACTGGCGTGAGATTCGCAAACTAGTCGCCTTAGAATTACTCTCAGTTCGTAGGCTTGAGCTGCTCAAGCATATCCGACTTGCTGAAACTGAGATTTCCATAAAAGAGCTTTACAAGTTGTGGATTGAGAAAAGAAATGTTTCATCGTCATCAAAAGGGCATGTTTTGGTGGAGATGAAACAGTGGTTTGGGGACTTCAACTTTGAATATAATCCTGAGAATGATTGCAGGAAAGCGATATTTTGGTGCTATAGATATTAGCCAGGAGAAAGAAGCAAGGCGATGTCAAGAGGTGCTGAGGGAGGTATTTCGTTTGACTGGGCTGTATATAATATCCGATTCTATACCTCTCCTAAGATGGCTGGATTTGGGAGGGTATGAAAAGAAAATGAAAGTAATCGGTAAAGAAATGGACGAGATAGTGGAGGGATGGCTGAAGGAGCATCATCGAAGGAAAGAGTCTGCTGGGAAAGCCACTGGTGAACATCAAGACTTTATGGATGTTATGATCTCACTCTTGGATGGAGCAGATAACGCTGCAGGTTATGACGGTGATACCATCATCAAAGCAACATGCATAGTATGGAATTCTATCCTAAATTTATACATTTGATTAGTTTAATTTACTATTAAAGATTTTCTGTCTCACACCCCATATTACCTCCTGTCGTACCATTTAATGAATTATCAAAATTACTTCTTATTAAAGTCGCATCACTTAATTTTAACAGTTTATTAAATAATGTAACAGAGAATGACACAGAGTGTGGGACAGAAGATCCGGTACCTTAATTTACCCTGCTTTAGTTAGCCCAATTTGATAACTTAAACAATAATAATCCTACAATTACCACATACAAAATTGAACCATCTCTTGTATGACTTGTCTGGACTGACCCACATGATTAGTTAGTATTTTTAGCTAATTGACTGATGTTTCCAGTTTTATAAGTATTGATTGAATAATATATTTAATAAATTAGTCTTATTTAGGAAATAAATTATTCCTACATATTTCCGGTTATATGTTTAATGCAATATCTTTGATAGAAGGAACCCTTCGATATTTCTTATTCTCCATGTAAGTCTCCTTGTCTAACCTATTAATAATCCTATGATACTTCATCTATTCTACGGTAATTTTTTCGTTAGAAATAGGATAGAAAATTCAAGCACTAATAGACTTGTATTATTGTTCCATTTATGAATACACGGATATATGTTTGTAAGGTAAATAAACATAATCACTTAAACGATTATCGTTGGAGGTAGCTGTATTCAACAGTGAAATAATTCCACAAAGATTAATATTGAACGATCGATTCTCCTTAATTAAGTGAGTTAATTTCATGAGTTTTAATTCATTTCAATTTGCTATTTTGCACTTGACAGAATTTGATTGCTGGTGGGAGTGATACCACATCAGTAACACTAACATGGGCGTTGGCACTTATCATGCGCAATCCTCAAGTCTTGAAAAAGGTTCAAGAAGAACTAGACCTTCAAGTCGGAAAGGAGCGACGAGTAAGAGAATCAGATATTACAAATTTGGTCTACATTCAAGCAATTGTCAAAGAGACATTACGACTATACCCAGCTGCAGCACTTGGCGGCGTTAGAGAATTCACTGAGGACTCCACTATAGGTGGTTATCATATACCCAAAGGGACCAGACTTATACCGAACTTGTGGAAACTCCATCGAGATCCAGAAGGTGTGGCCTGAGCCATTTGAGTTCAGGCCTGAGAGATTCCTCACCACTCATAAGGATATTGATGTCAAAGGTCATCATTTTGAGTTGCTGCCTTTTAGTGCTGGTAGAAGAATTTGCCCTGGGGTGACTTTTGGCCTACAGATATTAAACCTTGTCCTAGCTAATTTGTTGCATTCTTTTGACCTGTCAATTCCGTCTGGTGAAAAGGTTGATATGACAGAGACTGCCGGACTTATAAACCATAAAGCCACACCACTCCAAGTTCTAGTTGCTCCACGCTTGTCTCCCAATCTTTATTAATGGAACATACAAAGAATAGATAAATAAGGAAAAATCTTTCATGTACTCAGGTTATAGAGCCATTTGAAGATAGTGTGGTCTAATCGTGAGTCATGTAAGCTTTTATATAGCTCTTTTTACAACACTATGCATTAGATAACGAATGTGACAATTATTTAGATCACAATGTCTACATGTGATGACCATGAATCAGAACTATATGAAAATTTTTTTCTATAAACGTACCATATGTGAAACGTTTGCTTCAAGGATTGAAAATTCTGACAAATGAATATACTTTTATATTGAAGTTGTTTGGGCTTGCTACTCTTATCATTTGCACAACTAGTTGTACTCACATTTCTTATATTTCTTAATTAATCATTCACGGTTTCTATCGTTAAAAATCTTCTATCTTATTTACTATCACATTCCTTATTTCAACTTATATTATATTGCCAAGCGGCTTTACTATAAAATGTCAAGTACTGATATACCCTATTCTAATACTTAATACTTCAAATTTTATAAAAATTCTAATGTCTGTTAATATAGAGAAAAAAATAAAAAATAAAAAAATAAAAAAAAGCTGATGTCTTTGGCAGAGCAATTCATATCCTGCTAGAGCAAATTTTCCTTCATGGACATAATTACCCCTTACAATTCAACTCAATTTTTTTCAACTATGTTGACCCATTTACTAGTGATTTCTCATACAACACTTATTTCTCATTGAGTGATTCTCTTTCGCTCTCATCTTTGTTTCTCATCAAAATTCAATAAAACCCAATTCAATTAAAATCTCAAATTTTTTTTCTTTTATTATGAATAACAATAAAAATCTAAATTTCAAACAATTAAACAGTAATCTTCAACTAAACAAAATCAATTTCTTGTGGTAGATTTGGTATCGTGTATTGTTGCTTCTATCCATTAACTGCTTCTAAATCCATCAACAAAACCCTCCTCTTAAATTTCAATGATCATGATTGCATCAAAAAAAACAAAAAATCTCCAAAATCCTCTAATTCCTCAACACCGAGCGGCAAGCATCTCAATATTCTCCACCTCTTCAAAATCTACAACAACGACAACACTTGCCCTCCGTGAAGCTGGCTGATCTTGGATCAGCTGTTTGGTTTGGGATGAACAGTATGGAAGGCATTGTTGGGACGCCGTGTTTGCATGGGAAATGGGTCTCAACATAAAGTAGTGAAAATCATGGTCACTTAAGATAATTAAGGTTTGCTTTGGCGGGATACGAATTGCACTAGCAGTAACATTAGCCAGAAAAAAATGGAGAAACAAATGACCCTCAATTGTTGAAGTTCAAGCCTCCACCTCAACAATTACATTTTAGGCCATTGATATTAATCCAACAACATATTATAGCAAGCAATTGCAATCAAACAACATATTATAAGATGCAATCACTACAAAAAAGGTTAATTATAATTTAACTCCCTCAAACTTTAGCGTTGTTAACACTTTATTCTCTAATTTTATCTTTTAAGCACTAAATTCCTTCTTTTGTGCAATCTTTCTATTATGACCATCACTTCATACGCATAGGAGTACATTAATGAGACTATTAATGCTAGATTACTAATGCTCTGTAATTAATCTTAGACTACTTTTCATCTAAAAAACAATCTAGTTATAAAAAAAACCTAAATCAACTAAATTAACTATATCACAATCCAAAAGTATATGGGGTCAAATAATAGTTAGTGAAAGTACGGATCATATGTCTCACAAAGATTGGTTGTTAATTATCGATTATTTGTCTAAAATACTATTTGAAGGATTGATTTAAAAGGAAAATTTATCTAAAACTAAGTTAACAACTAGAATGAGTAAAAAGGGATGATTAGAATTTATGCTATCATATTTCCCTTATTTGGTTAATTAATTCAATCAAGTGATTCTACAAACCAAATTAGAGATTGATTCTCAAATGTAACCTAATTTTGATCTGATCCTTTAATAATTAAGTCTATTAATCTAGCTAACCTAAGTATTGAACCCTCCTACTACTTAGATTAACCAAACTTGATTATTAACCACATGAAAATCTAGCAACTAATTAATTAGGTGAATTAGTCTGTCAAGATCCAACTCTAACCTTAGTCCAATACAACTCTAGGTCTATAATAGAGGTTTAAATAGTTATACACCTCAACTAACCCAAACTAATTAATGAAGTAGCTGATTTCCCATTTAATTATTAAGCCATTTAGTATTGTCTAATTATGAATCCATATTACCAATTAATCAACCAATTAACCTTACCCATATGAAATTGGCTTCACAAATTCCTAGTCCATGACTAATTAAAGCATATTAAAAACAAGAAATTATAATAAAACATGGAAATACAATTAAATCAAATAAAACAATTATTCTAGAATCCCAGTAATGTAGAGTGGGTGTATTAAAAGATATTAAATGAAAGTATCTAAAGAGGACTTGATAACTTAAATTGCATAAATTTGAAAGCAAACATAGTAGACAAACATCAACCATTGCCAGAAAACTAGTCTAGAAGAAAATGGAATCAAGCAAAAAAATATTTAGAGGAGACATTGATAAAAAATGTATAACAATTCTATATCAAGTACTAATTGAAGAACTCAGCCCGAATTCCAATTCAAAGCTTATTCTTGTATCTTTCTTTAAGTTTAGTTAGTCTTTAACACACAATCCAATTAATCCTAACTACCAATTAATTCCAGACAAGCGCCAAAGCATTAATCAAGTAGTGTAACTAAGCATTAAGAACTAGAAAGGTCAATTAGACTAATACAACAAAAGCGCACGTGATTATGTCAATTAGTTGGTTATTTTTCCTAGATTCAATAACCCTAATCCAACAACTATTAAACCTAGTTGTTTCACGGATTAAATCAGACAACACAACCAATATTAATCTAGCTATCAATTTATTTAATTAATTCACTATGCTACAAACATAACAATAAAAAAGAAACAATCATAAAATTAATTACAAAAAATAAACAATACTTGAATAAGAATTGAATAATTAAAAAAATAATAAGTCTCATAACTTTATAGAATCCATGGCTTCAGTTCCTTTGACCAAGAATTGAGAGTTAGGCACAAATGGACATGGAGGAACTCACAAAATATTGCTGCTAAAACTGTGGCTAAAGAATGATAAAACTATGTATATCTCAACTCAACTATCAAAGGGGTATTCATAAAGGATTCTAGGGTTAACCTTTCTTATCCCCTAAGAAACACATGAAAACCCGTTGAAAAAGAGCCCAACAGGATGAAGAAAGCTATCAAAAATAATAAAATTTGTAATTCCTCACGGGCTTGAGCATACATGACTTGGCAGCCCAGCCCACATGCACTAGGACAAGCTACTAAAAACTAATTAAACCCATAATTAACTCAAATATTGCTTACAATACATAAAAATGAGTTAAATGATACGAAAAACTAAAGACAATTATGAGCTTATTAAATCACTCCAAACTTAGCTTTCGATCATCCTTGAGCAAAAATAGAATTAACACAAATAAGCTCATCCACAATTCACCCAACATATCTCAATAATTGACACAAAAATAATCAAAAGCCAACCACTATTAGGAGTAGTTTAAGAACTCAAGAGTTCAAATGCTAATAAAACCCAAGACATGAAATCCAGCATATGTATACATAGCCATTCAAGAAAACAATTTTAGACACTCGGATCAAATCATAAAAACTCTTAAAATTTTTCTGAACATACTATAGCTCACCCTTGCTTCATTCTACCTACACCTCTCCACTAATGTAGACAACCAACTCAATTTAAATTAGGTAGGACTTTTTAGCTTGTAACGTTAGGCTAAGGTATTGGCTAATCAAAGAAGGGATAAGGATATCCCAAACAAAAGAAAGAGCTTTAAAATAATGTTACCATTAAAATAAAAATTCTCCTTAAACATTAAACTTCGTATCCTTACAGAGAAATAATCCCACACTTAATCAACAAATACCTAGGAAAATTTCGTGCAACAAATAAAAAGAAGTCATCCTTCTTCAATTTAGCCCAACACACCAACATTTTTTGGACATTTCTTTCATATTTCTTCTTATATTTGTTTCTTCTTGTCTGATCTCAACATGAGTACTAGTGATAGGAATTACCTGCAAACACAACAATGCAGGTACCAATGATAAGAACTACCTGCAATTTTCAAGAAATTTTTTCTCAACAATTTTTTTTATACCCCCTTCTTGGCCCATAAAGGTACTCTACTCAATCAAACGATTAACCACCCAACTACATTTTATCCCTTATACCCCCTTAACAAATAATTGTGTGCAATAAAGCTCTTAAGGAACATTTTGGACAGAAAAATAAAAGAAATTATTAAGCTCATGAAGGTAGGCAAAATGAGTTTTAATGAAAGAAAAGAAATGGTGTTAGTCTCCATTCAGTTACAAGTTAAGGTTCAAATAGGGTACTAGGGATGAAAATTTCGAACTACGGGTTGGCTTGAAAGGCTCAAACATTCAAAGAAATGCTCAACCCTAAACTTTAAACCAAATCAAGTTTCCTATAAAATTTTGCCTCGAAATTGTAATAAATCAAGTTTCTAGGATGCAATATAGGTGAATCTACATAATTATCTCTGAATATCAAAAATAAAAATAATTTATGCCTATAGTGCACAAGAATTCTTAGAAATCGTGCATGGAAAATATTAACACTAACTATCCAACTCATGAATGGTTCAGCTCAACAATTATCATGCAGACAATCAAAGAGACATGCTAAGCATTGGAAAATTTTCAAAATTTTCATAGATTTTAAACTAGTTTGAACAAAAATTTTCAAAATTTTTGAAAAGCTCTCAAATCAAAAGAAAAGCTAAAAATATTGCAGCAAAAATTGAGCAAACTACACAATTGATCCACCAAACAACTAAAAATCTAGATAACTCTCCACCCCACACTTAAAAATGAGCATTGTCCTCAATGCTAAAGAAAATGAAAATATAAAAGGGAAAAGAAAAGCTTCTCTAGTAATGAAGAGCATTTGGTGAAGTATATCGCTGAATAAATACCCATGATGTGAGTTGGAGTGCATTACCAACACTACAACAAAAACAAAACAGTAAGCTCTCCAATAAACTAAGAAAAACTAGAAAATCGAGGAATAAAGTTCCAAGAAATTCAATAAAAAGCTTAATCACTTGAAGGTCACACAAAACAAAAATGAACATAAAAAAATAAAAACAAGTTAAAATAATACAAATAAAAAGTACAACATCATCTAACTCTAAATAAAATACAAGAAAAACATAAAAACATCCTAAAGTCCCTTCTCATCGCCACTGGAATACATACTAGGACATAAAAATCCCCGGGATCACGATTTATCATCATCAAAAGGAACTTCAACTGCACACTCGTGCAAAAAATGAAGGAAAGGTAGAAATGTAGATGAATCCTCTCCCCGTTCACTTGCTAGCTGGCGAGGCTCTATGTTCTGCAGCCAGGCATACTAAAATTGAATATATGTGTCAAAATGATGTCGCATACGCTGCTGCTCTAATAAAATCTGTTCTAATGCTCTTCTTGACTATGCCTCGGAGCTGGCACACTAGTAGATGGTTGAATAGTAGAAGCTCGAGTACGAGCCGGTATAGCCAAAGCCCTCACGCTATCCAATGAAATTAGCTTACCCGCCTTCAAATTCTTCTCAGCTGGATCAATGTCTACACCCTCTGTGACACACAAGGCAGTGATCAAATGAGGAAATCATGAGCCAGGTTTCTTTGCTTGCAACTGAGTAGTGAATTTGCTAGCTGGTGAGGTGGTCCACATTTATGGATTTGCTAGAGACAACGGCGTATAGTAGCTTAGCTTGCTCTACTATAACATGAGCAAATTTGCTAGCTGGTGGGTGGCCCACATTTATGGATTTGCTGGAGACAATGGCCTACAGTAGCTTAGCTCACTTTACTATAACATGAGTAAAATGACTGCATAGAAGAAGACGAGCACACAGAAATTTAAACCATACCAACCAAACCGGTTGAAGCATGTTAGCATTGAAGTGCCTCAGAACACCTACTATGCTGCAAGTCCATTGCACCTCACCAGTGCAAAGAAGATCTGTGATGTCCTTGATCTCAATATTCTTGTCATGAAGGGCCGGCCACTCGTCGTTACGAACTGGTGGTATGTGCAAAAGACTAATGATTGAATTACCAGGAACATCAATAGTTTTTCCCTTAACATTGACCTTAGTTTCATGGTAAGCAGGCAGATTTGCATAAAATTCACACACCATGGATAATAATGTATCACTAGGGATAAATGTAAAGTGTTTCCAACCACGCGTTCTAATGATGTTTGCAATCCCTAGGGCTTTACCACCAGGTATCAGAATACCCTTTTCCTTTATTCCTACCCTCTTTAAGACATTTGACTCAAGCTTTTTTTGATCCGCAACAGTTAGAAATTGTGACGGTACGTTCTCCTCTATAGGGTCTTTTTACAGTGTAGAAGAAGAAGATTCTCTAGTCGATCGACATGTCGATTGTCTATCCCCTCGTGCCATTCCTACAAAAAGTCATGTATGAGATATGAATAAGGCGACAAGAGAAAATGATAACAACCTCACAGTTATACAATTCCATACCCCCAAACTACAAGCAAACAATCAATAGTAACCCGCAAAAGAAATCAATTATATTGGTGCAAAGTTAAGTGGTATGCATGTGTTAAAGACATTTCTAAAACTTATGGAAGCAATAAAAACATTACAAATCACAAAGGAAGTTCCAGGAATTGAATTCATTCTCGGAAAAATGCCTTCTGTTTCATGAATTTTCTTCATTGTGGCATTTTATCAAACATTTGACGTGCATGATTTTAATCTACCAATTTCTCCAGAAAAATAACCACAAAACTACTTCTAATTCAAAAATAAATTCATTATTAAACTATACAAATATTTATCTTTCAATCCTCAACCAGAAATCACAATCAAAATATTCAAGAATTAACCATATTCAACTTCAATTAAGAAACCCACAAAGGAAAAATAAGGACAGGAAAAGAAATTTCATACCTTTATGATGTTGATCTACTTAAGAGAAGATGAATTTGATGTGGATTGAAGTGATTAAGTAGTGGATGAATTATGGTAAGAAGTATTGGGGACTAGGGTTGAACAAGGAAAGGAAGAAGAAGAAGAATCGTGGGGTGAATGAATGAAAATTGAAGGGTTAAAATCTTTTTTATCGATAAGTGCACGTGCGCTAAAGTTTCCAGTTCGTGTGTGCTGGAAATTGAAATGTTTTCAAATGGTGCTTTTTGGATCAAGCGCATGCATACTAAGAATTCCAGCACATGTGGACTCAAACTGGAAATAATTTTCCTTGCTATTGGAACCAGTGCACGTGCGTTGAGTATTCTCGCGCATCTGTGCTGGAGCTAGATAGTCCCAATATGGATTTTCTGTGTGTACATGACTCCAATAATGCAGTTAATACTTAAAATATCTAGGAATTTGTTAAAACTTGCACTTTAGGATGATATTTAACACAAACAATTAAAAAAAACTCACGACAAAATCAAAATGAATATACAAAAACAATGATTAAAAATCATAGGTTGCCTCCCATGCAGCACCTTTGCTTATTGTCATTGGTTCGACTTCATGCTCCTTTTCTCAAATGTAACATGGTTCTTCCAGTTCTATCTCCGCCACAGTCTTCATTTGGAATCCCCCACAATAAGGCTTAAGCCTATAGCCATTAACCTTGAATACTTTGGATGTTGTCAAACTTTGAATTTCAATTTTACCATTATACCAGGAAAAACATTAGTAATAAAAAATGGGCCAAACCAATGAGATCGCACCTTACTTGGAAATAGCCAAAGACGTGTTTAATAAATAAGGACTTGACCGACACGAAATTCCTTCCTTGAAATCATGCGATCATGAAAAGCTTTCATCTTCACTTTATAAATTTGAGCATTCTCATATGCCTCATTCTGAATCTCTTCCAATTTTTGCAGTCGCAATTGTCTATGTTCACCACTCTTATCCAATTTCATGTTGAAACTCTTAATAGCCCAATAAGCCTTATGCTCTAATTCGATTGGTAAGTGACAAGGTTTTCCAAATACTAACTGATACGTGTTTTTATATGCAGTACGGTAAGCCCATAGTGCATCATCTAATCATAGACTCCAATCCTTACGACTAGTGTTCACCATCTTTTGTAAAATGGATTTGATCTCCCTATTAGACATCTCAGCTTGCCTACTTCTTTGTGGGTGATATGCGGTTGATACCCTATGGGTTACAGCATAGGATTTTTCTTGAGCAAAGTTTCAGTAGTTTGATTACAAAAGTGAGTGCCTCGATCACTTATCAAAGCCCATAGAATTCCAAATCTAGAAAAAATATTAGTTCAAAGAAAATAACAATAACCTTAGAATATTAGTATGAGTGGCTTTTGCTTCCATCTATTTTGAGACATAATCCAGAGCCAATAAAATATATGAATACCCAAAAGAAATAGGAAAAGGTCCCATAAAATCAATGCCCCAAATATCAAAAGTTCACAAAATTGTATCGGGTTTTGAGGTATTTCATTTCTTTGGAAATGTTACCTACTTTTTTTACAACTATCACATATTTGGCAAATTAGATAAGAACCTCAAAATATGTTGTGCCAATAAAAATCACTTTCTAACACATTTCTTACTATCTTTTTGGCTCCAAAATGACCTCCGCAAGCATAAGAATGACAAAAAGAAAGAATAGATTTGATCTCACTGTGATTCACATACTTTCTTATCACTTGGTCGGCACAATAGCTTCTATAAGTGTGGATCATCTCATACATAACATTCCACATAACTTTGATATTTTCTTTTTCAGCTCTAAACAAACTAGTAGTCAATTTGTTAGTAATTAAATAATTCACAATATTTGCATACGATGGTAATGTCATTTTTGCTGAAAACAACCGTTCATCAATAAAAGTCTCCTGGACATCCAACTCATCTCCTACATGTGGCAATCGACTCAAGTGGTTTGCTACTTTATTTTCCGTTCCACTTTTATCCTTAATCTCCAAATCCAATTCACTCAAGAGCATTATCAACCTTATCAGTCTTGGTTTGGACTCCTTCTTCGTCATAAGGTATTGCAAAGTTGCATGATCAAAATAAACAATTACCTAAGTGCCAAGTAGATAAGAACGAAACTTTTCTAAAGCAAAAAAAATAGCTAAAAGTTCTTTTTCTATTTTGGAATAATTGCTCTGGGTGTCATTCAAAATCCTAGAAGCCTGGTATATCACATGAGATGCTCGTCCTCAATTCTTTGACCCAAGAAGGCGCCCATTGTATAATCACTTGCATTGCACATGATTTCAAAAGGTAAACTCCAATTTAGGGGTTGAATGAGTGGAGTGGAAATAAGGAGATTCTTCAATTTGTCAAATGCCATTTTACACTCATCATCAAACTCAAATTCCACATCTTTCTGCTATAGTATGCATAGAGGTGATGATATCTTGGAGAAGACCTTTATGAATTTTCGATAAAAACCTACGTGACTTAGAAAATAACAGAATTCCCGCACATTGGTGGGGTAAGGTAGCGATTGAATAATATCAATTTTAGCTTTATCTATCCCGATAACTTAAGATGATACCACATGACCTAAAACTATACTTTTTTGAACCATAAAGTGACATTTTTTTGAATTTAGAACAAGATTTGTTTCTATGCATCTTTGTAGCATAGTGTAAGGTTATGCAAATACTCATAATAAAAGTCACCATATTGGTCAGTGAAATGTTAATTAGGTTTTTGGCATAAAACAATGAACAAGTAATAATAATAAAAAAACCTAATCAACATTTCAATGACCAAGTTTTTAGCGCCTTTGCCGGGGACTATTTTTGTTTGGTTACAATTAGGTGTAGTGAGTCTTACTAGATTATACTTTTTATTTCTTTTGTTATTTATTTACAATTATTTCTTGTTCTCTCGATTTTTTTTTGGATCATCTCTTTAACAATTGATCTTTGGTTTTCTTTTCTTGTAGTTTGTGGTAGATATTCGTTCGTCCAATCAGCCGTTTCGTCCTATTGATTTGGAAATTGAACGGAGGATAAGTAGAAACTGCAGACGACAAGACTTTAACCAAGGTGACAATCTAATGAAGAATTCTAACCGCCATGCAAATGAACAAGAGGAGGTTGCAGGCAACAATGGCAACTAGGTTAATGCTAATGGTAACCCCCGACATCTTAGAAATTATGCCATACCTAATTTCAAGGGGGCAAGTTCTAGCATTTCTTGGCAGCTCGTGCAAGCAAACAATTGGTACTTACTTTGAAATTAACCCTGCACTGATACAAAAGCTCCAAACATATGCTATGTTTGAAAGAGGACCCAATGAAGATACCTATGAGCACCTATTTAGGTTTGAAGTGGTTATTGATACATTCTGGTACAGTAGAGTCTACCCCAATTGTATTCGAATGAGAGCATTTCCTTTTTATTTACGTGATAGAGCAACGTCGAGGTTGCAGTCATATAGACAAGGTACTTTCACAACATGAGACTAACTCGCTCAAGAGTTCTTAGATAAACACTTTCTATTGGCTAGGACCGCTAAGCTCCGAAACGAGACACATCATTCAGACAAATCGTTGGAGAGAGCTTAGGTAAAGCATGGGACAGCTTCAAGGAGTTGTTGAGGAAGTGCCCGCACCATGCCATACCTCTATGGCTGGAAGTCTAAACCTTATATAATGGACTATTTCCGGAGACGAGATTGATAGTTGATGCTAGTATGGGAGGTTCTTTCCCTTGTAAGACTCTGGAGAAAGTAAGTCTGAAAGAGTTATTGGAGAAAATGGCATCCACTCATTACTATCATGGAGCAATAACTCCCGTAGTTGGATAACAACAACAAATGAATCAAGCCAATGTCCAACAAGGAGGTATGCTTACTTATGTTACTTTCATATCTCAGCAAAATAAGATGATGATTGCCATTACAAATTTGACAAAAGCTATAGAGAATATGGGAAGAAGCTCATTGAACTCCAATGGTTCGATGTCCCAAGGGATCTTGAGTTGTGATTTCTGAGAGAAAATCACCAAAATGGCTTCAATTCATTTCATTTCCAATCAAAATCCCACCACAAGAAATCAACCCACCAACTATGGAAACATATATAACCCGTATTGGCAAAACCTTCCCAATTTTCCTGAAAAAATCAAGCAAATGTCCAAAATCCATCATTGCAATCGAATGCACCTCAACAAAATTTTTCCAATCAAACCTCATTATCTAGACCATATCAACCACCTCATCAAATGTATGCCCAAAACTTTTCTGCCTCAACAAAATAGCTCATACCAACCTCCACCACCAAGACCACCATCTCAAAATCCAAATTGTCCCACACATGTGAATCATGATACACCCAATGATGATAATCTGAGAAGAGATTTTGAGAGATTGCAAAATCTGTGTGAAAATTTGTGGGTTACCATGAGGAACCTTGAACTACAATTAGGACAAATAGCCCGACAAACAATCTCTTACCAATTGGAGCATTGTGAGTGATATAATCCCAAACTTGAAAGAGCAATGCAATGCTATTTCCCTAAGAAGTGGAAAAGAGTTGGTTGTGCCGAATAAAAATTAAGAGGATGGTAAAGAAGAAGAGAAGAAAAACTCCAAGGGATTGTGGAAAAGAATGAAGTTGGTTGTGATGATGACAAGATGACAAAAGTGGATGAAAATAAGGAGCTGAAAAAGAAGCATGTAATGGAGCCTTTGAATTTGCATCTTTCGGTAAAGATTCCATTCCCTCGAAGGCTCAATAATTCCACAAGATAGGAGAAAAAAGATAAGCAATTTCAACAATTCATCAACATGTTCAAAAAGGTTAATGTCAGTATTCCTTTGGTTGATGTGCTCATACAAATGCCTAACTACGCGTGGTTTATGAAGGATTCATTAGCAAAGAAGCGAAAATAGGATGATGGTGAGGAAATTTACCTCCATGCCAAGTGTAGTGCAATTTTTCAATTGAAACTACCCCCTAAACTTAAAGATCCTTGTAACTTCTCAATACTGGTAAATATTGGTGGAACAACGCTACATCAGTCACTTTGTGATTTAGGGGATAGTATCAATGTTATGCTGAATTCCATTTATGATAAGTTAGGAATCATGAATGTCAAACTGACTAACATTACACTCCAATTAGTAGACTTGACTGAAAGGAAACCATATAGCTTGTTGGATGACGTGCATGTGCAAGTAAAGAAGTTGGTGTTTCCCGTTGATTTCTTGGTGTTAGACAGCGGCAAGGGCAATGAAATACCGTTGATTCTTGGGAGGCCATTTTTATCAACTGCACATGCATTGATAGATGTTAATAAAGGGTGTTGATTTTACAAATTGAAATTAAATTGGTTGAAATTGATGTTTTGGATTATAATGATAATTTTCCTATTTTTGAAGACAAGTGTGCAAATCATTCACTTGATTCTTCTCTTGGCAAGTCAAATGAAGGATCAAAACCACCCGACGATATGTGTAGGGATGAGAAAGGATCAAAAAGTTGTGCAAAGTATCGGAAAGTTTGTAACGTCCAAAAGTTTGAAAAGTACAAAAAGAAGATGAAATGGTTTGAAAAATAATTGGACGTGTTATTGAGGACATTGGCTTTGCTGACTACAAGAAAATGTTGATTCTTTCAAGAAAAAGTCGGGAATCAAGAAATAATAGTTAAAGAGTATAGAAGCCTAAAGGAAGGGGTGATCAACCATCCTAGCATGTTTCACATGAACAGGAGTTATCTAGTCGAGCCTAAGACTATAAACAAGGGCACTATTCATGGGAGGCAACCCATGTTTTTTCTTAATTTTATTTCTTATGGTTTTGTGTAGTTTCTTGGTTTTATTGTTTTTCTTAATGTCTTAATGGTTTTTATGTTTTGTTTTTGTTTTAGTGGTTGATGTTTTCAACTTCGACTCAGGGGTATTTAGTTCAACATAAACGACACCAAACATTGTTCATTGACAAAGAAGCTTCCTTTTCTCCCTTTCTCTTCTTTATTTGTGCATTGGGGACAATGCTATACTCTAAGTATGGGGTGGGAGTTTCTTAATTTCTAATTTTTGGTGGTTTATTTTTTCATTTTGTTCAATTTTTGCTTTCATATTTGTAGCTTAGCTTTTCATTTAAGAGCTCTTCAAATTTTTGAAAATTTTGTTCACAAACTGCTTAGTGTGTTTCTTTGATTTTCTACCCTATAATATTTGAGTTAAGTTGTCATGAGTAGGGTAGTCGGTGTTAATATTTTCCTAGCATGATTTCTAGTTTTCAAGCACTAACACAGAGCTACAATGTTGTACCTTTTTGGCACTAAGAGATAATTGTGTAGATTCACTTATATTGCGCTCCAAACACGTGCTTTATTACGTTTTCGAGGTGAAATTTTAGATAATTTAATTTGATTTAAAGATGAGGATAGGCATTTTTTTGGACGTTTGAACCTTTTACGCCAACCATTACTGTAAAATTTATTCCTAGAACCCTACTTGAGCTTTAATTTGTTTTGAATGGACAGAAGCACCATTTATTTTTTTTTCAACTCATTTTTTTTCTACCTTTGTGAACTATCCTAAATGTTCCTTAATAGCTTTAATGCCACAATAATTGTTAAGGGGATGTGAGGATGGAAGGTAGTTGTATAAGAGTGTTAGAATAAAAGGTGTACAGTTTGAGGTGTAGGGGTATTAAAAAAAGAGAGAAATGTGTTGACCATTGCAGGTGGTGCCAATCACTGGCACCTACATTGGAGTGTTAGCAAGTAGTGACTATCACTAGCACATGCATAGATATTTTCAAAACTTTTGTTGGTAGTGCCTACCACTGGTACCTGTTTTAGGGAATCGGAAAAAAAGGGATGGAAAATGAAGTAGCAATTCAATTCAAAGGAAAGAAAAAA
The DNA here is from genome assembly GCA_025175665.1 of Cinchona pubescens. NCBI lineage: Eukaryota > Viridiplantae > Streptophyta > Magnoliopsida > Gentianales > Rubiaceae > Cinchona > Cinchona pubescens. The sequence continues at coordinate 119,971 of JANKKI010000361.1, read as the reverse complement.
ATAATAATAATAAAAGAAAAATGGGAGATATTTTTACAAAGTTTTGGCGAGTAGGATTGAAATTGAAAAAATAGGATTTTATTTTGCTTGTTGCACAAAATATTTATGGGTGTTTAGTCAATTAAGTGTGGGGTTACTTTTTTGAAGGATGGGTGTTTTAGTGTTCAAAAAGAAGTTTTATGTTAATGAGGCACAGATTAATGTAAAGCTCTTTTTCTTATTTGTTTATTCCTTTGTTAGCCAAGACCCTAGCCTTACGTTACAAGTTGAAAGTTGTACCTAATTTAAGTCATGTTAGTTGACTACATTAGTGGAGAAAAATGTAAGAAGAGTAAGCTATGGAGTGTTTAGAAAAATTCAAAAGGTTTGCATGATTTGATCTGAGAGTTTTAAAAGTTACTTTTCTATTGATTATCTATGACACACCTACATTGGAATTCATGTATGGGGATTTAATATCATTCGACTATTTTCCTTATAATGATTTGGTTCTTGGTTATTCATGTGGATAATTAAGGAGATGTGTTGAGTATGTTTGTGATTTATTTCTATATTTTTCTCAAGGACGATTAAAAACTAAGTGTGAGTAGTTGATAAGCTTGTAAGTATCGTATATTTTATGTATTGTTTATCTCATTTTTTAGTGGTGTATAAGAAAGAATTGAGTAATTGTGAGCTAAAATGGTTTATTTTGAGTTTTGTAGGGTTTGACTGAATAAAGAGTTAAAATCGATCACAAAATAGGAGGAAAATTGTAAAATTAGAATTTACGTGCATCGACGAGAAACAATGCAGATGCAATTCGGCGGAAATGGCATAAATTTCTTGTCTAAACTCTGATTGAAGTGATTTTTGATTCATTGGAAATGCTAAGACAAAGATCTATAACTTTCATGTTTTGAGTTTTCTGAGATTCCTGAACAGCATCAGGATCAAAATCGCGAAATGAATAGAGGTCTCTATACTTGAAATCACGCCCAGGCGCAACCAATTTGTAGAGCCCAGGTGCGATGTCCAATAAGTCTAATATTCGTTTTTGTCATGCCCAGGCATGACATTTACGTAGCACCTAGGTGCGTGTTGTCAGATAGGTTTCATAAGCTTGCTTATTTTGCAAGAAACGTCCTTCGTGGGCCTGTTTACGAGGAAGTTCGTGTACCTATCATTCCAGAGCCCCGAAACCCTAATTTTACTAATAAAAACAACAAGAGAAGGGCAGGAAATAAGAATCCCTCATCGGCCATCGTTAGTTTTTAGTTTTCAATAGTTAGAACAATAATTTAGACGTAAGGTAGATTTTCTCTAGTGTTCAAGCTAGAATTTTATTCTCTTGTCAAGAATTCAAGATTCAACTATCATCTATCATCAACATTGGCCTTTGAAAACAACAAACAAGTAATAATAATAATAATAATAATAATAATAAATAAGATAAATAATAATAATAATAACCTAATTATCCTAATCAATTCCCACATACTCGCAAGTATACGAGGTGAGTTTGTATATAGCATGAGTAAGGATCGTTCCCACGGGGACTATTGGAACAAGTATTAGGTTCATAAGCCTATTTACTACTTAGACGAAATAATCAACAGTTTTGACTAAAACTAAACTAAATTTAATCACAAAAAATTAAAACAAAAATAAGAGACTAAAATACTATTCCTACGAAAAGTAATTAAATATAATTGACTAAAAACCTAAATCAATCTACTCTACTCCCAAGAATTTAATCAAGAACTAGAATTTAAATTAATCTACTCCTACAAAAGTGATTAATAATGATGAAATAAACCCTAACTACTCAATTATGGAAGCAATTAAGAATTTAAATTAAAAAATAAGACAAGAACGCAATGAAAACAAAAATTAAATTGCATAAATATAAATCAAACTCAGTAAGTGCTATAGAAATCAATGTTGATTGATCGTTGAATCTTGAATTATTGACAAGAGAATAAAATTCTAACTTAAACACTTGAGAAAATCTACCTTACGTCTAAATTATTATTCAAACTATTCAAAATTAAAAACTAACAATGGCTGATGATGGATTCTTATTTCCTTCCCTTCTCTTGGTGTATTTATAGGTAAAATTAGGATTTTGGGGCTCTAGAATGATAAGTACATGAACTCTCCTGTAAATGGGCCCACGAGAGGATATTTCTTACAAAATAAGCAAGCTTATGAAACCTACCTGACGACACGTGCCTCGGTGCTGCATAAATGTCATGTCTGGGCGCGACTTCCAGAAATGAAGATTAGAGTTACTGGACATCGCTCCTGGGCTCTGCAAATTGGTTACACCTGGGGATGACTTCTAGCAAGAAGACCCGTATTTCTTTTGCAATTTTGATCCTGATGCTCTTGGAATCTTGAAAAACTCAAAACATTAAATTCTAGATCTTTGTCTTAGATTTCCAATGCTTCCAACATAATCACTTAAATCGGAGTTTGGACAAGAAAGTTATGCCATTTTTGCCAAATTGCATGCACATCGCTCCTCGTCAGTGCACTTAAATTCAAAGTTTTTAATTTTCCTCCAATTTTGTGATCAATTTAAACTCTTTCTTCACTCAAACCCTAAAACCACAAAATAAACCATTTTATCTCATAATTACTCAATTCTTGCTTATGCATCACTAAAAACGAGGTACACGATACATAAAATATGCGATATTTACGAGCTTAACACATATACAGTAAAATCGTCCATAAACACTTCAATATGTGCTCAACAAAATCAAAGAAAATCCTAACCTTACACATTTGAAATGTGGCTGGGGCATTGCACAAACCAAATGGCATGCGACGATAAGCAAAAGTTCCAAAAGGACATGTAAATGTCATTTTCTCTTGATCCTCTAGAGCGATATCAATCTGGAAGTAACCTGAATAACCATCAAGGAAACAATAATAAGCACGATCAGCTAACCTTTTAAGCATTTAATCAATAAAGGATAAAGGAAAGTGATCTTTCGAGTTAAAGAATTTAGTTTCCCATAGTCTATACAAACCTTCCACCCATTTTGAATACGGGTGGGCACCATTTCATCATATTGATTCTTGACTACAGTAATCCCTAACTTTTTAAGGACCACTTGGACTGGGCTAACCCATTCACTATTAGAAATAGGGTAGATTATCCCTATTTCAAGAAGTTTGAGAATTTCTTGCTTGACTACTTCCATGAGCATCAGATTCAACCTCATTTGTGGTTGTCTAGTAGGCTTAGCTCCTTTTTCAAGCAAGATACGAGCATACATATGGATGGGCTAATTCTCTTTATGTCTGCAATGGTCCATCCAATTGCAGTCCTATGCGCCCTTAGAACTTTTGCCAGTTTTTCTTCTTGATCTTTAGTTAGTTGGCTGGAAATAATGACTAGCAAAGTTTTTCCGTCCCCTAAGAGCAAATATTTGAGATGACTTGGGAGGGGCAAAGATTCAATTCTAGCACGGGCACCTACACAATAGAAGGTAAAGATTTCTTATCAGAAATTGGCAATGCAGTATAAGATACCTTACCAAGATATAGTGACTCCTCAATTGTTGACTCTACTTGCTCACCAGTCTCAGCCTCACATCCTTCTTCAAAAATTTCCTGTGGTAAAGAGTTAATGATGTCAATAAAATAGACAGAATTATAATCAGTAGGGTACCTAATGGCTTTATAATTATTATGCTCAAAGATTTTTCTATCAAATTCCATTGTGAGCATTTCAGTTTCCAAATCTATTTTAGTTTTAGACGTCAAAGCGGCTGGCTCTTCCTAATGAAATAGGGGCGGACTTATTATTATTTTCCATATCAAGAACACAAAAATCTATGGGAAAGCTTAGTTCATTGACTTGGACCAAAACATCATCAACTATATCCTTTGGATAGGCCAAAGACTTATCAGCTAATTGGATAACTGTACTAGTATCAATCAAAGGAGCAAGTTGTAAGTAGAAACATAAACAAAATAGGGCATAACATTTATAGATGCTCCCAATCTAACATGGTCTCTTTAATCCTAGTATTCTTGATCATACAAGAATTGTACACATACCTGGATCTTTGCATTTTGTGAGAACATTCTTTTGAAGTATTGCTGAAATCTTTTGTCCAAATCGAATCTTCTCACCTTTCCTGTTTTTTTTTTTTTTTTTGTGCTTCACCTTACGAATACACAATTCTTTTAAAAACTTTGCATAATGAGATATTTGTTTAATAGCATCTAATAATATAATATTTACCACGCACTTGCTAAAACTCTCATATAATTCCCTATTAGGATCTTCTTTTGCAAACTGTTTTAATGTGTGAGGGAATGGGGGTTTGGGTTTATCTCAGGCCACAGAATTGACTTACCTTTACTTACCTCTTTGTCATTCTGAACCAATTCCTTTTAACTTCAGCATCATTCTCCTCATTTTTTTGTGGGTTCAAAAACTCATTTAATGGATACCTCAACCCTCCTTACTGCTTCTCAACACAATTGCACTGGCATTCTCTTTAGGGTTCACAATTGTTTGAGATAGCAACTTTCCTGAATTTTGAGCTTCCAAATGGCTAATTGTTGTCGCTATTTGACCTACTTGATTTGTTAATTGTTGAATATTGGCCTTGGTTTCTTGTTGAAATTGAAAAGTGTTAGTGACCAGAGAACTCATTATATCTTCCAAACATACCTGATTGAGGAGTAGAGTTCAATTGTTGTCTTGGAGGAATGGCTGGTTGATATGGATGCAAATTATTTCTATTTTGCGCCATAGGTTGTGAAACTTGTGGTTTCCTGTAGCTCAAATTTGGGTGATCTCTCCATCTAGGGTTATACATATTCAAGTATGGATCATAGTTTCTTCAAGGTTGCCCTGGAAATTCTCCCATTGCATTGACTTGTTCATGGGAATCCACTTGCAAAGTTAGACACATCCGTTGGATGTTCCACATTCAAATAAATCTCACAAACTTGCACTGTCGAAGATATGTAGTTCCTGAAGCTAATTGGCAAATAAAAGAGATTAAACTAGCCATTTATTGTTCTAGGGAAGAAACACTATCATTGACACGATTGGGATTAGGATCACGCCTTGGTCCAAATTTTTTAGAATGAGCCGCCATATTTGATATCAATTTATGGGTAGCTACTATGGTTAAATTCTCCAATGATCATCCACTTATAACATCAATCATGTTCCTCTCATGGACTAAGGGTCCCTCATAGAAATATAAAGAATCACTTCTCTGATAATGGGACAACTGGCACAGAGCTTCTTGAATATTTCCCAATAATCGTACAGGGTTTCTTTTTTGAACTACCTTATTCCACATATCTCCTTCCTTATATTGGTTGTTCTTGAGGCTAGGAAATACTTGGCTAAGAATAGTCTATTCATCTACTGTATAAGTCGTAATACTTCTTGGAGATAGATTAAATGGCCAATCTTTCGCTTCGTTCTTTAATGAGAGCGGGAATGCTTCCAACTGCACCGATGTTCTTCAGAGACACCATTAGGTTTTAGACCCTATTAGGTTTCATGCTCGTGCTAACCACATGAAATTCTGCCACATGTTTGTTAGGGTCTTCACTTGGCAATCTATGGAAAAATGGTAAAAGATAGATTAGTCCAGATTTTAAATAATGCAAAGAGATTGTTGATTTAAATTTGTGGCCGCCAACTCCTTCAGAGTTCGATATCTGGCCATAATTGTTTCCTCTTGCAATCCTTGACATGCCTCTGTCATTAACTTGTACAAAATTCTTTCAATTTCTGGATCAAATTGTAATGCACTTTTGTCAGTAGAACAAGTTTTAGGCATGCACAGTTAAAAACAAAATAAAATGTTATAACAAAAATCAAACCAAAACACAATTAAAGCAAACACTTCTCAACAACGGCACCAAAATTTTAGTCTTGTTGTCGCCTGTACCTGAAAATAAAACCTATACTTCTAAAGATCTATGTAGTAGTAGAAGTACAAAATCGTTTCCATAGAAAGAAAATTAGAGTGTGACTAATTATATTTCGATTATAACAATAGGGGGGTTATGAAGAAAATTGGATTAAAATGAGATATAACTAAGACAAAAGAGTTGAATTGAATTGAATTGAAGAAAATCAATAGAAGAAATATTCCTAGTCTTGGTCACATTCACCTTGACTGTTGATCATTGACACAAAAAGTATAACAATTTTATATCAAGTACTAATTGAAGAACTTAGCCTAGATTCTAATTCAAAGCTTATTCTTGTATCTTTCCTTAAGTTTAGCTAATCTTCAACATGTGATCCAAATAATCCTAACAACCAATTAATTCCAAACAAGCACCAAAGAATTAATCAAGTAGAAGCATTAAGAATTACAAAGGTCAATTAGACTAATACAACATAAGCACATGTAGTTATGCCAATTAATAGTTTATTTTCCCTGGATTCAATAACCCTAATCTAACAATTATTAAACCTAGTTGCTTCACAGATTAAATCAGACAACGTAGCCATTATTAATCTAGCTATTAATTGATTCAATTAATTCACTACGTTGCAGGCATAGCAATAAAAAAGAAACAATCGCTGCAGGCATAGCAATCAAAAAGAAATAATCATAAAATTTGTTGGTTCCAAAGCAACCTAAGAGAGGGGGGTGAATTAGGTTATCTCAAAAAACAAACCTTTTGAAGTGCTTAATGAAAATACAAACTTTGTGCAACAAATGAATACTTAAGCACAAATGATCAAAGATAAATATTAACAATCAAAGCTTAAAGAACAAATAAAAGATTGAGATAAAGAATATCAAACCAAACACCCAAGCTTCTCACGCCTGGAGTACATCCACTAGTAGTGCCTCTTCAAAGAAGGTGAGGCAATAACCTTCTTGTACACAAAGTAGGCTCACCCTTGCACCAACTAAGTTCCTCCAGTTGAGCCAAAGGGTTTTACACTACAATCTTACTTTTGTACACTTGTTATCCCTCTACTCTTACACTTGAAGATCACTCATTAGTCTACTGACTCTTGCTCACACTAATTCCCACTAGTTGAGCCAAGAGAACTATACTATTCAAACCAATACAACCCACAATATTTTAGCCTATTTCTCCCCAAATAGCTCTTACAAGTGTTTGTATTGAATGTTGTAATTCCACACATCATTTGGAAGTCCTTGGGCTATCTATAGATAAAAGATGTGCTGAAATTTGAGCTCTAACGGTAAAAAAACTAGCTGTTAAAAACTATCCATTAGGGGTTCGGACGTCCGTTCATGCGTCCTACAGCTTGATGAATAGTGTTTCGGACTGTCATACGCGTCGTACAGCTCTGACAGAAAAATTACTTCATTTCAAGCTCCTTTCTTCGGACGGTCTTGAACGTCTGATCTTTTTTGGCTTCGGACAGTCTTCAACATCTGATCATCATACTTTCGAATTCCTTTTCTCGGACAGTCTTCAACGTCCAATCGTTATACTTTCGGATTCTTTCGGACAGTTATCTACATCCGAAAGATGTGTTCTTCCTCAGTGTTGATCTAGTCATGTTTCGGACGCTCTCTTGCGTCCGATCTCCTTTCTTTCGGACGCTCTTCATCGTCCGAAAGGTGTTGTTCAACTTTTGGTTGTTTTTCTTGATAGTGTTAGGATGATCATTTTCATCCGATCCTTCCTGTTTTTCTGCACACTTGTTTGCAAACCATTAGTATGATTTGGTCATCATCAAAACATGATTATCATATCTGGAGTTCAATAATCTCCCCCTTTTTTATGATGACAAATCATTTGGACAATTCTAAAAACAATCATAAAATATGAAGCATCAATCAAGAAGTTTTGTCCATTATTTTCTCTCCCTTTTGGCATCATCAAAACATAAGAAAGATAATGCAATTTAAGCTCCCCCTTAGTTTATTCCCTCCCTTGAAAGGTGAATATAATTCAATATGAGTACATGGAGAATAAGTCAAGTTATGCAAAACGTTTCTTCCCTTGAAGAATATGTATTCAAGTAGATATGAGGGAATTCATGCAAAGAATTAGGGATCAAAACATTTTTTGCTCATTCCTTGCTAAAAAGCATCATTAAAACTATAAAGCATATGTAAAGGAAAATAATCCATTTAAAAAAGAGAATGCTCCCCCTTTCTTTTGCAAGTAATGACTTACTATAGAAAACAATTTGTGGATACATATTTCCTATCATTCTAAACAAATTCAATCACATAGATGAGTAATATTCAAGGAACATAGTTCAACTTGATAAATGAAAGCACACAAAATTTTAGATGTTAACCATTTCAATATCATCTTAGCCCATATGCCTTGAACACCCTTCATAGATAATCTATCTTGAATTCCTTGGTGCTCTCCAACCATACCTACATACAAAGTTAAGCAATAACTTTTGGTACCCAAACTTTCTTGGGTCCAATTGGATTAGTAACATGCTTAATCACCCAAATAGAATTTATTCCCAATTTTTCATTTCTTTTAACATAACAATTTTTCTTTATATGGCCATGTTGATGACAATAATTACAAATATATATTCTTATTGCCATAAAAAGAAGATTTAGATTTAACAAAGCACAAATCATTTTTTCTAAAGGTGATAAATTTTTGTTCAAAAACATATTCTAGTTCTTTTGTTTTCAAAAACATTTTCTTTCTTCTTTTCAAAATAACATCAAGATCATCTAATCTCTTCTTCAATGAAGCTTGTTCTTCCATGATCTTGGTTTTTCCAACAAATTTTTCTTTCAAAACATCATTTTCTTTTGTCAAAGAATTATTTTCATGCACAAGTTTTGAGTTGGCACTCAATAAAGTATTAACTTTAATTTTTAACTCTTTGTTCTTAGCATATGATTCTTTCAAACATTCATGCATTTTAAAAATAAATGATTCAACATCATCATCATCATTATCACATGAATCATCACAAGAATCACAACTAGAGGATACCTCATTATTGCCAAGTGCCATAAAAGCCATTTGAGCCTCCTCATATTCTTCTTCAACCTCTCCATCCGAATTGCAATCATTCAACAAATGATTTGGAAGTTGTTGAAGTGAGGCTTCCTTGAGTCTTTTCTCCTTTTTGATGAAGCTTTAAATGCTATGCTTCTTTTTTCCTTTGCCTTCTCATTTTGTACCTTGTATTTCAACTCCAATTCAAAGGAGGTTAGAGAATTGATCAATGAATCAATAGGCATAGAATTTAAATTTTTAGACTCTTCTATGGCAATGGATTTAGGTTCCCATTCCTTAGGTAAAGCATTCAAAAAATTTCTATTCTTTTCACCCAAGGAATATTCTTTACCCAAACCTTCCAAATCCTTTACCATATCATTGAACCTACAATACATCTTGTCAATGTTCTCATGAGATTCCATTTAGAAGGATTCATATTTAGCCACAAGAAGTGACTTCTTTTGCTCTCTTATATCTTCACTTCCTTCATGAATTTCTTTCAATTTGTCCCATATCTCCTTGGCCTATATGCAACCTTTTACTTTAGAAAACTCATCTGCATCCAAAGCATTATAGAATTTATGCTTGAGTAAATATTAATGGCTTTAGCATTTAAAGATAAATTTATTTTATCTTGTGCATTTAACTCATATCTAGTCTTAGGCCTTAATCTATGAGTATTTTCATCAAGAATATTTGCCTCAAAAGGACCTTCATAAATAATATACCACAATTCAATATTAATAGATTGAACAAAAATTTTCATTCTATCCCTCCAATAAACAAAATTAATGCCATTAAGCATGGGAGGTCTAATGATAGAATGCCCCTCTAAAAACAAAGCATTATTGGTTGCCATAATGATCTTTACTCAAAATCAATTAAGCTCAATATATGAGACCAAGCTCTGATACCAATTGTTGGTCCCAAAGCAACCTAAGAGAGGGGGGTGAATTAGGTTGTCTCAAAAAACAAACTTTTGAAGTGCTTAATGAAAATACAAACTTTGTGCAACAAATGAATACTTAAGCACAAATGATCAAAGATAAATATTTAACAATCAAAGCTTAAAGAACAAATAAAAGATTGAGATAGTAAGAATATCAAACCAAACTCCCAAGCTTCTCAAGCTTGGAGTACATCCACTAGTAGTGCCTCTTCAAAGAAGGTGAGGCAATAACCTTCTTGTATACAAAGTAGGCTCACCCTTGCACCAACTAAGTTCCTCTAGTTGAGCCAAAGGGTTTTACACTACAACCTTACTTTTGTACACTTGTTATCCCTCCACTCTTACACTTGAAGATCACTCACTAGTCTACTCTTGCTCACACTAATTCCCACTAGTTGAGCCAAGAGAACTATACTACTCAAACCAATACAACCCATAATATTTTAGCCTATTTCTCCTCAAATAGCTCTTATAAGTGTTTGTATTGAATGTTGTAGTTCCACACATCATTTGGAAGTCTTTGGGCTATTTATAGATAAAAGATGTGTTGAAATTTAAGCTCTAACGGTCAAAAAACTAGCTGTTAAAAACTAGCCGTTAGGGTTTGGACGTCCGTTCATGCGTCCTACAGCTTGATGAACAGTATCTCTAGCGGACGGTCATATGCGTCCTACAGCTCTGACAGAAAAATTGCTTCATTTCGAGCTCCTTTTTTCAAACGGACTTGAACGTTCGATCTTTTTTGGCTTCGGGCGGTCTTCAACATCCGATCATCATACTTTCGAATTCCTTTTCTCGAATGGTCTTCAAAGTCCAATCATCATACTTTCGAATTCCTTCGGACAGTTATCTACATCCGAAAGATGTGTTCTTCCTCAGTGTTGTCTAGTCATGTTTCGGACGCTCCCTTGCGTCCGATCTCCTTTCTTTCGGACGCTCTTCATCGTTTGAAAGGTGTTGTTCAACTTTTGGTTGTTTTTCTTGATTGTGTTCGATGATCATTTTCATCCGATCCTTCTTGTTTTTCTGCGCACTTGTTTGCAAACCATTAGTATGATTTGGTCATCATCAAAACATGATTATCATAACTGGAGTTCAACAAAATTAATTGCAAAAAATAACCACTACCTAAAACAAGAATTTAATAATTAAAAAAAAAAATACAAGTCTCACAATTTTACAGAATCTATGGCTTCAGTTCTCTTGACCAAGAATTGAGTTTTAGGCACAAATGGCCATGGAAGAACTCACAAAATATTGCTGCTAAAACTACGGCTAAAGAATGATAAAACTATGCATATCTCAACTCAACTATCAAAGGGGTATTTATAAGGGATTCTAGGGTTAAGCTTTCTTATCCCATAAGACACACGTGAAAACCCTCGAAAAAAAGTCTAACAAATGAAGAAAGCTATCAGAACTAATAAAATTTTTAAGTCCTCGCAAGCTTGAGCGCACATGCACTAAAAGCCTAGTGCATTTGAAACAGGTTTAAACCCATAATTTTCAAATATTACTTACAACACATAGAAATATGGTAAATGATACGTAAAACTAAAGATATTTTTGAGCTTATCACTTAACAAAATAAATTCTTTGAAGGCAAAAATATTGCTTTTATTGAACTAGAACATTAAGGAAAAATAAACCTTCATTATTGAATAACAAAACACTTAATAAGAAGCACAACACTTGCAATTTTTTTTCCTTCCATTTTTTTTTTAATATTTTTTCTTTTCTTTCTCTGTTTCATTTTTTTTTTCTTTTTTTTTGCTTTTCTTTTCAACAACCATAAACATAACAAACACAACAATTAGAAAAAAGAAATCACCGTTGCCGGGGATTGGTTTTCAGTGATATTGATATAATTTTGTTGGGTTACTAGATTGAAGTATTTTGTTTTCTTGTGTAGTTGTTTCACCTATTTGAAAAACCAAAATGGTTTTTATTTTGTAGTTGTGTTCATATTTTGAAAAATCAAAAAAAGATTTTCCTTGTGGTGGATAGTTTAGACTAGCTAGTAGTCTAAACTTTTCTAATTTTCTTATTTGTGTTGTTTCAGTCCTTTTGTTGTTTTTATTTGTGTTTTTGGTTTTTCAAGATCATGCAAGGATGTAATTGGAATGATTCATACTAAGAAAATTATCATTTTTATGATAATGGAGGTATGCCTAATGAGCAATAAGAGCTATATATGGATTACTCCTGTTATCTTGTAGATTATCAAATGGGATAGTCTACCCATTTCCATACTTATGAGAGTTATGAAGAAATCTCCATTCAAACCAAGAATGTGATGAGGCAAGATCAAGGGACGTGGATTGAAATTCAAGAACTCTAAGAAGAACAAGCCCAATGCCGAGAAGAACGAGTCCAACTTTGAGAAGAGATGGCCAAACTTCGAGAATCCATAAAGAGGTTCAAGACCCACTTGCCCAAATTTAAGGGATAGTAAATGGTGAAGTACAATGGACTCTAACACCTCCATCAAATGGGTGAAGAACCGGTTCAAGAAGACAAAATGAACGGATATATCATGAAAGAATCTAGTTTCCAAGTACCTCTTGAACCTGAAGTTACAACACCTAAGACACTCAACACTTATATAGAGGAATCAACAACTTACCCTTTACATGAGTGTGAGTTTGTCCTAGTTACAATGAAAGGAGTGCCATTTGGGATGCTTGTAGATAAAGAAACTTAGACTCAAGGAGAAGGAGAAGGAGAAGAATAAGGATACATCCTAGAGGGGGCAAAGAGGTACAATCCACTTATGCCAAATTTCAAATCCTTGGAGACTTCGGAGGAGTTCAACAATGGTGCAAATTCACCAAGAATTGTAATATCCTTGGGAAGCCTCCTTTTTGTTAAGGGAGTATTTCTTTTTCTTTTATTTATTTTGTTTTCTTTAATTTACTTGCTTTAATTTAAGTAGACCAGTAGGTAATAAAGTCTTGTACACTTGTGACTAATTTAGTAATGTTTCTTGATCATGAATGATTTTTGGACATTCTTGGACGGATTTGGTTTCTTTATGATAATATTGATAGCAATGTAGGGTTTGTGAATTGCGAGTGATTTATGATTTATTGGTTGAACTTGGACTTAGCTTTATCATTTGATTGTGGATATTCTAGTTGTTGATAAACTTCATATACTAAATGTTTGAGCATTTTTTGTGGAACTCATTTGAATGCTTAAATTAATTCATTGAGAGTAGTCTTTGGGATTATATGTTTATTTGAAACGGATTATGAGTGAAACTAAGTTTGAGAGGATGAGTTGGGCATATACTTATGTGTGCTTTTGTTTTCTTTTAAATTGTTTGGTGCCCAAGAAGTCCTAATGAGCCCTCTTTAGTGTAAGTCTGTTGGTTGAAGAAGGATAGACAACTTATGGGACTTATGTGCATAATTAGAACTTGCATTTGTATTATCTACTTGAAAATTTCTCATTACTTAGCCATGATTAGGGTTGTGCTTAATGTTTGTGAATTCTATAATTAAAGGATATAACTCCTGTTTCTAAGTTTGAATTGTGCTTAATTGGTTGTATTTGCATTCACTTGGTTAATATATTGTCCATATTCTTTATTAGCTTTTTGTTGTCCAAGTTTACTCCAAAGTCATTGCCTTAAATTATGTTCAGCTAGTTTTATGCTTTTTAGTGGTAATTTTTATTTCTTGTCATATGGGTAAGTGGAAGGATGATGATATTGTACTCATCAATGCAATAATGTGAAAAGTGTGGTGGTGCCTATTTTTTTTTTTGTGGGAATGGTTTTTGTTTTTTGTTATTGTGAAAGTTGAAATTGGGTGTTGAATATAGGTTGCATTTCTTGTGGAACATGGGATTTAACTCTTGAAACTCAACAATGTTTTCAACTACTTTATCAAATACTTTTCTTCAGTAGTTTTGATCTCGAACTTTTCTTTTTCCGTAAGTATTTTTCCAATGCCAAGCTCAATTGATCGGATTTATAGTTTAAACCTTTTAATATTTTTGGAAATTGGTTTTGAGTATAAAAAGAAAAGAATTAAGCATCTTTGGTCATTTTGCATGAATTGCATTTTATATATCTTGTAGATTTGTACAGGAAGTTTGGCTTGGTGTATTAGTTGGGGTAATGTGAATCCCCATTAGCCAAATAGCCAAATTTTGGAAATGATCTAAGCATCTTCTTGGATTGTTTGACTCAAAAAGCCTACCTTAAACTAATTTATCAGTCTAGTGTCCCCATTGAGCCTTTTAGCCTAATTACTTCATTAACCACATATCCATTTTGATTGTTCATCATCTCTTTGTCCTATCACCTTAGTCATTGTAGAATTATCTTAGTTCTCCATTCTAATAGTTAGAGTTTATATGATGGTTTGAAAGAGATTTTTGTGTAAATTGATTTGGGGAATGAAGTTAAGATCCTTAATGTTAATTGTATGCCCTTTGTTGTAGTTGATTAATTTACGTAATTATTGTTCCATAAGAAATTATTGTCTCAAATTAAAAAAAAAAATCAAAACAAAAAAAAGAGCAAAAAAATGAAAATTTAAGTGTTTTGTTATTGAATAAAGAAGGTTCATCTTACCTTCAAGAGTTTATTTAGATAGAAATAATGTTTTTGTCTTTCAAGTGTTGGTTGATTGAATCATGTTGGTTTTGGGACTTGTATGCTTGGGATGGTTGTCCAAGAGTCTGTATTGGAATGACTAAGGTAATATGAGCCCACTTATAGATGTCTCCAAATTTATCCTACCCTCTTACCTTAGCCTACATTACAATTTTTAAAAGTCCAACATGATTCTTAATCTAGGCTATAAAATCTTAGAAATTTGGGTTGAAGCATAGTTTCGAGTGATGCTCTTCGTTAAACCTTGTAGTGTTCACAAATATCCTTTTGTGTTCATTTGCATTTTTTGTGATTCCTAAAACAAGTCTTAATGATCTTCCTATATCTGAAGCAAATTTTTGAGAGACTTGACTTGCTTGCTTTAGATCAACTTGCATTTGAATTGACATTCCATAAACACTTCATTAGTTAAAGTAAAGTTTGTGACTAAAACTAGTGTATACTTTTGTAAATGAAGGGGTGGATGAAAATCTTGAGTTTGTTGAGTTAAAATCCCATTTTCACCTTTGACTAGTGCACTAGAGTTTGGCATTTCAATTTCAATTTCAATTTCTTGGTAGTGTTTTAAATGTTATGTTTTGTGTCTAGCATTGGTTGTGTTTGTTTTCCTTGAACTTAATTTCTTGTATTTTATTTTGCTCGGGATGAGCAAAGCTCAAGTTTTTGGGTGTGATAACTCTAGGAAACTAGAGTTATATGTAGCCTAAACTTGAATATTTTTGTTTTAGTTTCAACCATTTTTATGGTTTAAGTGTTGTTTCTGCCTATTTTTACTTTCAAGTTCTAGATTATGTTGGTTCATGTTAATTTAGTGTTCTTAATGTTATTTGAATATTTTGTGTAATTAATAGTTTATATTTATGTGTAGGAGTTGATTGGAGAAAACTACACGATAATCGAACGAGAAATGAGCCGAATATGTCTAGAACTATGGTTGCCATGCTTAATGACCACAATTACCAAGCCTACGAAACTATTGGAACTTTAACCAGTCATTGGCTGTCAAAAGTCAAAATTTTTTCTAAGTATTGACAACCGCAATCCCCGATTTTAAGAACCAAAATTAGTAGTAGCAGTTTTCAACATCTGGCAGCAACAATTTTGGATGCGATTTAAGAATTACGAACGGCAAAATGGTCCAGACTATGCCCTATTAAACCCTTGCACTATAAATACTTCTTGTAAGTCTCTTGAGTAGAAGTAGTGTAGAAGCAGGATAATTTAGCTCTCCATTTTCCTCCCCATTTGGGGAGAATTTTCTTAGATTAGGTGTAGATTAGTGTAATT
This sequence comes from Cinchona pubescens, assembly GCA_025175665.1. Classification (NCBI taxonomy): domain Eukaryota; kingdom Viridiplantae; phylum Streptophyta; class Magnoliopsida; order Gentianales; family Rubiaceae; genus Cinchona; species Cinchona pubescens. Next base: position 104,150 of record JANKKI010000361.1, on the reverse strand, counting down.
TTAAAGCTCCTAATTGTAGATTAATGACCCTTAGTATAAGTTTTCTTTAATTTATGTTTAATTTCACATGCTTTTGTTAACTTAGTGTAGTTTAACTTAAATACTTTCTTTTTCATGCTTTCTTAGATTAATTGGTAGACTAATTTGAGGCCTCCTTTAAATATGCTTTTTTAGTACTAATTCCTAGTTAGCAGATTTAATTGCTTCCTTAAATGCTTTCCTTTGACTTGCTAATTTAAATGCTGTCTTGAAATATTTTCTTAGTTGTAATTTATGGTCTATATTAGCTAACTAGGATGGTTTAATTTATGAGCTTTCATTTGATTTATTTATTTACTTGTATAAGCGTTCTTAGTTTACATGATAGATTAGCTAATGGGCTCTCCTTAATTGTACTTGCTTAGGGTTAATTTATAATTGAAGCTAGTTGATTACTTTTTAAAAGTGCTTTTTTTTTATATGTTGTCTTAGAATAGGTTATGGGCTTTTTTTAATTGTGCTTGCTTAGAGATAATGAGTAGTTTATATTAATTAATTGCTTGCCTTAGATGTTTTTCCTCTTTAATTGCTCTCTAAAGTTGCTTTCTTTTTAATTACTTTCTTACAAAATGCTTCCTTAGTATTTAATCTTTACATTAAATTGATTTCTTAATTCCTTAATTCTAGTTTTAGTTAAAACTCCATTTTAATCAATCACTTCAACTAATAATCCAATCAAATAATCAGTAAGTAATCACCAACCAATCCTTCTGGGTTCGATCCCTACTTCCCCTTACTGCTAGTTGAAAACTGTATATTTGCAGAATGCCGCCTAGTTAGTATTAGTGTTTAGGTTTTTTTATAAATGATTTAAGGAACAGGTGTTTTTCCAAAATGTGTTAGGTTGTTTATTCTTTTTCAACCAATAATGTTACAATAAGAAAGGGTCATTAGAATTTCAGATGGTTCAAACAATTAAATAAAAATGAAAACATACATAAGGGTAATGGGGTTTTAACACAACACAAGGGTTACCTATATACCCTATTTCTCCCCCAAACATAGATTCACATATAATTAGCCTTAACAAGGCATTCAACAACAAAGACTATTCCCAATACACATCACGCATTCACATGATTTGCTTAAAAATAAGGTCAAAATACTTAGCAATTGAAGTGTATCAACAACTAGAATGTCTACAAGTAAAAGGTAAAAACCAAATACAATTTCATCAATCAATTCACATAACAATCACCATTCACAAGTATGACTTCATTTCCATCATCATAATCATCAATGACCAAATTGTTATCAACTAAAAATACTTTGCCAAAAATACCAAAAAGTCATTTCGCAATTCTAAAACATAAACTAAGATGACTAACACAAGGAAACAAGCCTTATTAACCCACCAAGTTGTTCAACTAAACATATAAATTAAATAAAGCATGATAATAGAAAGCATGAAGAAAATACTTCCTTAGTAATACCAATGAGGCTTGCCAAGAATGTCAAAATCATTAGTGAACTTGCACTATTGCTTAGCTCCTCTGATGTCCCCAAGGATGTGTTGAACTTCAAAATATGTTGTTAATTCCTCCACAGTCCCCTCTAGAAGGTACCTGTATTTTCCTATTCCTTGATCCGGCTCATTTTCAACAAATACTCCATATGGCACTTCTTTGTACATGATGGTCGTGAGATTGGAGCATTTGTGTGGTTCTTCTTTGTGCACATACTCAATGACTCAACCATGTCACATTGGTCTTCAAGGTGCCCATTGTCTTCTTTATTTGATAGGAGTGTTGGAGCTTTTTGTTCTTCCCAATCCAAATTCCTTTTGAGTTCAGAAAATTAGTCTTGTATTCTCTTCATGAAATTGATTGTCTGTTTGATTCTCCATGAAGGTCATCATTACCCACTCCAATTTTTTCTCATTTTTTTCTAGGTCTTCTTGGGTTGGTGTATCGTTCCACATGGTGTAAGGAGACCTAGTTATGTGAAGTGTGCTCCAAAGGATTCTTCATATTTGATTTGAACATACTCACAACCTACCAACTCAATTGATCCTCCATGATGACCATATCCCCCCCCCTCTCCTCAACATTCATTTGTCCATCTGTGTAAGTGAATTTTGGTTGACTTCACTACACCTTTCTATTGTGTTCGGTGGATTCATGAAAGTCTCTTGAGTAGTTCACATCACCCTTTGTGCTGTTTTGTTTAGTTCAGTTTGAAGGTGCTATAGACAGCTATTTGATTGCTCCATGATGGCCATCATCAACATCTCCAAACATGCATTCTTCTCTCTTCCGGTTGGTGGTGGTTGGGTGTAATCTCAACCATGGTACTCATAGAAATTCCATTGAGTTTGAATCTCCAATTGATTATATGACGGATTTATAGGTATAGAAAAAGGGTAGGAATAATCTTGATAGCCTCAAAAGGAATTTAGATGGTTAGACTATCCCATTTGGTAATCATAAGGGTAGGAGTAATTACAAGAAACATGCTCATTGGTCTTACCTCCATCGCCAAAAGAATGGCAATTTCGTTTGTACGAATCATTCCAGTTAATTCCTTGTACGTTCTTGACAAATAGAAACTAAAAACAACGAAAACAAGAACAAGACTAAAACAACATAAACAAGAAAATATAGGAAAATTTAAACTACTAACTAGTCTAAACTATCCATCAAGTGAAAATCTTTTTGAATTCTTCAAAATAAGACAATTCAACTAATAAAATAGAAATCATTTTAGATTTTGAAAATATGGGACACAACTATGCAAAAAATAACAAATTCTTTTGGATTTTCAAGCAGGTGAAACAATTATAGAAGACAAATGAACTTCAAACTAGTATTCTAACCAAATTATATCAATATTGACTTTCAGTGATTCCCCGGCAATGTTGCCAAAAACTTGTCATGTCTAAAAAGAGACAAACATCTAGTTATAATAAAAACACCTAAATCTACTAACTTTAACTAGATGACAACCTGTAAGTATATGGTATCAAATAGTAGTTAGTGGAACTAGGGATTGTTCCCACGAGGAATGGTGTTCAAGTGCCTATTATTTGGTTGGAATGTTATTTGAAGGGTTTGATTAAGAAATGATTTTAACTAAACTATATTTAAAACTAAGAAATGATTAAAAGGGCGGATAAGAGTTTATGCTAGCCAATTTCTACAGTTTTGGTTAATTGGTTCAATCAAGTGATCCATGTCCTAAGTAGAGGTTGATTCCTATTTGTAACCTAAACTCGATCCCTCAACAATTAAGTCTATCAATTTAATTAACCTAAATGTGGATCCCTTGTACTTAAACTAACCAAACTTGATTTATTACTTATAAAATTCTAACAACCAACTAGGTTAATTAATCTGCCAAAATCTAATTTTTCTAGCCTAATCCAACATTAATCAAAGTCTATAATGGAGGTTCAATTCCCATATTCCCTTAATAAACCTAAATTAAGTAGTGGAGTGATCAATTCTCCTAATTAACCCTTAATCCCATTAATGTTGTCTAATTAGTCCATTTTACTACCTAGTCAACCCATTAACCTCTACCCATATAAAATTGGCTTCACTAAACCCTAACCCATACTAAATTAGAACATAAATAAAGACATTATAGCAAATAAGAGTATGAAAAAGAAATTAAATGAAATAAATATTAATTCTAGAAAACTATTGCAAGAAATTGAAGGCATTAAAAGATAGGTAGATGAAAGCAATAAACGAAGACAAAAAATTAAATGAACATGAAATAAAAAATAAAAGAAGTAGATTAAACATAAAGAAAGTCTTGCATTGTTGTAGAACAAAGGTACAAAAATGGGGGAACTAGTCTAGGATTAATAATGGAAGAAAAAGAAAAAGAGGAGAAAAGAAGAAGAAAAAAGAGGAGAAAAGAAGAAGAAAACAAAGCGGTGGATGCTCCATTTCTGCCCCAAAAACATATATTATAGTAGGATTAGGGGTTGGGGTGAAAGGACACAATTACCCTTGAAAAGAGCTCAAAATGGCTAGAAACCTGATTTTTTGAGGGGACCATCACCTATGGCGAGGTATTCACTGTGTCAACTCGCCTACAGCAAGCTCCTAAGCCTATCTAGATAACTCTGTGCAGTTTCGCCATTTTGCCTCTAAAATCCCGTCCAACATCTGATTGATGCGCTATTTTCTCCTATCGCACCCTGACACTTAGAAGAGCATTATTAGCTAGTATAATACTTAAAATAACTACTACACATTTAACAAAAATTTTACAAAAGAAATCAAAAACGAAATACGAATAAAAACCTAACTCCCAAAAAAATTAGGTTAAAGATAAGAAACAAATTCTAAATATAAGAACCTAATAAAATGTGATAATTGACACCTAAATAAGTAAAAAAACACTTATGGCCATAAATACATACTAGCACATTCTAACACATAAAAGTAAAAATTGTGGAAAACACACACTAAAACAGTAAGAATGCTTGAAACAAGTAGCAAAACTATCAAGTTTATGGTGTATATAACTCTAGCTGTCTAGGGTTGTCAATGATCATTATCATTGATGCGTGCTAATTTACTTTAGCAAGTACTCTAGTCATTTAAGTAATAAAGTGATATATGAGTAAGAGTGTCTTTCCCACGAAGATTAGAGATATGAATCTATCAAACACAATTGCAAATTTCAAGCAAACTAATTTAAGTGAACTATTATATGGGAAATATGAGTAAAAAGAATGATTTATGTACCTAACTAGTTAAATACATAAAATTAAACAAAAGTTTTGAAACAACTTATCTAAATTCAAATAAAGCGACGATAAGGAAATTGATTTCACCTAACTACCAACTATGAGATAATTCAATCATATTAATTCAGTCTCTCCTCTTAAGATAGCCAAATTAATCCTATACTCTTGAACCTATTAATTAGTATACACATCTAATTCAGAAGTATTCTCTCGAACGACCCATAAATTTTCCATGATTTGCATTATCGTGCTCTCATTTACAAGTCAATTCAATATCTGACTGAATAAATGCTGTTAGACTACTTTTTAGATGAATCTTAGAACAAATTATTGATTGAGTGTAGGAAAGCATTGACATCCAGAATACACTGTCTCAAGAATAAAAGGATTGAACCTTTTGTCATGAATCAACTCACTAAGGTAGTAAAAGGCTACATCAATCCCTCATACGTAAATCTTCTCCATAGATAAAGTAAAGAAAAACATGGGATTGAAATAAGACATCTTCATTCAATTAAATAAAGCAATAAAAAGGCAAACACATTGAAGATTTAATGTTGCATTAAAAAGGGTTGTGCTTTTCTGATCTTGAACCAATTTTCATATGAATGCCTGGCACTACAGAAAAGCTTGCAACAAAATACAATGGCGTTGTGTTCAGAACTCATCATTTTTTAATAACTCAGCTCCACTTCGTCTTCTTTTTTATATATTCATTACTCAATTTATTCATTCATCCTACAAAATACAATATCACCCATAAAAATAACAAAAACACTTCTAAATCCAAATAATCAACAATCCAATAAACTCATAAAACATAGACCAAATCATCTAAACACACTCTAATAGTAACCAATGCAAAGGCCAGAATGAATTGAAAATAACTTTATTTTAGAGAGTTATGCTACCCCCAATCTTATCTTTTGCTAATCCCAAGCAGAACAAAGTCGAAACAACTAACACATAAAATATCAAAGCAGCAAGAAAATCTCTTCATAATCCACAATGGTAGTAACAAATGTCATCCAAGTAATGAATAAAATTGCCACTCAAATCCATTAGACAATTTAAAAAATGACCCCATCCTTGCAACAAAACACTCACAAAGACAAGGTTGACTAAAGCTTACCATAAATAAACTTACCACACAACCTATCTTAGCAATGGTACCGTCAATAAGACCTGACAAGGGACTACACTATCAATACAAATGCTTCACCTCCAACTTTGCTAATGCATACCAACTCAATCTGAAGATCAGCATAGGACTTTCCAAACTCGTATTATAGGCTAATGTAAAATTTGGTAGGATGAATTGAATAAAATCACCTTAGGCATAGAGATCAAAGAACAACCTTGGAGCAACAATAAATCACAAGGTCCCATCTCCCAACATAATTTTACTTGAAGGACGCAGCACACATGTATACGCTTCAGAGCCTTTGGGCTAGAGTCATATCATCCTTTTTAATTTTTTTTTCTTTCCTATCTTTCATTTTTTTTTTTTCTTTCTTCCATTTTGTGGTTTTACTTTACTAGTATTGCTTCCTTTCAAGCACATTGCAAATCAAATCATCCCTTTTTATAATATCTTCTCAAAAGCAAACCATTCTCCACAAACATTGTAAAACTAGAAGAGATCACAAATGTCTAATGGTGAAAGGTGAAAAAGATAGATAAACATAAGAAGGAATTGAGACAAATTTCAATAGCTAACAAAGAAAAATAGGCCGAATAAAATTAACTGTGATACTAAGGATAAATTAATCTAGGTAGGCCATTTAGACTCAAATGATCAAAAGAAGGCCTAGATCATTTCTAAGATCCAAATTTTGTATATACTTTGCAAAATCAAAAACTCCATTTCTTCCCGACTCATGTCCCAAGTTAAGAAAAATCTCACATAAATGCCCAATAAGCACTCAACACACACAAAAGAAAAAAATACACAACTCACCAGAACATTGGAAAAATTTACACACTCAACAAAGAAAAACAATATTACATAAATGGATCACAAATCAAAGCATCCTATACACATGAATAATCATCAAATTCAAAACCTAGCAACAATTAGAACATATGTAAACTATTGCTCTTAATATAAAAGATAGTGTAAACATATGAGAAAATAGACAACTACAACTCCCCCAACCTATACCAATAAACATGGAAGGCCATATATCCAATATAAATTTGGTGAGTCATTAAATCAACCAATTTTTTAATTTATCAATGCTTTATTTAGAGCAAATATAATGTAGCAAACTATTAAAAAATCAAAAGCAATAACCAATCCTTTACAATACTTTAGACAAATAAGGTATATAAATCTTGAAGGCTTCTATCTTGTAGGTTATGAATCTTTTATAAGTAATATACTCAAGACTTAACGGATAACATTAAATACTTCAATTGATCACATAGATTATATCCATTTAGCATATTTCCACCAAATAAAACATTGCATAAGCTCTAATATCATAAATTCATTTAAGCGCACTATACAAGCTAATGCTCTAAACAACCATAAATGTAAAATAAAATCACTGAAAAGTTATGAAATTAAAACAAACACATAAACTAAAGTAAACTCGACAGTATGGACAGCAGATATCCAAATTCGTAGCCTCGTCATCTGTCTCACGCTGTCCAACTGTAATATCATCAAATCTTAATGCTCTAGTAGGTGGCACAATAGAAGGGAAAGGCATGGTGTCAATGCCCAAATACATCATAGTAGCTCGCTGCATCACCTTTATCTTAGATATCCTCCTTGCTAAATGCTGCATCATCTCTATCATCTGAGCTGAAGACACAAGCTATTACGGCTGCTGAGAGGATGAACCCTCTCCGTCATATCCCGCAAAACTTGTCTATCCAGCCTATTATACTTCTCATGCTCTCTCTGCACAGTCTTGAATTGCTTCTAATTGAAGAATCCCGTGGAGCAACAATCTCCTCCACACTCTTATCAACCTATATACCTGCTTTCTTGCAAAGAACGGTAATCAGACAAGGGAAAAATAAACTGGGAGTACCTCAGTGACACTGGTGATGAATCTTAGCAGTAATCACCTTGACCGCATAAATGGACCAACTCCCATCAAACTCTACAATAAATAAGCTCTAGTAGTAGTTACATTGTTGGTGTGTTGAGCAAGAAAGAAATAAACAGTACAATAAAGTATAGCCATACCGTAGCCTGTAGCGGTAAAAATCTCCTAATAAAAGTCTTGGGCTTGCATGACTCCCAAATAGTCATAGCTCACGAAATCTCTTTCTTACATGGAAATTTAGTGATAGCAGGATGGTCAATAGGTGTGGTCGCCAAGTACCGGCCAAACTCATTCTGCTTCACTTTCGAGATCCCTAAATCAACACTAACAGTTTTTGTAGTTTAAGAAACCCAGACACCCATAATTGTGACCACTCTATCCTGTCCCCTGGCAGCGTTAGAGTAAAACTCATGCACTAGAGATAAAATCCCGAATTGAATAGGGTGCCAAAATAAGTCCAATGCCATCTAGTAAGCTCTGCCTGGAAATAATCCCTGTCAGCAACAAACTTTTCCCAACTATCAACAAAATCAAATACCAACTCAGCCATGATTAGACTATCTAATAATCTTTGATATCGAGCAATATGCATCCCGTGATATAAATACATCTTGTTCAAACTGCAAATCCACCGGTCTTGAAGGTCTAGCAGCTCTAGCTCTCTTAGACATACTCAATCAACTAATCAATAGCACAAATAGTAGCTCAAAAACTGAAATTTACAGATCAAATTCCACAAAATAGATAATTGCATAACAACCCTTAAATTTCAAAAACTCCAAATTCAACCCCAAAACTTCAAATATCTCAACTAACTGCAAATCAACAAAATAACAGAAGAAATCAATCAATATGTAGCATTATACAACTACTGATGATCTCATTCAACCACTTGAATCAACAAATTTCAAAGCATTCAAATTTGGCCAACAATAATTTCACTTTGAAACTATACTGCAAATCAGAAATGAGTGGGATGAAATGCACTCTTGAACACTTACTTATGATGATTAGAAGAAGTTATAATTAAAATCAAATCCATTAACAACCAAAATCAAAATTCCCAATTGGAAAAGAGAGACAAGTAAACCAATTAGATATTGCAAATTTGATATATCTCGATGCAGTTGTTGATTGTGAAAGAGACATTGAGACTATATCCAATGGCGGCATTTGGTGGCGTTATAGAAGTCACTGAGGACTCCATTATAGGTGGTTATGGCATACCCAAAGGGTACAGACTAATACCGAACCCGTGGAAACTCCATCGAGAACCAAAGGTGTGGCCTGATCCATTTGAATTCAGGCCTGGGAGATTCCTTAATTACTACTCATAAGGGGGTTGATGTCAGAGGTAGCCTTTTAGTGCTGGTAGAAGAATTTGCCCAAGAATGAATTTTTGCCTACAAATGTTACATCTTGTCGGAGATAATTTGTTGTATGCTTTTGATCTCTCGACTTTGTGTAATGAATCAGTTGATATGATTGAGACTACAAGACTTATAAACCACAAAGCCACCCCACTCCAAGTTTTCCTTGCTCCGAGGATTAGGGGTGTTTAAATCTAACACAATCTGAAAACTCAATCTAATCTAAATAAATTTAGAATTAAATAGATTATATTTTTAAATTTGAATTACTTGGGTTGATTTACCCGACTTTAGTAGGTTAGGTTGAATTTTAAAAATAAAATTTAACCCAACATGAATAACCCGAGTAGTCAAAAAAATTCAATTATATTTTTTAGTTTTCATTTTTTCCTAATTATTTCATCTAATTTCTATTATTTTTCCTTTTCATTTTTGAAATAAAATCTAATTCATATTATTTATTTTCTTTTTCCTTTTTATTCTTAATCTAATCATTTTATTTTTGACTAAACATATACTTTTAATGGATGATTTTACAATCATAGATTTTTTAAAATTTCTTTATTAGTTTGAATTTTAACCCAAATAATCCAAAACTCGAATAACTCGCCTGACTAATATTTGAATTGAATTTACTTGGGTTATTATAATAGTTGGACTGGATTGAGTTTTAAATTTTAACCCAAAATCCCAAAAATTCAAACCCAAAAACTCGCTAATATAAAAACCTAAGCCATGGACACCCCTACTCCGTGCCTGTCTCCCGGGCATCTTTATTAATAGATGGTGTGGACTAATCATGGGCCCCTAAGCTTCTTATAACACTTTAATTACAAAAAAAATAATAATAATAATAACAAAAAAAAAATACCTTCTTTTTTTTCACGATATGAATCCATGGTATAAAGTATTTTAAATTTGGGTAATAGTATTTGTTACGGCATTACCATAGCTTTGAATCCGTAATAAATATAAGCATCACAAAAACTTTATCACGGATTTTAGTTCGTGAAAATTACATTTTACCACAAATTGGACATGGTTTTGATATTCTTCACAAAAAATGCATGGTATATGTACTTTATTATTTATCACAATTTTTTGCCGTTGCAATAAAAACTATTAAATGTTATTGACCGTTTACCACATTTTATTACCCTTGTAAAAAAGCGAGTGACATGTCATTTTGCAATTAATTTAACCTACAATTGAGAATCAAAGGAATAGTCTTTTTCCACGGCTTAATGTCATAGTTTTAGATTTGTGGAGAATGATTTGTTTTCTATGTTTTTCAAGCTTTGATGTTCTTTAGTAGTTTGAATCATAAGAATACAATCAGCTACTGGATTCGGTATAAGTGAACTTTTACATAAAAAAAATTGCAAATAAAATAATTAAACAATATTATCCCCATACATACATATAGGGCCAGATGATTAAACATCCAAAGTACATGAAAATGTCTTAAATGAGAAAATATATATATATTATGTCCACTGTCCAGTGTGAAGTGCTAAAAACAAAATGATCAACTATTACCTAAATATGTCCAGTACATGAAGATTCTCAAGCCATTAAAATAGATATCAAGCTACTAGTGGAGCCTTTCCTGAAGACATCTCAAAACAAACAGCCAACTTACTTCATACATCTCTTACTCCTCTGCTATCATTATCCGTGTGTCCTATTTCATAGTGTTTAGAAAAAATTTTAGCATCAAATAAAAGTCAATGTAACGCAATTACACCCAACCACAGCCAAATAACCAAATGAAGTACCACAACAGCTCTAGACTCAATTTACTATTGACAACCAAGCAACACTATCTAATCCAATTAAAACTACTAAGCATTTTCATAGAGCAACAATCGGCCATCAACTAAAAGTCATTGGTTTGATTCACATGAGAAGACAAATGAGAACACAAAGTCAACGAGAAAGACAAATGCTCAACAACATTGAATACAATCTAATTTAAACTTAATTAACCATTTCTAAACACAAAAAAGCAAAAGACTTGCATCAAGGACAACTAAACACATATTACTAAGCTTTCAAATGCATAAACGAAATGCAATTCTACATTGGATAAACTAATTAAACTCAAAATTCCTTTTAAAAAACAAAATCAAACTGAAGTAATCAAATAAACAAACTCAAGAACAATCCAAAGATCCAAGAAACGACTACTGCTAAAAACTTATATCTCCACAAACATGCGGAACTCAATAAGATTCAAATGTGGGGTCTGCACCATAAATTGACCCATTATACATATTCTAACGACAAAGAAAATGTTAAGAGCTCCTAGCGGACTAAATATTTATCACTTGTGAAATTTTATTCCCTTTCCTTTGCCGTCAAACTAACACGAAGAGTAATTTTGTATCCACTACTTTCTTGATAGAAGAAATAAAAGTCCAAGTGACTAAATATTTATCACTTATGCAATTTTATTCCCCTACCTTTGCCATCAAACAGAAAAGAAGAGTAATTCTGGATCCACTTCTTGATAGAATCTAATAGTTTACAATTTTGGGGGAGGGAGGGCTCATTGCACCATTGTGACAATAAAAATGTCTTGTGTAACTCTCCCATTTATGCTAATAAAAATGCATTGCGTGACTCTCAGATCAGTTCCAAAATGATAATATTATTCTATATGTTAGAATAAATATCTCTCATCATAAGCAACTTGAACATTCATTTAATCCAAGTATGAATTAATTCGAGGGCAACTAGCACAGTAAGTTTAAACATTTCTGATATGGCCAACAAGATATTAGATGCTAAAAAACAAAGTTCAAAGGAGAAATGCCCTGAACATCTTTCATGTATTCATTATTTCACTTCATTAAAGCACTTCATGAGAATGATTAGGCCCATGAACCTTAAACAGAATCAAACCAACCACAGAATTAAACCAACTCAAGAAAAGTCAAAACATTAGCAGTTGCGAGCCAAATTGGGAACAAGACTATACATGTGAGTAAATAAGAAATTTTCCTCTAGAAAGGTTATTGCTATCCTAGACATACACTGATGTCCCAACACTAGTAGCTTAATGAGTGAACAAATTCTAAATCATTTCAAGACGTGAAATTATCTCTCAATCTATTCAAATTAGTATGTATTATTTTAAGTAAATAATTAACTCCCACAATTTTAAGGACTGATTTGAAGTACTAATATAATATTGTATTTTGATGGATGGATTTAGGTGAATGTGGGTTTGAAATTCAAATTCATCATAACTTATCCAAACAAGTTCATTAATTTAGTTAGGGATTTAAAGTCCACCAACTAGTGAAAGTGTAATTTTATTAAACGATTGGATTTTTCAAATTCACTCAAATTTTAAATCATTTTAAATCCACCCAATTTAAATTTACTCATTTCAAATCCTTCCTATAATTCAAATCTACCTATCCAAACACAACCTTACATTGATTAAAATATTAAGCAAATTGTAATCCCAACTACAAACCAAAACCCAGAATCATTCTTTCAGAGAAGGAGGGACACTGGGTGGCCCTGGCTTGACAAAGAAAAAAAAAAATCAAAACTAAGTATTCATACATATCAAATTTAAGAACTAACGAATGAAAAGCCCAGTTCAACGGAAAATCTATAATAAGGTAGTTTCAAATGATAATATTTGATAATAAGGAAAACTTTTGATTTAAAAATTATAAAAGCCAAGATCCAAATTATTCTTTTTAACTAATTAATCAAGAGATAAGCAGTTGGATCTAGAAGCTATTGGCATATTTCACATTAATCAAACACGAATTTCCGAGGATGAAAAAATATATTTTCATTAAATAACACTTTTAGTTGTTGACAACATATTCCAGAGTCTTCACACACAAACACACACAAAAATATCAACATATTCAACAGCAGGATTTGATAGAAGTTACCCATAAGATCCAGGCAAAAAAATAAAAACCCAGTTCATGTTCAAAATCAAAACTTTAAAAAAATCCAATCTATTTTGATGGAAAAATAATAAAAATAGAGGGGTGGGGTTATTGTTGGACCTTGCAAGGCCTCCCTTTGATGACGATGTAGCCATTCTTGTGGATGGTACTAGCTGGCTGTGGGACGGTCTTGGAGGCTCCGGTATCTGTCTTAGACTCAAAGTGGAGGATTAGACGATGGCGGTAGCTAGCGGCCGGCTGACAGGAGAGCGTAAGCAAGAAGGATAGGCACTACCCAAGCTATTGATTTGGGGGAGGATGGAGGGAAAAGGCCATGAGAATGCCGATTTGGAGATTTGAATAGAAGGAAAATACTTTGGTAGACATAACTGCAGATCCTGTGGAAGCGATTAAATGTTGACATCAGCTAAACTAATGTAAAAAAGACTTTATAAAATTTAATTTTGACTGTAAAGTTTATAGGTATGGCAAAAAATCAAATTTATGTAAGTATTTTTCTGAATAGAAAGTCTGTAGGTGTGTAAAACTAGCCGAATATAAGAAAATACTTACATAGACTCGATTTTTTACCTCACATGTTCATGTTACGGTCAACATTAAATCTTATAAATTCATTCTTACATTGGGTGATGTCATAAATTTTATAACATTTAATCTACCTCACAGAATTTACAAGTAGAGTTAAAGACCAAATCTACCTAAGATTTTCCGTCGAATATGTACATGTCGGTTTTGACCCATTGAAGAGGTAGTATATATATATCTTGGGTTAAATGCATTACATTTTGCCCTCTTAACGTATTTAATAAGCACTTCACTCTCTTGTCCTTTGTTTTTTTTATATTTTGAAACAAAATTATCCTTAATATTATAATAATTTTATTTTTTTTTTTTCTCTTCTCCCAATTTATTTATTTTCTCTTTCATGTTTTTCTTTTTATCTTCTCACCTGTTCTTTCTTGTTACCGGTAAATTATTATACTACTAATAGTTGGTTAGTTAAAAATTCTATTTTTTTACATGTTTAAAAGTAATTTATAAAATAAATAAGTTTTTTAATACAAACAATATATATTTAAATAGTGTAATATGGATTTTGTGAGTTTTACTAATGCTATAATTAACAAATAATCAAACTATAAAAAAGATAAAATAATTTGTAAAAAAATTAAAATATATATTCTATGTATACAAACAAAACTTTTTTTGTGCCATATCATTCGCGGGTCATATTTTGTTTGAATTTACCGTAATTCCAAAAACCTTTATATTAGGCAGTCGTAATATTTTCTTACTATATTTTTCGATACCATAAATAAAATTTGTACACGTTTTCTCATTCTACAATTTTATTTGTATACTATAAATTTTTTAATTTCCTCTAACTCAAAAATTTTATGTTTATTTGTTAATCTTATTCTATTAACAGTTAATCACAAATTTTATATTACGATAAGGTATATTTATTGTATTAAAGTATAATTAATATAGAAACTAAATTGTTTAGACATATGTATATTAAAATTATTAAAGCGTACTTAAATATATTTTTTAATTTGTTTGACGAATTATTTTATCTTTTTGTAGTATGTTTATTTGTTAATTATATAATTAGTAAAACTCACAAAATCCATATTATACTATAAAAATATATTTTTCTTGTATTAAAATACTTATTTATTTATAAATTATTCATGCACATGTAAAAAGTTAGAATTTTAAGTAACCAATTACTATTAATACAATAATTTAGCGATAGCAAGAAAAAATGAGTAATAAGACAAAAGGAAAAATATGAGAGAGCAAATAAATAAATTGATAGAAGAGAAAAAAAGAGAAAAATAAAATTATTAAAATAGTAAGGGTAATTTTGTCTCACAACATGAAGAAACAAGAGATAAGGGGGTAAAGCGCTCATTAAATAAACTGAACTCATTAAGGGGGCAAATTACTACTAGGGTGTAAGTTCAGGGTTGTTGGCCCCAAAGAGTAACCTAAGAGGGGGGTGAATTAGGTTGTATCTAAAACAAACCTTTTTATGTACTTAATAGAAATTCAAACTTTATGCACCAAATAAAAACTTAAGCACAAATGAATACAATAGATATTCAGCTATTTAAGCTTAAAGAACAAATAAGAATATTGAGATTAAGAGAATCAAACCAAACTCCCAATCTTCTCAACCTTAGAGCTTACAACTGCAAAAACATTCTTAGAAGGCAATACCAAATTCACAACTTGCTATTTAGCCACTAATAAGTCTCTTCAAAGTAGGTGAGACAATAACCTCTTGTACACGAATGAGGATCACTCTTGCTCACACTAATTTCCTGTAGTTGAGCCAAGAGTTTTACACTCACAACCTCCCTTTGTTACAATTGTTATCTCTCCACTCTTACACTTGAAGAACTCTTACACTTCTAAACCCTTTTCACAAAACTACCCTGCACTATTACAACACTTGTACCCACTATTTCTCCCAAATAGCTTAAGTATTATTTGTAATCAATGTAGAAGTCCCTCCTTAATCAATTCAGGCTTAGGGGTATTTATAATTGCCAAAAAATTGCTTCCAACAACTTCCCAACGGCTATTTTCTGTTTACTGAAAACTAGCTGTTGGACCTTTCGGACGGCTGATGCAGCAAGTGTGCGTCCGAACGAACTAGCCGTTGGACCGTTCGGATGGCCAATACTAAACCCTGCGTCCAACGCTACGTCCGTTCTCTGAGAGTATTCGTTCGGACGTCCGAGGATGCGTCCGAACCTGGGTCCGATCGAAGCAAAGTTTTTCTGAAAATATGATCGAACACTGTTCTTTGTCTGAGACTTGCTTCAAATTCTTTGTGTCGGATGATTACCATCGTCCGAAGATCTGTCTTTCGGACAGTCAATTACGTCCGTTGAGTCTTCTGGTTGTTTTGTTCGGACGATCATTTGTGTCCGAACCTACCTGTTTGCTTCTGCACACTTGTTTTCAAACCATTAGTGCGATTTGGTCATCATCAAAACATGATTAACATAACTGGGGTTCAGCAAGGGTTTTTTTTTATTACATTTAAACCTTTTTTTATTGAAAGCTTTTTAAGTTATTGGCTTCAAAATTTCCCCTCGTCCGCAATGCATCATCTTAACCGGGCATCTTCGAATCATTCATCTCTACTACTTTCTATTCAACTGGATAATTTACCAGTTCCAAAGCCTTTCTGGTTCCAAAATATGTGGGTGGATCATCAAGGTTTTCTGGATTTGGTTAGGATGGATTGGGTGCAGTCGGCTGTAGGACTTGGCATAGGGGTATTTGCGTGGAAATTGAAGCAATTAAAAAAGACATTGAGGTTATGGAATAAGGAGACCTTCGGGGACATTTTTCAAACAGTGGAAAAAGCTGAGGAGCTTGTCGAAGTCTGAGAACTGGCATATGAGACATCTCAAAATTCAAGCGATCGAGTCCTTCTTCAACAGTCACAGGTAGAGAGCTTGGCTTCTCTAAGCTTTGTACAGTGGAGGTCTTCTGGAAGCAGAAAGCAAGATAAAAATGGCTTGCGGAAGGTGATCTTAATATGCAATTTTTCAAGCTTCTTTGGTTTCTCAATGGTCCGGGTTGACGATTCGGCTAGTTTGGCTTGATAATTTTACTAATATTGAATTAGAAGGGGAAATTTTTGCAATCTCTTCTTTCAGACAAAGGCATAGATGATTATTGTTCTAATCAACTTCTAGATTTGGTGCCATCTCTAGTATCATCTAATCTTATCTTCTAATCTTTTCAATGCTTTGATGGGACTGCCATCTCTGGAGGAGGTTAAATTGGTTGTTTGGAATTTGGATAAAGATAGTGCAGTTGACCCGAATGGTTATAATGGGGTTTTCTTTACTTCGTGTTGGGACATTAAAGCCCATGTGTTGGAATACAAAATTAACTTTAATATCATAACAACCAACGTTATCATAACCCGAATCCTTCATGTTTAATCATCAAGAATATAAGAATTATTAAATACTAGATGCGAAAGCGTACCTGAATCCATAAGAATTGATGTGATTCTTGAATATCCGAATGTGATTCTTGAGCCTATGGATTTGATTCTTGAATATTGTGGTTATTGATATTCCAAATTACTATGTATGTATTTTAGAGAATATGGTTCTCACTTTTCTGATGATGGAATGTCAAAAAAAGGAACACAACAACATAGAATTTGGGGACCATAACCTATATATATATATATATACTTTCCTTATTTCCCTAGGTTTTGCCCATTATAAAACACGCAATAAGATTTTAGGGTATCTACACATAAAAGCCCATACTAATTAGATGATTGAGGCCCATTTATCTTAAACTATAATAGATCACTTTATATTGGGCCAATTAATTATGATAGCATATATTACACAATTAATATGTATGTGAATGTCCAAAACCCAACACCATGATCTTTACCTGGTAGTCTTGGAATTTTTCTCTAGAGCTCCAATTCCTAGGAGTGTGAGGAGTTTGTGCGTTTCTAGTACTTTTCCCTAGAAAAGAAAATCCTAACTCTTTTGCTGATTTCCGTCCTACATCCTTATGTAGCTTTGTGAATAAGATTTTTTTGGAAAATTCTTGCTAAACATTTGTGTCAAAGATATGGAATTATCATATTATGGTATGTAAATATTTGATTGATGTAATTACTTTAATTACTCCCCTAAATTAGGTAATTACCTTATTAGTTCGATTGTCTTGATTAGCAAGACTTACCATGTTTATATTCTCTCGTAAGCCTATATAAAGGCACCCATGTACTAATTATATTGAGGTTTGATTTATACATATTTTATATACTCTCTTGTTCTTAACATAGTATCAGAGCCTCTGCATGTAAATATATTTTGAGCTTCCGCTTATTTGAGCGCTTGTAAATATATTTTTCTCAGATTCTACTCCGATTCTTAGTTTTCAACCTTCGGGTTTTCTTGGTTTCAACTTTCGGGTCTCCTGATTTTCGACCTTCGTGTTCCAATATCCTGGTTTCAACTTTCGGGTTCTTCGGTTTTGAGTCTTTTCGTTATCTCATTTTCGACTTTCGGGTTCTCTCGGTTTTGATTTTTCGGATTCTTTCGGTTATTAACCTTAGGGTTATCTTGGATTCAATTTTTAGGTTTTTTGGTTCTTGATTCTTTTGTCTATTCGGTTTCGATTTTCTATTCTCAAGTTTTGTTTCAAACTCAATTTGGTTTTCCATAACCATATTGAGTTTGAGGGGGGATGTCAAAGATATGGAATTATCATATTATGGTATGTAAATATTTGATTGATGTAATTACTTTAATTACTCCCCTAAATTAGGTGATTACCTTATTAGTTTGATTGTCTTGATTAGCAAGACTTATCATATATCCGATTGTCTTGATTAGCAAGATTTACCATGTTTATATTCTCTTGTAAACCTATATAAACGCACCTTATGTACCAATTATATTGAGACATGATTTATACATATTTTATATACTCCCTTGTTGTCCTTAACAATTTGTCTGATATTCTTCCTAGATTAATTTCTCCGGAGCAATTAGGTTTTGTCAAAGGAAGGACTATGGCAGATAATATTTTTTTGGCACAAGAAATGTTCCACTAGCTTGATAGGAGGACTTGCGGACACAATCAGGTGATCAAGTTAGATTTAATGAAAGCCTTTGATCAGGTGTCTTGGAAGTTTTTGTAGGCGGTGTTGTCCAAATTTGGCTTTCCAGCTTGTTTCATTCAGCTTATCATGAATAATTTACAATCCAACTAGTTTTTTTTTTTTTTTTTCGGATAAATGAGAATTCTCTGGATTTTTTAGGCATCTAGAGGAATGAAGCAAGGGGACTCTCTTTCCCCCTTGTTATCTATCTTGGCTTTACAGGTCATTTCTCGAGGCTTGAAGATGGTGGTGGATGATAACTCAGTCCTCCCTTTTGTATTACCTCGAGGCTGTCCATTGGTCACGTATCTAACCTATGCAGATGATTTCATTATTTTCACTCGGGGAGAAAAGGGCTCTTTACGAAAGCTTTTGAGTTTTTTGGAGGTTTTCTAGCAGGGATCGGGCCAGAGGATAAATTTTTCTAAGACCTCTTTTATTGTTCCTAGGCAATGCAGTCGAGCAGTGCTTTCTTTTGTTTCTGAACTTAGGAGTGCGGAAAATAGTTTCAGCCATAACCTATTTAAGTTCTTCACTTTTCTTGGGTAGAAAGAAAGCTCAAAATTTTGATTTTCTAGTAGCTAAAGTGTGTAAGAGGCTACCTGGTTGGTAGAAAAAGCTTTTATCTCAAGGGCATCGGCTTATGTTGATCAAACATGTCCTCTTGCATGATTTCAGTGCTTGACCTTCCGAAGCAAATTATCGCGGATCTGGAGAAATGCTTTGCTAATTTTTTTTGGGGCGAGTCTGAATAGGGCATGAGGTGACATTGGCATAAATGGAAGTCCATATGTTTCCCAACTAATGAAAATAGGTTAGGGCTTTTAGGATCTTTCCACTATTGTGGAAGTGGCACTTTTTCATTGAAATTGTGTTGGAACTTTTACAACTCTACTTCTCTCTAGGCAGATTTTATGCGGCATAGATACAAAAATCCTACACCTTCAAATCTCTCTAGGGTTTGGAAGTATGAACAAGGTGAAAGATTTGGCAGACTTTCAGAAGTTGGTTAGAGATGGTGATTCTTTGTTTTAGTTTAATAATTGGTTGGGGAATGGCGCATGTTGATTCGGTTGACCTTCCAACCTTATATGTCTAAATGATGTATTTTCCAATGAACACGATTACACAAACGGTCCAAGGTCCTTTCTTTCCCTATTTTTCTCTCTTCACTGCCGGATTTTTATATTTGGAAGAAGAGTGATAATAGGCAGTTTACTGCCTCCTTGGCTTATGATATTTTGTGCCAAAAGCAGAATAAAATTAGGTCGTGGGAGTATATTTGGAGTGCTCGGATTCCCATCAAAGTTTCGGTGTTCTTATGGAAACTCTTGAATCGATTTCTCCCTTTTGCCAAGATGTGCTTATGGATCTTGGTTTCTCACTTCCTTCGAAATGTTGTTTCTGCAATTCATAGGACTCTTTAGATCATTTTTTTGTGCATTGTCAATATGTGAAGGATGTATGGTGTCGTCTTGAATCTATATTTGGTATGTCTTGAATCGAAGTATCTTCTTTGTCCCATAAGCTTCAGTCTTGGTGGTTGCATTCCTCTTCTTCGGCAGAAGGGCAATTGATACTTTTATTACTAGCTTTCATTTGTTGGTAGGTTTGGATTTCTCGAAACACTTACTTGTTGGATAATTGGTTTACCTAGCCCTCCTTTTTATTCTTAAAAGTGGTTTGCCCAATGAAGGAGATTTGCAGCATTAAGCCACTTGTGATTGCTGCCGAGATGCAAAGGACTTGTCCTTTACCTTGAAAGATTATGCATAGGCCTCGGCCTACACCTCTGCTAGTAAACTAGGAGAAGCCAAGTCCGGGTAAGTTCAAGCTTAACGTGGATGGCTCTTCTCGTGATGATAGGATTCCTTGCCATGCGGGAGGTGGATGTTTTGCTCCCGAACTTGATTTTGGTAAGCTACTGTGTGCTTTTACACACTATTATGGGACCAAGACCAATACGGCCTCTGAAGTGGTCACTTTCTTAGATGGTTTGACGTTGTGCATAACCCATGGCTGTTTAGATGTTCTTATTGAAACGGACTCAAACGCATTATATAAAATTGTTACTGGCTCTAGTCTAGCTCCTTGGACAACAAATGCTATAATTCAGGAGATACAATTCTTGTTGTCTCAAGGCCATTTCACAGCCCTCCATGTTCTTGATGAAGCTAATTTTGCTGCGGATCATTTGGCGCGATTGGGATCTAGTTCCTTAGTTTCTTGCTCTTGCACACCATTGAGTTATCCCAGTTCCCTAGAGGGAATTCTTTCGTTAGATAAATATGAAGTTCCTTCTGTTAGATTGAAAGTTGTATAATTCCCTCCCTTTTAGCTCTTTGTATTGCTCAAAATTTAATTGATATATTGCTTAATAATAAGGGGTCGAACCCCAATGGTTTTGCAAAAAAAAAGTAATTTATTTTTTGAAAAAGGCTCAAAATTAAGGATGTTTTTGGTTTTTAAATGAAAATTTTAACTATATAATTTAATAAGAAATTATATACTGAATTTTTTGATTTTTGAATTGTTTGAATAAAGGATTATTTCAGTTTATTAAATTTTAAATATGTGTACAAAAACAGCTATATTTCACATTTCACATTAAAAATAAGACCTTTTTGATAAAAGAAGTGTTGTCACAATAATACTTATAAATATATCAATTTTTTAATAAAAATTAGAAGAATAAAAGTTAGCATTTAGAAATGTGTACAAATACTAATTTAATATACACATTTAGTATATACATAATATTAGGATACCACTAATTATTTAATGTCCAGCATAAACATTGTCATGTATACATATAGCACATCTAACTTAAACCATATTTCTACAATCTATAATTAGGTCATTCATGTGCTAAAAAAAAAATTGAGATATTTGCTGAGTGTTGGATGAAAACTACCATAAATTTAATTTTAGTTAATTGTGCAATATTCATACTTAGTACCATACAAAAGAAAAGCATGAAAAAATTAACTGTTTATTGCGTATATTTACTTTCCACTCCATATGTTTATAGTGCATTCCCATTCAAAGTGTTGAATCTAATTCAAATATATTATGAAAGTTAGTTTATACATATATATATATATATGTATATATATATATATATGTATATATCAATTAATAATTAATGTAGTTCAATCTATATATTGTTATAACCTATATTTAGTAATTCATTTGACAAAAAATCAAAATATTTTACAGAGATGATATCTAGTATTGGATGGAAACAATCAGAAATATAATTTTACTTAATTGCAACTTATTCACACTTATTACCCCATTATAGAAAATAGTGGCCAAAGTTATCCCTTTTTACCACATATTGAATAAATCATGGAAAAAATTCACTGTTTACTGCAGAGAACGGTGACTCATTGATTGTGGTAAATAGTTGCACAATATGTTACTATAATAAGAAATATTGTGATAAAAAGTTATATAATGCCACAGATACCAAAACTGTGTCAAAATGACACTTTTGCACAGTGATTTAAAACTGTGTCAAAAATATTGTGGTAAATGCTCAAATTTTTTTGTGTAATTATATCACTATGCATTAACTAATATGTCTATTGGTTAGATCATAATGTCTACAACCGTGAACTGCGAATTGAGAACTACAAACCTAGTCATAGAAGAATTTTCCAAAAATATATATTGTGTGAAATATTTACTTCATGGATTGAAACTCTAAATATTTATGATAAAGAAGCAATTTGGGGCTTATACACTTATCATTTGTGCAACTTTCTCTGCTCACATTTCTTCTATTTCTTAATTAGTCAATAATTCATGGTTTCTATCCCAAAAAAGATAAAAGAAGAGAAACATGTTTAAATGAATTGCACATGTTGACTAATTGTGCGATAAACATTAGTTAACTTTGACTTGAGCAAAAAATAACAATAAAATGAAGCTAAAATATCAAATTAAGTGTGTCTATATATATTCAACACGCACACGCAAGATGTGAATCCATGCTTTTCACGAGATATATATGCGTGTCTACGTGTATTTAAATAGTTAAATAAATTGATTAAAATTATCATTATTGAATAAGAGCTTCTGGTTTTAAATATCAAACTTATAATAAGTCCTTTATCTTTGGAATTTTTAGAAATATGAAAAAGACTGTATTAGGCGAAATATTCTAACTGCTAAATTGTTGAGATTAAAAAAAATAAATAAAATTTACTCTTAAATTTGATAGTTGGAATAAAATTCTTAACTAAATCATAATCCAAACACGAAATATGAGTAAACTATATTTGAGTAAACGAAGAGCATCATTGGCTTTTCTTCAAAGGTATCAATGAGTTCATCATCATGTTCATCTTTCTTTGGAAACATCCTTGACAACTCATATAACTAAAAAGCTTAGAGAAAGAAAGAGTGGTTGTGTTGAATTAAATAAAAGACAAAGATTTAGGTAGATCCGATTTTTGATCCCACTTGTAGATCCTGTGGTGTGGATTAAACTTAGAAAATCTATGATATCAACTGATGTAAGTAAATTTTTTTAATATTTAATTCTGACCACAAGGTCTACAGGTGAGGTCAAAGACCGGTCTACCTAAGTATTTTCCTAAATGAAATTGGTTAAAATACAAAGTGAGAAATGAGGACCCCTACTTAAATTGGTTAAAATACAAAGCGAGAAATGAGGACCCCTACTTCTAGGTTTTGTTGGGGTCCTCAACCAGTATAAGTAATTAACTACCAATTACAATTGATTATTTTGTCTTAATGAGCTTGTCACATGTCACTCTTTTATTGGGTGCCCAATCATATATCATCCCTCAGTTTGATGCCATGATTAAAGCATCAGTAAATAAATCCGGATTGTCTATTAGTAAGAATAAGTCTCCTGTTTATTTTTCTAAGAATGCTCAGGAAACCACCAAAGAGGGAGGTGGCAGAATCCTTCGATTTGAAGGTCACAGAGGATCTTGGAAAGTATTTAAGATTTCCAATTAACCAATTTCTCTAAAAATACTTGTCATTTTATTATTGAAAAGGTTCAAAAAAGACTTGCTAGGTGGAAAGCTAATTTGCTTTCATTAGCTGGTAGAAGAGCCATAGTTCAACAAGTGTCTTCATCCATCCCTTCATTTTATAGTATTTGTGCTCCATTGTCTAAGAGTACTTGTGAGAATTTGGATAGAATCCAAAAAAGATTTCTTTGGGGTACTACTGATACTAAAAGAAATATTCATCTAGTTCATTTGGAAAGCGTTTGTAAGCCTAAGAAGTATGGAGGACTTGGTATCAAGAGGGTGGAAGATATGAATAAAGCCTTTCTTGTTGGGCTATGCGGGAGACTAGTTACAGAACCCAACAAAACCTTGGGCAAAAGTTCGTACTGCGACTTGTGTTGATTCGAAGGGTTCTGTACTTTCTGAAAGCTACTAGTCCTTAAGAAATCTGCTGGTTCAGAAACTTAAAATGTTTAAGGAAAGGTGTAGATATTATTAATGCAGGTATCATTTGAACCCTCAGAAATGGTAGTAAAGTAAATTTTTGGAAAGATCCCTGGCTTTCTATTAGAGATATTAGAAAGTTCTATATTGCTCTGATCCTGGATGAGGAATCCCTAAAGTTAAGGACTTAATAAAACCTTCTGGTGATTGGGACTCGAAAAAATCTCTTTCTTACTTCCTCAGGAGAGTTTGGATCTAACTAGAGCCATCCCCTGGCAGATGATGAGTAATTTAGAAGACTCTATTAGATGGAAGTTCTCTGCTGGTAGAAAATTCTCAGTGAGATCAACCTGGGAAAATATTTTAATACATGAGAAGCTAGTGGATGAATTCAAAACTGAATGAAACTAGATATAGAAGGTTAAAAACTCTTCAAGAGTTAAGCATTTCCTATGGCTTGATTGTTATCAGAAAATCCCAACTAGGAAGAATTTCTCCTGAAGAGAAAGTTGGTTCAAGATTCTACTTGCTATTCTTGTGGTAATGTTGAAGAAAATGTAGATCATGTCCTAACCCTTTGTCCCATAGCTTCTGTGTGCGCTATCCTCAGTAAGCAATATCTACTGCCTAATAATCCCGAAAATTCTTTTGATGATTTGCTTAAATTAGGACCTACTTCTTTTAGTTTCTGCTTTCCCCTTATCATCCTTATAGGTACTAGCTTCTCCTTAGCTTATTGGGCTATCTGGCTTTTCAGGAACCAAAATATCTTTCAACCTTAATCTTCTGTTTCTCTCATTACAAACTTTAAGTCTTGTGGTTGATTACTCCTTTTTAGTCCCTAACAGCCACTCACAAGACAGCTTATAGAGATTTTTGTTTCTTGGTCCCTCTAGAGCTGACTTCTTCAAGCTTAACTGTGATGGGGCTGCCAAAGGCAATCCAAGCCCAACTGGTGCAGGGGCCATCATCAGAGATTCTCAAGGCCGTTAGACGGTTCTATGGGTTGCTGTAGAAACCCAGATAGAGCCTCTAATATCCAAGTTGAGTTATGGGGACTCAGGGATAGCGTTTGTCTATCTAGGAAAGCAAATATACAGCTCTTGGAAATTGAATTGGATGTTAAATCTGTTATTGAACTACTAAAATCTGGTGATATCTCTATTCATGTTTGTTCTACTCTTATTTTGGACTGTAGGTGCTTGATCGAGACATTCCGGGAAGTCAACATCAAACATACTTATTGTGAAGCCAATAGATGCGCTAACGACCTTGCTAACTTGGGCATTGAACTGCCAAACTCCTGTGCGAGTTCTTTTGTAAAATTTTTGGAAGTTAGCTCTGTCCCTCCTAAACTTGTTAATCTGATGAAGGAGGAATTAGGGGTGTTATGTTCCCTAGAATTATCTCTAACTCTTGTAATTTAACTATTGAATTTCTATTTATGCTATTTTTTTTAGGAAAATACTTAAGTGTACCCGATTTTTGACCCCACCTGTAGATATCTCTTGTGATCAGGATTAAATTTTAAAAAATCATGCTTACATCAGTTAATGTCATAAATTCTCTAAAATTTAATTCAAATTACAAGATTTACAAGTAAGATCAGACATAGGGTCTATTTAAGTTTTTGCCTTTTTCTTAACTTACAAAAAGAATTGATTACTAATTGACTCTCCTTACTTCGAAGCTTATTTGTCCGAGGCGCATGCTACACCCGAAGGCACATGATCCGAGGTACATATTTCAGAAAACAATTTACTGGTCCGAAATGAATTCCTTACTAGAACCAACATTCTGATTATGCTTTATTCTTCAGTTCATAATTATTTTATCTTAACATTGCCCAAAATTTGTTTTGTATTCAATATTAACCTAATTTGCGTGATCTGGTTCATAACACTTCAAATTTTTCAGTCCCCACATGATTAGATCGACAACTGTCTATTGCCATGTAATTGCCACTTGTTATAATCTTGTTGGTCGATCGATGCCCACTTAGCTTCTGAGGAGTTGTGTCTTTAACCTTCTAAAACCTTTCGTTTTTCTTTTTCTCATATAAATTCCTACATGCTTCCACTTTGCCATTTTTTTACCTTTACATGCCTTTTCTCTACATTCTTCTTTTTTACTCCAGCGGGAATTTTGACTTACCGCCTATTCTTTCTATTTGGCGCAAGAGAGAATTTATACAATATGTATAAATCAGATTTCAATACAATTGATACATAGATAACCTTTATATAGGCTTGTAAGAAAATATTCTAAGTAATCTACACATGGGAAGTCTTGTAATCAAGACAATCAGGCTATAAAAGTAATTACCTAATGTAGGGGAACAACTAGGGTAATATTGTGTTTAAAAAGACATGCATATCTAGTTATAATAAAATAGTTAAATCTACTAATTTTAACTAGATGATAACTCGCAAGTATATAGAGTAAAATAGTAGCTAGTAGAAGTAGGGATCGTTTTCACGAGGAATGGTGTTTAATTACTGATTATTTGGTTGAAATCTCGCTATTTGAAAGATTTGATAAAAGGGAGTCTAATTAAACTAGGTTTCACACTAAGGAATAAATTAAAAGGGAGGTTAGAGCTTATGCTAGCCAATTTCTTGGGTTTCGGTTAATTAGTTTATTCAAGTGATGCTATGTCTCAAATTAGAGGTTAAGTCACATTTGTAACATAATCCCTATTCCTCAGCCATTAAGTTTATCAATCTAATTAACCTAAGTGTGGATCTCTCCTACTCCTTAAGTTAGCCAAACTTGATTAACTGCCCATTGGAAATTGGCTTCACTAAATCCTAACTCATAACTTTTAAAGTAGAAGAAAGCAAGTAAAGGCATTGAATCTAAATTAAGCATGAAAATAAAGATAACTAGTTAAGATAGAAATAAATGAAAGCAATAATATAAGACAATAAATGAAAGCATTTAAATTTAGTAGGCATGGAATTTAAGAAGAAAAAAAGTGCATTAAACATAAATTAAAGTCTTGTAAGATGTGGAAGAAAGCTTATCNACACAATAATGTGTAGAAAAGGAAGGAAGAAGAGCTAAAAATTCCACCTCAAGTGGGAAGGAGAAAGAAGAGGAAAAACAAGGGTGGTGACAGCTCATTTCAGCCCCAAAAAGATATTTTATAGTATGGTTTGGAGTTGGGAATGAAAGGACACAATTGCCTTTGAAAAGGGCTTAAAATGGCCAAAAATTGCACCTCCTTCGTAGAGAAGCTCACCTACGGCGAGGTACCCTGACAGCTTTGCCCAGTTTTGTTGTTTTGGCTCTAACATCTTCTTCCGATATTCGATTGATGTGCCGTTTTCTTCTACTAAATCCTAACACATAGAAGAACATTATTAGATATAAAAAAAATACTAAAAATAACACCTAAATATTTAAATAAAATTCTCAAAAAATAAACCAAAAACAAAAAGTAAACATGGACGAATGAAAACTGAACTCCCAAAATGTTAAATTGAAGACACGACACAAACTTTAAAAATAATAACTCAATAAAATATGTTTCAATTAACACCTAAATAAGTACTAAAACACATAATAAAATTAAAAATAAACAAAAACACTCGTTAAAATACTAAGAATACTCAAAACTAATAGCAAAATCATCAAGTTTATGGTATATATAACTCTAGTTTCTTATAATTATCACATCCCTAAATTTAAACTTTGGCTCGTTCTGAGCTAAATAAGAAAGAAAAAGAGCACAACTAAAATGACTATCACAGGAACAATCACAAAACCCAAGACACAAGACATAACATACATAGCACCACCAAAAGAATAGAAAGTCGAACTGTTAAACCCTTGTGCGCTTGCCAAATGGGAAAATAGTTTTAAATCAAGAAACTCAAAGTTTTCTCCTACATTTCTATTTACAAAAGTATAGACTAGTTTTGATTTCGAGCATTACTTTGACAAGTGAAAGATAAACAATGCCAATTTATGTACGAGTTAATCTAGACCGCACAAATCAAGTTTTCCAAATTTCGCCCCAAATAAAGAAAAATACAGCATTAGGACTTATTTTAATGAAGTATAGATCAATGCAAATGAACACACAAGGGTATTTGTTGGCACTATGAGGTTTAGCAAGCAACAAAATATTGGAAACAATGTATTATCCTCAACTCACTAATACAAATTAGGCTAGATTAAGCATCATTTAGGACTTTTCAAACTTGTAATGTAGGCTAAGGTAATAAGGTAGGATAAATTTGGATAAGAGTAGCTTAAATCACCTTAGACATGTCAATCAAAAACTCTTGGACCAATATCCCAACCATAAAGTCCCAAGAAACCAACATTACTTAACCCATTATTACTTTTGAAGGTAAAGGATATTAACATATACTTGAAGGTCAAGCAAAGTGAACCTTCATTACTGAACCAAAAAAAAAAAAACTTAACATGACTTGCATTTTTTTTATTCTATCTTTTTTAAAAAAAAAAATAAAACAATTATAAAAACATGAAAATTACAGAAAGGGAATATAAACAATATTGAACTTTTGACTTCGTTTCCCCCAAACAAATACACAAAGGGAGAATTGCAGTTTTTGTCCCCAAACTATGAGTAGTGCTCAAAACTAGTCCCCAATCTATAGGAAATTGCAGTTTCGGTCACCAAACAATCTATTATACACGAAAATAGTACAAATGATGGAAAAGTACAAATACTTAACTATTTTGGTCATGTGCGGTGCACATGGCCATTAACTCTAAAAAAGTTTTGTCAAACATCATCAATTGTGTGCGGAATTGGTCCCAATTTTTATGAATTTTATCTAAACACTCCCCATTCTAAGATGGTTTGCTACATTATAAATAACTTGAACAAATGTCATTCAATTCATATTGTAAACATTACAACAGCATCTTAATACAATTCAGCAATTAATAATACCAAAAAAAAAATGAACCAGAAGGTATTTCTACCATTATTGGCAACCCAAGCCCGATTTCGTGAAAATCGAGACTTTTTTCGACCCATTTGTCATGATAGCAGGAATTCCTAAAAATGTCTCACTTCTTTTGGCAAAGACACCATCTAGCATTATGGCTCTCATATTTCTATTCTTTCTTACACTTTCCCTTTACCATAAATTCCAATTTCTTTGTTTCATGCCGATCTTAATGATAAAAATTGAGTAATTTCCCTCTATTTTGAGCACGTGTAGCAGAATTTGATGTTGACCTTTATGCAATCCTGCAATTGTAATTCATTTTGGTTTTGAGGTGGTAACAGTTATCTTTTTCTAATACAAAGTACCTATATTAGTTGTGAATGTGATTTGTGAATTAAGTTAACAAATTTTGCGTGCCAATTCCCTATTGAGAAACAAGTCTACTTTGCTCATTTAATATCCATTATACTAGACTACTATATAGTCATTGGCCTCTTTTTTATTTTCCTTCTCTTTTTTTAATATGTTAGCATTTTTTAACATTAATAATACTAAAAAACAAACGAGAAGGCATTTGTATTAAGATGTTGTTGTACTGTTTAATAGACGGATTAAATGGTATTTGTTTAACTTATTTATTTCTTAATCTGACAAATCATCCTAGAATAGGAACCTATTTAACTAAAATTCATAAAGATTAGGAACTAATTTCATGCACAACTGCATGAATTTTGACAAAATTTTTTAGAGTTAATGGTCATGTGCACTGCACATGACCAAAATCGTTAGGGTTTTGGATTTTTCTGTCATTTGTCCTATTTTCATACATAATTGATAATTTAGGGACCAAAATTGCAATTTCGTACATATTGGGGACTAGTTTTGAGCACTACCCATAGTTTGGAGACTAAACATGCAATTCTCTCTTTTTAAAAAATGCAAACATTCATGAGCGAAGATAATTTTATGAACTATTTGCCTTCCTGGAATAAAGGCATTTCGGGTGGGACTTATGCAAAACTTAAGAACACCTTTAAGTCTATTAATAATAATTTTAGAAATGATTTTACACAGAACATTGCAAAGGCTAATGGGGCTTTGGACTCTTCTGTCCTTTGTCCTATTTTCGTGCATAATTGATAATTTGGGAGATCAAAATTGCAATTTTGCATAGATTAGGGACCAATTTTGACCACTACCTATAGTTTGGGGACCAAACCTACAATTCTGCCATACGTAAAAACTCTGCATGAACTATCATATGAACACTCAACCACAACATTGATTAACTTGAAGAGATCAACAATGGCTAAGATGACAGGTTCGAAAAGAGGAAAACTAGAAGAAAGTGGTTTTGTTACGTTATACGACTACCAAAGAAAATAGACAATAAGGCTTAAGGGGGAGACTAGGGATAAATTAACTTAAGGTAGCGTTTTTGACTCAAATGGTCCAAAGAATTGCCTAGATCATTTCCAAAGTTCATCCATTTGGCTAAAATGAGGTGTTCACACTACCCCAACTAATGCCCCAAATTAACTTCATCAAAATCTATACAATATCCGAAAAATGTGATTCATGCACAATTGACCAAACAATAGCCAAACTCATTTCCAACTTAACTTAGAAACCATTTCAAGAATCTTGAAGTGATACATAACTAGATTAACAACTCAATTGAAATTTACATTGGAAGAACTCTTGCGGAAAAAGTAATGTTTGAGATAAAAACTAGTTAAGAAAACATTTTTTACCAAATGGTTGAAAACATGATTGTGTTTCAAGGGTTAAATCCCATTTTTCATTAAATCACCACATGAGATGCAGCCCATGTTTAACCTAATTTCAACTTTTACAAATGACAAAAACAACACCATCCCCAATGAACGAGACTATAGACACCATCACACTTTTCATGTTATTTCAATGATGAGTTTAACTGACCCTGCCACTCATACATATCACAAGAATTAGAAATAATAGTAGAAAACATAAAACATATGAACAAGATAAATAAAATGTGAATGAATGAATTCCAAGCATGCTTAGCAATCAAAAAGCTTAGGTATGTGATGGATAACATTGGTCGAAGTGAATGTGAACACAATCAATCATACAATTTTAACTCAAAGCTTGTTTTCATTTCTTGCCGTGGCAGTTATCACCGATGAAATACAATAAAAATTGTACCAAGTAAGTCAGCAAATCCAACTAACTCTTATGAATGCAAAATCTAACCAAAACCACAACTCAAGGAATTTACTCTCATTCAACCAACATAACATATCTAAGTGGGAATCATTAGGACTTCACGCAGTTTAACTAAACAAGAAAAGCTATCTAAAATAGCAATAATTAGGAGGCAACAGGGTTTAACGTAACAAAGGTCATTTGTGCCGAATTCATCTTCCCAACTTAGTGCTTGCAACAATTAGCATAAAAAAGGATTTCAATCAACCAAGAAAAATATCAATTTTAAACCAAGCATCCATAAGACCATCAAATCACTCACATACTCAATATATATAATGTATCAAAAACTAGTAATCATCACAACAAGATAAAAAAAATCAAGTTTATGTTCAAATGGACACCTCACTACATCCATTATTTTCATGAACTCATATAATCCAATCATCATTATCATTAACTAGCCAAATTTCGATCCAAGCACAACCAAAAGTCAATTGACAATACCAAAACATTAACTAAACTAACACAAGGCTACAAGCTTTTATTAACCCACCGGGTTCTTAAACTAAAACAAAAATGAAATAAAGCATAACTAAAGAGAAAGGATAAAAAATTCTCCCCTATGAAAACCAAGGAGGATTTCCAACAATTTTGAAGTACTTTGTAAATTTGCACCACTGAATTCCACATCCAAAGCTCCCTAGGATTTGTGAGACATTGGCATAAGTAGATGTGTCTCTGACCCCTTCTAGCATATACCCATCATGATCCATTCCTTCAACCAATTTGTTTTCCATGTTATCATGAAATGGTATCTCTTTTGCGGTAATTGGGATGATCTCACACCCATTCAAATAATATGTCGGTCATGTTTCAATTCAAGTCTTGACTCATTTGGTGGTCGAGCATTCAAATCTAGAAGGTCCATCACATTCAGGTTAGTAATTTCACAACCCATGAAATTCAATTGCTTTATTACCATGTTGGCTGACCCTCCCAAACATGGCTTGGTTCATAGGTGTTGGTGAGGCTTGATGCTTCAGTTAGGTTGGGAAGGCATTGGAAGTTCCTTGAGCTTTGCCCACAAAATTTTCAACAATTTGGGTCAAATGAGACACTATGATATGCATATGGTAGGTTTGAACCTCACAATTGGCGTATGATTTCTTTCTTAAGGTAGGCCATTTTCTTATCCATTTGTGCCTCATCTAATTCTTCTTTAATTGGAGGGGATTAATACCCTAGATTGGCCTTCTCACAGCATTTTCTCATTTCCATTGTGAGAATTGCCACCTCTTGACTAAGATTTTCTATTTATTGACAAAGTTTATCACTCACAATCACTTGTCTTTGAGCTTGAAGTGAATGATGATTGAATTGACTTTGAAGCTTCCAATAATAAGGATCTGTATGGTTATGCCGTCTCATATTATAGTTTAAGGGATAAAGAGAATGATGACTATAAGAAATATGCTCATTGGTTCATGCCTCCACAGCCATAAGGGTGATGATATCCTTGGCATGAATAACTCCAATTCATTCCTTTCATGTTCTTGAGAAAAGGAACAAAGAACAACAAAAACAAGGAAAGAACTAAAACAACAAAATTAAGAAAAGATAGGAAAGTTTAGACTTCTAAGTTGTCCAAACTATCCATCTAGTAAAAATCTTTTTGGATTTTTTCAAAGTAAGACAAATATACCACCAAAGAGGAAAATATTTTTTATTTTTTTTTTGGATTTTGAAAATAAGGGACACAACTATGCTGATAGTGAAAAATCTTTTTGGCTTTTCAAGTAGGTGAAACAACTATACAAGATAAATAAACTTCAAACTAGTGTTCTAACCAAATTGTATCATATGATGACCATTCTCCGATAACGGCGCCAAAAACTTGTCGCATCAAACAAGACATGAATATCTAGTTATAATAGAAACACATAAATCTAATAACTAACTTGTTGACAACACATTGGTGTACGGTGTCAAATAGTAGCTAGTGGAAGTAGGGATCGTTCCCACGAGAAATGGTGCTCAAATGCCAATTATTTGGTTAGAATGCTATTTGAAAGGTTTGATTAATGAAAGAAGTTTAGTTAAACTAGGTTTTACACTAAGGAATAATTAAAAAGGGGGTTAGAGCAAATCTTAGCCAATTTCTCGAATTTTGGTTAATTAGGTTAATCAAGTGATCCTGTATCTCAAATTAGAGGTTGATTCCCATTTGTAGCCAAACCTCGATCCCTCGGCAATTAAGTCTATCAATCTAATTAACCTAAGTGTGGGTTCCTCCTACTTCTTAAGCTAACCAAATTTGATTAACTACCCATTAGAAATTGGCTTCACTAAGCCCTAACCCATAAATAATTAATGCATTTTAAAGTAAAAGAAAGCAAGTAAAGACATTGAATCTAAATTAAGCATGCCAATGAAGAAAACTAGTTAAGATACCAATAAATGGCGGGCAATAAATGGGCAGGAAATTTAAGTCAAGAAAAGAAGTACATTAAATATAAATTAAAGTCTTACATGTTGTCGAAGAAAATTGCACAACAACGGAAGCAAAGTGTCTAGAAAAGAAAGAAAGAAGAGATAAAAATTCTTCCCCAAGTGGGGAGGAGAAAATAAGAGGAAAAACAAGGGTGGTGGAGGTCATTTCATTCCCAAAAAGATGTTCTTATTGTAGGGTTAGGAGTTGGGGTTGAAAGGACAGAGTTGCTATTGAAAAAGGGCTCAAAATGGCCAAAGCAGGTAGAGCTTGTCGTCGGGGAGCATATAGCTAGCCTACGATGAGTTACCTTTTGAGGAGCTTACCTACAGTTCACCTGTGGTGAGGTGCCCTAACAACTCTCCATAGTTTTACTGTTTTACCTTTAAAATTTTCGTCCGATATTTGATTGATGCGCTATTTTTTCCTACCAAACCGTAACACAAAGGAGAATGTTATTAGTTACAATAAATAGTTAAAATAACACCTAAACATTTAAATAAAATTAGGAACTCACAAAATAGACCAAAAATGAAAGACAAACATATATGAATGAAAACTTTACTCCCAATGAAATTAAGCTAAAGACACGACACGACACAAATTGTAGACACAATAATTTAATAAAACATGATAATCAACACCCAAATAAGTACTAAAACACATGCTGAAAATATTCTAACACATAAATTCAATAATAGACAAAAACACACAATAAAACACTAAAACTAATAACAAAACCATCAATTTCATGATATCTATAACTCTTGTTTCCTATAGTTATCAGGTATTTACATCAATCACATACTTACATACTATATATGCTATATACATAGCTTAACATCCCTCTTCAAACTGAATATGGTTATGGAAAACCAAATTGAGTTCTAAATGTGTATGAAAAACAAGAGAACTAGAAGATGACAAGTGATAATTTTGTGTTGATCGAGAACCAAGAAAACCAAGAGATCTCGAAGGTTGAAAACCGAAAGAACCCGAAGGCACAAAATGCAGAGAATCCGAAGGTTAAAATGTTGAGAGAACCAGACGGATTAAAACTGAGAGAACCTGAAGGTTCAAAATTGACAGAACCTGAAGGCTCAAAACCAAGAGAACTCGAAAGCTCAAAATTGAAGAACCTATTGGTTGAAAACCGAGAAAAACCCGAAGCTTAATTAAGGTGGAAGATTTGATACCATGTTAGGAATGAGAGAGTATATGTACAATATGCTTAAATCAGGGCTCAATACAATTAGTACATAGGCAGGCCTTATATAAGCTTACAAGAGAACATTCTAAGTAATCTATATGTGGTAAGTGTTGACAATCAAGATAATTAGCCTATAAAGGTATTTACCTAGTCTTGGGGAGCAATTAGGGTAATTACATCAATCATATATTTACATACCACATATTCTATATACATATATCCTGACATTTTCAAGCATCAATGATGGTTGATCATGAACCTTGCTTCTGTTTTCCTTTTGTTCTTCAATTCACTATTTCCTATAGGCACCACAATTTTTTAATAACCTTCCGCCTTTTTTTTTCATGTTTTTTTAATGGTTTGGGCATTATTTCCAACTTTTTCTAACATCTATTCCTCTTCCAACATACCGTGCCCATAATCTCCCTGATGAATGGCTTGTAGTCTTTAATTACTAGTTGATAACAGGGCTTCGGTAATCTGATTCACCATCTGTTGTTTGAACATGCAGAATATTAGGAAATCAATGTCTTTCAGTTGAGTCCTAATTTTACTTGAATCGTTACTGGGTTTGGCATTATCTATAGATATTACAACTTCTCAACTATCTTCCAAAATGTTTTGTTTCTTCTGCTAAATTTCTTGTAACAAAGATGTATTGTCTTTCTAGTTGAGCCCACGTCCTCAGTTCAAAGATCTAGTAGTAGGAAATCCTTCGACCGTCCATCACTAGAAGTGAAGGTTTTTCTTTATCTAATTCCCAAACCCTTCTCATAATAAATTCATTTGTAACTTATTTACTTTCCTTTTAAAATGAAAACAACTCTAATGTAAAGATGAATCTCTCAGCTTATTGATGCGTACTAATTACACTACCAAGTACACTTATTTATCGAAGAGTAAAGTGAGTTTATGAGTAAGAGCTATTGTTTCCGTGGAGACTAATAAATGCAATCACAACTTAATTTCAATTCATGCAATGCGTTATGTGTGAGATCGAATGTAAAAGTTGCTTATAAACTATGACTAAACTAAGTGCAAAAAATTACATCAAAGTATGTGGAGTGACATTAAATGAAAGTAGTAAATTAAAACATGAATTCAAAGTAGGCAATTGAGAATTAAAAGGAAATCAAATAAATCAATGGATTGAATTTAAATAAAACAAGCACTAAGGAGTTGATTTCACCTAACTAACGTGCTCAAGTCATTATTCAATCATAGTAATTCAATCACAACACATAAGATTGTCTATTTAGTTATCCTTCCAAAGTAAATACTTGAATAAAACAACTAATTATAAATATTCTCTTGAACAATACATAAAATAGTCATGTGCATACATTATCATGGAAAAAAATTATAGATCAATTCTGTCACACCCGCTCTCAGAGGTATCGTGACTGTCGGCCCTCAATTTTTTCGAGGACACAGGGCTCAATTACTTCAAATCATTGATCACTTCCCTTAACAAAATCTATGAACATCTACAAGTATAGATAATCAAGTTCGAAAATTGGTTTATGTATGCACAAGTATGTTTTATATACAAATTTACGTAACATGAAATTATAATAAGGCACAATCGATATAGTTAATTTTTATAAGTAGCCAAATGATAAATTCACACACAAAACAGTATAACATGTCGAGCAGTCAAATTCATTCAATTTAATACAATACAAATCACTCAAGGGTCACTAAGGGTTTGTTGGTGATACAAGATGTCCTATCCTAACTTTATACCCATTAGGAATAGGGCCAATACAATATATTGATTAGGCCAATACTTATCTCCAACAAGGATCAAAACTAGTATTATCTCCATCAAGGATTGAAATAATCCTACAAATCGAGCTAGTTCTCACAAACTCAATCAAAGTTACCTAGTGGCCTAACAAATATCACATATGAATAATAAATTCAAGAAGAGCATTATCAAGGCGTATAATGTAAATATATAGTCAAGTAATTCAAAGTACCATTTACGTACGTTTGATGTAAAAATAAAGGTTTCAAATATATCACGTGCAATCCCAAGCTATACGTAAACATATAATTTTCAAGTGCAGTTTAATAGAATAAAAATATTTAAAAAATATGGAAGGAAACCACACTACTTACCGATTAATCTGAATGTTAGCGCTTAATAAAATCATTCCGCTTCTAACAACAACTCCATACCCAGCACTACAACCGAACCGTAACACCTAGGCATTGCCGCATTGCCAACATGAGAGAGACTTGGCCATTTTCTTCCCAAATATATTGCTCAACTCCAAGTCAGCAATGTCATAATTAAGTAATAAAACTTTTGTTTTCTGCAACTAATTAATCAGAATTACATATTTTACTCCCAAGCTTTACTAC
This sequence comes from Cinchona pubescens, assembly GCA_025175665.1. Lineage (NCBI taxonomy): Eukaryota > Viridiplantae > Streptophyta > Magnoliopsida > Gentianales > Rubiaceae > Cinchona > Cinchona pubescens. Next base: position 66,726 of record JANKKI010000361.1, on the reverse strand, counting down.
ATCAACAAGTCAATGTAATATTATTAAATCACTAGATCATCCTAAAACTAGTCCAAGAAGTCTATAATAATTTGGCAATAATCCCTTTATAATCATTGATCTGTATTTGTTGATATGTTCGTCCTCAAATCCTAGTTAGTCAAATCGTAATTGTTTAAGTAATAGACGTCAATTGTATTATAACCCTAAATCGCATCTATTAGTAATAACTACTCTTTAATAATTACGTCTTAACCCCAATCTTCTTGTCAAATAACTAATTAACTCCAAACAAAGGCTCATGGGCTTATACGAGTATTTGAGCTTAAATACTAATAGTGAGTCAAAAGTTAGGGTTTTGCAAATTAAAAATATCACCAAATCAATGAACCAAAATCTCTTTTTAGATGAATCCTAGAAAAAATTAATGAATGAATAAAGAAAGAATTAAGGATCACAATACACACTTTTATTGGATAGAAGATTGAATCTTTGGAAGGTTATAAATCAAGTCATGAAATCAATCCTTACCTAATAAATTGAACCCATAACTAAAGAATCAAAAGACAAAGTTGCAATAAAATCTTGAATAGACTAAGAAAACAATCAATAAAATACTTGAAAGATTGAATGTGCAGTGAAGTGTGCTTAAGCCTCATTACAACTGTTGATCAACCCTCGAACAAATCTTTAGAAATTCTCGAAGAGTTCTCAAGTAATCTACTTAAGTGAAAAAAATCTAACTATAAAAGTTGAAAATTAATTAAACCGCAACTACTCTACTCTTCTCTATAAGAGAGAAGAATAAAATAGCAGACCAACAACATTTGTTGAATCCCCGTAGTTTTGTATTTATAGATAGGAAGTAGCCCTAGGGTTTGGGGTAAGTTTAGCAGCATACTGATAACTCTAGTAAACTAGAGTTATTTCCCTCTAAATTATTCATTTTGATAGTTTAAATCCTGAACTTTGGGTAATTAATTGAAGGTTTTAGTTAAGATTTCTTTCGTATGTGTTTATATATTTTTTTTTGTTAAATATGATAAGTTTCTATTAAAATTTTAGCTTAATTAATTGCTTAATTAATATTATGCAGGTCAAAATTAGAGGTTGGAAGCTGGAATGGACAAAGCTCAAAGGACCAAATTGTAATTATGAAAGAATTGGAAGAATGCTGAGAAGAGAGTCCAAATCGCGATCTAGACTCAAAAAAATGCCCTAAATGTATTAGAGTCCATATCGCGATCTCAAATCCCAGATCGCGATATGGACTCGCTGGTAGATAAGTTGTGAGGGCAATTTTATAATCTTCTAGCAAACAATTATTGATTTTGGCCTTGTATAATACTCCACTATTTAAGCTACTTCAAAAAATTGTAATAGGCAAGTAGGATAGATTTAAGTAGGATATTAGTAGATTTTAGGATAGATTAGGAAAACTTAACTCTCAAGTTTCTTTTTGAATGAAAAGTTCTCTTTAATCATCACTTAGATCTAGTTTTCGAATTTCTTTGCAAATTTAACCTTTGATTAGATAGTTGTAGTGGGTTAATCATTAGCTTCAAGTAGATATAATTTTTACTTGCTTTCTAGTTTAAAAATCTATTTTCTTGCAATCTAGGGTTTCTTAGAAAAATAAGGGTTCTTGTTAATTTCTTGCTTTTTAGTTAAGAATTCTTAATTCCTTGCATTAATTTCTAGTTAATTTTTAGTGGACTTTCCTTATTATCATCAAAAATCCAAAAAAAATATTTAGATTTCAATTTTAACCTTTTCCAATTTCTAGTTTAGAAATGGCTGCTTTTAGTCTTCAAAGTTTCTTATTGGTAGTCTTTTTTGTTGGTCCCAAAGCAACCTAAGAGGGGGGTGAATTAGGTTTCTTAACAAAAATATACTTTCGAAAATATTGAGATTTTCCAAATAAAAACTGATATAATAAAATCAATGGAACAGTGAAGTAAAGAGAGAAAATTAAACAACCAATACTTCCAAGCTAGCAAGCTTGAAGTTTGGGATTAAATCACTAGAATGTTTCACACACTTGGTGAGCCAATAATCTTTACAAATTTGGAAACTTCTTGCTCTCACTAAAACTCTTTTAGTTGAGCCAAGAATCTTACTTACAACCACACTTTCGTACAAGATTATCACTCCACTCAAAGTTGAATTGCACTCACAACTGCACACTAATACAACAAAGCACTATAGCCAATTTGTACTAAAATTGCTCTTTTCTAAGGCTTGTATTCAATGTATTAGATGATCTTTACTTAATGTCAAAGCAGTTATATTAAGAGCAATAAATGGTGGTTGCAACTACTTCCTAACGGCTAAATAATAAATACACAAAAAGTAGCCGTTGGGGTATCGGACGTCCGAGACATATTCGATGCGTCCGACACAGCGTCCGATCTTCATGCAGTTGTTGAAGAGCTTCGTTCGGATGTCCGTGCATGCGTCCGTTCCTTTGTCCGATAGAGGCTTCGGACGGTCATGTTCATCCGTAAAGAGAAGCACACAGTAGGATCCTATTTCTTTCTCCCTGTTCGTTCGGACGGTGCAATGTGTCCGAGAAGTTTTGACCCATTTTGGACGGTTCTGTGCATCCGAAAGCCCTGTCTCTAGCAAAAACTAATAACAGACCTGCAAAAACTTGTTTACAGAGTTAAGTGTTTATGTCATCATCAAAATAAGGTTTGGAAACATCATTTTTAACTTGGTAACTTGCCTACTTTTAATTTTAGTCTAAATGCTTTTAGTTAATTGCTTTTGATACAATTTAGTAGCTAGTCTCTTAATTTCGTAACTGCTTAGTTTCCTTTACTTGTTTTAGTAGATAACTTAGCTTAATTAGGTCTTTTCTACTTGAGTTTAAATATGGATTTGATTAGTGTAGTCTCATCTCTCATTGATTGATTTTTGCTTAACTATACAAATACCTGTAAATCTTGGTATTTGCTTGCCAACAATCCTTGTGGGAACAATACCACTCATCCTATACCATTATCAACTCCATATACTTGCAAAAGGTATAAGTTAGGTAGAGTATAGTGAATTAATGTGGTTAATTATTGCTTGGTTGTCCTTTCATAGTTCAACTTTACGTAACGAAGCACAAACAGTTCTATTCAAACTCAAACAAGAGTTTGAAAAAGGCAAGAATTGTGAATTACCTTATTCTACACGTTAGTGTAACGTTGTGACACTCTAGTTTTGCCTTGGTTACAATATAGTGGCATTGAGCTCTTAGATTCTCAGTGATTTCTAGAAGAACACCATAGTGCTCCCATCACACTGGTAAGAATGCTACGACACTATGACTAGAATGCATATTCTTCCGTTTTAGCTTCCCTTTGCACATTCTTCACATATTAAATCCAACATCCATCTTAAAAAACACACAAACACAGATAAAAACCATAAAAATACACTAAAACACTAATAAAATAAAAAGTAAACAAATACGAACTAAAAAACGAAAAGTATTTGAATAGTAGCAAAAACGTAAACTGAATTAATGGATAATAACTCTATTTTATAGAGTCATCAATTATATGATAAGAAGAAAATTATGGACTTTCAAGACAGAGGTACCATTTTGATGACGATGTTCTTACTTCTGCCGACATTCATATTGAGAGGCATCGAACGTACTTTTGAGGTCAGTTCCTCAAGTATACGGGATTCCAATGTTGATAGGATGGGTAGGATGTCGTCCCATGAGGAAATTGTAGGAAATTACCAAATTGTAAGAATTATTTAAATGGTTGTTTGAAAAAAGAGAAAGGACTTATACTACTATTTAACCTAGTCAAACACTTCAAAATACTGAACAAGATAGAATAAAAGAGAGTTTGTAAGAACTTTAGGGTTTAAATAATAAAGTCGAGCTGGGGCCTAGATATTTCAACCAATTTAAACTAAGCATTAGCTTAATTTCTAATCTAGAAGACTTAAGTACATTACTAGAAGGTTGGAAACCCAAAAGTGACCAAAAAGCAGTCCTTGTCAGATTTATCCTTTCTAATATCCTAGCAATTATGGCTATCTCCCTTGTTTCCAATCCTTTAGAATAAATGCCAAGTGAAAAAACCAATTTTACCCCTATTTAATTAATTCCTTTTCCCAAGAGTTAAGTTAACCCAACCCAATCATTAGCAAGTCTTAAATTAGGGTTCATTTGTCATTTTCCCCTTAATTTACTAGTGGTGACCTAAAAATGCCAAGTTCTATCTCCATAACAAATAACTAGTAAATGGTCAATAATGTAGCAGAATTTCATAAAATACCAACAATTAATCATAGCCCATGTAAGTTACCTTGCCCTATCCATTGATTAATTTGGTTCATAATGGATAAAAGTAGCAAAATAGAAAATGAAGCTGCAAATGATAGGAGTGATAAATGGCTATTAAAATAAAGAAAAGAAAGTAGATTTACTCAAAATAGGACTAGGGGATCCCGTTACCAAAATATCCAATAATATTCAATGTACAATGACGATAACATGAATTTAAAGCAAGGTTTAAGCAGAAAATCTAGAGAGATCAGAAATTTTGATAAGACTAGTCCAGGTAGTAAGTACTACACTATCTAAAATTGAGAGGACTTATGGATAACAGAGCTGCTATTAAGTATTTATACACCTATTTCCGCCTAAGAGCTTCGTTGATGGCAAAGAAAATTATGCTTTCAACTTCATCGGTAGTGAAGTGTTAAAATTTCTTTGGTTGGATCATTCACTGGCAGCGGATGGTTTTTTCATAAAACTTCGGCCGGGGCAAAAGGTCTTTTGGAATGGTATGCCGAGCGTTAGTTTTTTTGCTGTAACTTTTGCTAGCAGGTTTGACTATTGACTTCCCAAGCCCGCTTAATAGATGGTTTTGATCTCTAAACTGCATAAAAGGAATAACTAAACATAAATAGCCATTTTATCCCTAATTCAAGATTAAAAATCTAATAAATAGACAAACATAAATTTATACCAGAAATATCAAATAATGATAATTAGCCCAAAATTCTGAACTAAGGCAATAAAACAACTAAGTGCTAAATTTTCGGTGATAAAATAATTCTATCTACCAGAGTTATTAGACCACCAACTTATCCTTTTACTTATCCCGAGCAAAATCAGAATATATAGGAGTTAACAACAACAACAAAACAAATACACCACAAAGTTTACACCAACTAGAAAGGGGAATTAGGAAAATTCATCAAATTAGTATCTTTTCAAATACCAAGTAGTGGATGAGTTCAACACATTTAATTTGTCATCAACTTTTCCATTTTGCAAAATCCACCACTAATTTTTATGACAAATATTATTGCAAAATCGTACAAAAATTATCCTTGGACAAATTTTTGCAAACATGTATCAATTTATGCGAAACATGTTTAATTCTACTGTGCTTGTCCAAATTCGACCAAACCTATTCCTAGCTAATATTTTCAATTAATGATCATTTAGGCTTAACTTGGTGATAGTGAAAGTTAACATACAAAAAGTAGTAATCATCTTTAAATTGGTTTAATTAAAAAAAAATTCTAGATACTACAAAGGAATAGTTCATTCGTACCTTTGTTGGTACTCTATGTCCTAAGGTGGCATATTTCAAATTCATGATATTGGTGATATCAAATTCTCTACTTAGATTTATTGACCTTTATTGCCAATTTGCAAGTTTTGATGTTTTGATATTGATGATACCAAACCCTCTACTTTACCTTATTGACTAATGATTCTTTTAATTAGTTATTAGACAATCACTTAATCAACTAGTGGAATGAAACTCATCCACGAGTTATTTACAAGAATTAAAAAACCACAAAATAAATTAAAAATGTAAATTCAATCAATTATGCCCAAAGATGGCTTAATTCACTTCCGACATCATTTCAAAAATTGTTCATCTCAAAAAGAATGATTTTGGCAAAAACATCAAAGATGTTTCAAATAAATGTTTTAAATACCTAGTACTTTGACCTTCGATATAATTGGTATATAGACAGTTATTTGGGATAAAAAAATGAATTGAATACCCCTTCATATTAAAAAATAAGACAAGTGCCAATAAAAAATGAAAAGAACTAATCCTACCACCTCTTAGTTAATTCTATCATTGAATGCCAATGTTGATAAATTTGGGACCAAATTCCCATTCCACAACATCCATAAAGAAAAAAAAAAACAAAAACAACCACCACCATTGAATTCAAACCAAAACCAACAACACCACTACCGTACTAGCATAAAAAGTTGCCAAAAAAGATCAGGTATTCGATCCATGTCCTAATCAATACAAAGTAACCAAAAAAATACCAAAAACGCATCCAAGAAAGTCTATAAACTACTACTAGGTAAACAAAAACACCAAGTCATAAATCCATACTTGAAATAAACAAAACATGAACTAGCTAAGTACCAAATCCACAACCCAAAACAAGGTACTACTAATAAATTCAAATTACTACTAATAAAAACCAATTGTCTACCAAACTAGAATTAAAATGATAGTAGTTTCAAGACTGCATAAAGGTTTAGAAAAGGCCCCAATCATAGGCACATACAATAGCATGAGATTTAGATCTTCAACTTGCTACTTAGGTCCGAAAACCGTCATATCCACCATTCTTGTCATCATCACCTCCTTGGTCTCTATCATCATCTTCTTCATTATTGGTATCACTACCTAGGGCCCTGATGTTCTAACTTGGATGTTCTAACTATGAAGGGCATAGAGAGAGTCGTTTTCATATGCAGATGCCGCATATAGCTCAACTAAGCTAGATATATGGTAGAAGTCGAGGAAAGGATTTGCTTGAGGGGATGTTCCGTTGGAGTTCCTTGTGCTTGCCCTTGAGCTATGACCTCTTGTCGGATTTCTACTTGGATTTCCCATGAGCCTTTCATTCTCTTGTATGATCTTCTTCAAATATGTGTTGTTAATGGTATCCTTTAGTTTCATTTTTTCTTTATGACTCAAATTGACACTTCTTAGAGCACAAAATATGTTTGAAGTAGGGAAAATAAGACCAACATGCCATTTTTTCCATTCTTGATTATCTCTGCCTAGAATCTCCAACCCACGTTCATCTGCACTCCCTACATAAGCCCATACACAAGCAATGCCTTCAATCTTAGTTCTTTACTCACATAAAAATGGTAATTAACCTAGTACATCAAAATAAAACCACATATTTTTGTTAGGAAGGATTTTGGAATCCTGTTATTTCCCATTACCCACTTTGTCGATCCCTCATTACAAAATTTACACTTTAAAACCATATGAAAACCAAGATTAATGAGATGTCATGAAAAGAAAGATATCTATTTAAAAGTCACCACACAAACATGGAAATTTTAATCTAGATCCTTTTATTCCTTATATATCTGTGAGACATTTGTGTTGAATAGTGCTCTTGAAGTATATCATGAGCTGAAGATACCAAGATATGACTAGCGAGAAAAGGCTGCCAAATGATTTGTCATGCTCTAAAGAAATTAAGATTTTCTGTGTCAAAATGGGATGAAAATCATCAATTGAATAAGTTGCTTTTTACCTGTTGCAGCTGAACAATCTGTCATCATTAGAGAAAATTTGGTTGACCTGATTGAGTGGACGCTGAAGTTCATTTCTACCAGTTGCTAAAGGTAGGTTCCAAGCCAATTTATGTGCCAAAAACAGTAATCACCACTCTTGATTATTGTTTGGAGATGATCCAAAGCATAATTCTTGAAAAGAAACATAAGACGCCAAATTAGGCTAGCATTATATAGAAGCTCGCCCTTGTGAGAATACTTCTTCCTCATTAAGGAAGCCCAATTTGAATCTGATTGTAAATACTTCCACTGCAGTTTGAGAGTAAAATCCAAGAGGACATTTTTAAATTACCAAATGCAAACACCATTTTCTTCTATTGGATAGCATAATCTTTGCCACTTAGGCAAATATCATTTCGCTTACCCATCTTCTTTTCCTTAAAAGAAATCCACCATCATTTGTTCCAATGCTTTTAAGATCATTTTAGGTGGATCCATGACTGGCAAAATGTATACAGGAATCATCAATAACATATAGCTTTATAAATATCAACTGGCCCTAGACAACAAAGTGCAGTTTAGGTGATAAGACGTTTCCCCTATATCCTGTTGGTTATGGGTTCAAGTCACTAGAGGGTAGACGAGAGATGTGGGTTATTTAAAAAAAAAAAAAAATGGCCCCTGGTGAAAGAAACTTATGTTTCTACACCATAAGTTTAGATGCAAACTTGTTAATGCTTCACTCGGGTAGACGACAATTTTAACCAAAACAAGTAACTAAACAATCTCACTAAACCTTACTTTCTACCCTCATGCCTGAAAATATATGGGGTGGATAGTAGTTTGGACGAGCAGGTATTTTTCCAGAAGGATCGTTTGGCTGGCAACTATTAGGATATAATGGCCATTGTATAATTAAGAAAACCAAAAAGAGAGCAAATATTAAAACTAATTAAAGCCATAAATTCAACAAGCATATAATTCATAATTAAAAACTAGTTTATCTACTAATGCAGGTAAAGGAAGCGATTGAACTTACTAGTTGGTTAAGATTAACTAATCAAATATAATGAAAGAAAGTAAACGCAAGTAAGTAAAACTACTTATAAGATAACTAAATTGACCACAACTAAACTAGAATTGAAAGATTATTAGTCCTAAATAAAACAAAGAAAGCAATAAGAAAGCATGAAACCAAAGTGAATTCCATTTTCCTACTAATTGAACTATTGCAAGTTGCAAAAAACAAGATACACACACACAAACACAAACACACACACACACACACACACACACATATATATTGGATTTTTGGTTTAATAAAAGAAAACCCACTAAAAATTACTAAGAATTAAAACAAGGAGATGAAGGTTTTTAACTAAAAATCACCAAATTGCTAAGAACCCTAAGAAAGCTTGAAAAAGAAGTAACTAGATTTTAAAGAAATTCAATTAGAAAGCAAGTAAAAATTATATCTACTTGGAAGTAATGATTAACCCACCAAGATTATCTAATCAAAACTAGAACTTGCATTGAATTAAGGACAAGAGCATCTAATGCAAAGTGAAAGAGAACTTTGTATTAAACTAGAAACCTAGAGTTTAAGCTAACACTAATCTATTCTATTATCCTTATTAAGTAACTACACTCCTCGTAATCATACCACGGCTAGAGCTATAGTATTGACCGGAGCCAATTTAAATACTTAGAAAATTATTTCATCGAGGTGAAAAAATCCAAGTTAAATGAATTACCACTTGATAGAATGGTAACACTTAGAAGGGATTACCAATTGGATAGGAGTGAATGACCGGAGTCAAAGTGATTGAGCAGAGTCATTTTTTGTATTTAGAACACACTCCTTGGAGAAATTTTTGACCTCAACCACGAAGTCGTTAGAGATTGAAGTTGAGCAGAATTAGACCTCACTTTCGACTTCATTTGTAAACGATTAGTGCTGCAATGCTGCCCCACTTCCAAAATAGAAACAAATGACCTAACCTCTTAGTCACTTAATACTTGCAACAAATATACACCACCAGGTTTAGCTATTGGGGATCCTTTATCAATGTATATATGCATATGGGCTCGTGTACAAGATCAATGGAGTGGTTTAGTTGACTAGCTTCACTATCTTTTCCCTTTTCTAGGTTCTAGTTAATAAATATTAGAGAAAATTCCTTGAGATAATCGATGCAAGTCAGGTTAATAACTCTGCATAAAATTTGATGCTATTAATGTTCTTCATGCCATCTTTGGGGATACTGATGGAGAGAGGCACTCCTGTTTTAGGAGTAGCGTGGCCCAAGGCTAGAGCAGTTGGGCACTGCTCCAGTGCTAGTTTTACCATGCATGGTCATGGTGCTCAGTGGTCAGATGACGGCCACCATCCTCTTGGTGATAGTTGTATGGCCGAGGTTGATAGAGAAGAAATTTTTGCTCCTTGTTTAAGAAAGAATGTTGGCTCTAATGATGACGTGTCAATGAAAAAAAATACTTGGGCAATATTGAATAGGACTAACTCCACAGCCAAGTTTCCTCCAAACCTCTTGCCAACACAACATATGCATTTGACGGCCACAACAAAGACAATCCGACAATACCCTTTATTGTCAAAAAATCCTTTATCGACAAACTCATACCAAAATTCAGCCATGTCTTCTTTAGCTGACCATGAGTCCAGGAACTATACCGAGGATGATTTTGAAGGCCACGTTGAACTTGATGATGATATTGACATCAATAATGATTGGGGCGTTAATCCTAGTCCGATTCAGGAATACGTTGCCTTGGACTTCTTTTACTATAATGACAAAATAGGTTGGGCTGGTAAAAAAGGCACAGGCAATGTAGAAAGTGCTCCTTAATTGAGCAGATTTCGACAACCCATGGACAGGGGTGTCTGAGGCTTTCTACCATATAGGACCAGGGTATACTTATCAAGTCCCACTACCTATGCATGCCTCCTTTGCACCCCTTGCTCTGACCGAGTAATAAAATATCGATGCCATAATCCCAATGTAGTGCTAGAGGCCGAGCTTGAACATGGTGAACCGAGTAGGGGTGATGCTTTTCGCTCTCGCCAAGGAAAAATTGCAAAGCTTCCTAGGCAAGGCAAAGATCCCCATGATTTTTACTCGAAACCACTATCTTTACGGCTAATAGGGATTCTGATTTTAATCTGGGGTTGCATCTTTTTCTTTAGTACTCATGTAATTTTGTTTATAGGTTTGGGGCCTTTTCTTGTACCAACTCCATCGAAGTAAAACTTTTCCTCCATTTGTGATATTATGTCTTTTTTCTTACTACTTTGTAGTTTTTTTGACTTTAGAGTTCTTCTACATCCCTTTGTCCACCTTAGAAACTTGATATTATTCCATGTAACTAATGATGTTGTTTTAGCTCCTTGAAGGGTTATGTTGCTTTGTTGATTTTTTGACTTCTTTTGGCAATAGTTTGTACCTTCAAAGTAAACTTGTATAAGGTGCCTGACTTAGATATCTGCAGTGGCCTGCTTTAAGTGTTGAGCTTAGAAAGACCTTGTTATTGTCCTTAGGATGATGAGTCCACTTTTTGATACGGACAGGTAGTTTTGGAAATCCTTACTTGAGTAGACTTGGAATTTCACCCCTAGAAATATAAGTCATAATTTTTGGAACGTTATCTTAGGTAATATTTGCTTGGAAATTTTATTTTTCCCTCAAGAGTGAAATTTATGCTCTTGGGAGCATACTTTACTTTTCTTGCTTAGTTTTGATGCTCAACTTAGGTGCTGAGCTTTGGTGATGCCTAAGTGTAGAAGTACTCATCTGCTTAGATGCAAAGCTTAGGAACTCCTTCGCTTAGGTGTAGAGCTAGGTTTAAGTGGAGCTATTCTTAGCTTTGGTAGTTCTCCTTTAGAAGAAAATACTTGTTTTTGTTCCTGGATTTGGAAGCCTTGGTCTTGGGACCAAATTTAACCTAGGCACACCTTCCCTTAAATAAGCTTATATTCACACTAGAGGGTAATACCTTAGGCACAACTTCTCCTAGGTAAACTAATTTTTACCCCCAGAGGGATAAGCCTTGGTCTTGGGACCAAAGTTTAGCCTATTAAAGGCATAGATTCTCCTAGATAAGCTAATTTTTGCCCAAGAGAGGTAAGCCATGGTCTTGGGACCAACCTTATCTTAGTCACAACTTCTCCTAGATAAGCTTAATTTTGGCCCTAAAGATGGAAGGCTTGGTCTTGGGACTAAATTTACCCTAGGCATAACTTCTCCTAGGTAAGGTTATTTTTGGCCACGGAAGGGTAAGCCTTGCTAGTAGGAAAGCTTCATTTTTTGCCCTCGGAAGAGTTATTGCTTACTCCGGAGAGTGACCTTTGTTTTTGTTCCTCAGAGAGACGAGGTAATCTCAGAGAATAAGATTTTTGACCTCGTAATGGTGAGCTGAAAATGACCTTGGAAGGCATGAGTATTTAGTTACCACAAAGAGTTTCAACAAGCTTCTCCAAGAGTGTGAGCAAGTCTATAACTGTGTGAGTATGAATTGTGAGCGATCCTAGAAGGCACAGGTAAGGCATGACCTCAGATAGTTTCAGTCGATTCAACCTTCGAAGGTATGAATAGAGAGCAACTTCAGTCTCAAGGCGTAGGTAAGACCTTGGAAGGTGTTAGGTAGATTCAACCCCAAAGGGCATGAGCAAGAGTTCCATCCTAGAGAGTGTGAGTAAGCAGTGACCCTGAAAAGAGCTAGTACGGCTCAACCTCGAGGTGTGTCAATCATGCTCAACTACAAAGGATGTGAGCAAGTCTTCTGGCCTGAATATGTGTAATGAGAGGTAAGGCAAGACGTTAGAAGGTATCAATCGAGCTCAACCTCAGTGTGAGCAAGTCTTTCCCCCAAAGAGAGTTAGTAGAAAGCAACCCTGCAAGGCACAAGTAAGATGTGATCCTAGAAGGTATCAGCAAGGCTCAAACCCAGAGGACGTGAGTAGGTGTTCCACCCTGAAGGGCTTGACTAGGAGCACCTCTGATGTGACCTTGGAGGGCGTCAGAGGATTGACCCCATAAGGTATGAGCAAGGCATATGAGTGCAAGTGCAAAGTGCAATCGAGGTGCCTGGAGCGGGACAAGTGCAGAGGTGCGAGGCATCAGGAGTGCAGGTGCGCCGGTCTAGAGCGCATGTGATGTCTTATTAAACTTGCTTTAATTCTTAGTAATTTTTAGTGGGTTTTCTTTTATCCAATTGAAAAATCCAAAAATAGTTAATTTTAATTTCAATTTCTTCACAACATTTCTCAGTCTTATTTGGTATGAAATGAAGCTTTTCTTATTTTCATGTTATTTTAATGCTTTTCCTAGCCAAGTTAGAATTAATTTCTTTATTGTTTACATCATGCTTTTGTAGAACTACTCATATTAGAAGTAATTTTAATTGCCTTCCGTAGATTAGTGTACTTTGAGTAGTTATTTCCCTATAAGTTAACGTGTTTAATTTAATTTGGTTAGTTTAGATTCTCTCCTAATTGTGATTGGTCTAACTACACAATGGCTCTTGAATCTCGGTATTTTCTCATAAGCAATCCTCGAGAAAATGATACCCATTCATCCTATACTATTACACATCTCGTGTACTTGCGTGCGTGAGGATATAGCTTTAGCTTAAAGGATTTGTGTGGATTTCTTTTATGACTTGCTTTTGTATTGATTCATCTCTATCTGTAGCGAATAGATATTCATGAACTAGAACCTGGAAAAGGGAGAAGAGAGTGGAGATAGTTAACTAAACCACTCTATTGATCATGTACGAGTCCATATGCACATGCATTGATAAAGGGAATAGCTAAACTTGGTGGTATGTATTTGCTGCAAGTATTAAGTGACTAAGAGGTTAGGTCACATGTTTCTATTTTGGAATTGGGGCAGTACTGCAACACTAATCATTTACAAATGAAGTTCAAAGTGAGGTCTAATTCTCCTCAACTTCAATCTCTAATGATTCAGTAGTTGAGGCCAAAAATTTCTATAGGTAGTTGTGTTCCGAATCTAAAAAATACTCCACTCAATCACTCTAATTCCAGCCATGCACTCCTATCTAATTGGTACCACCGCCTTAAGTGGTAACCCTTTTAAGTGGTACCATCCTATCAAGTGGTAAACTCCTAGACAAACCATTTTACAACCCAAATTTCTTCACCCCGATGAAATAATTTTCTAAGTATTAAAATAGGCTCCAGTCAGTATTACAGCTCTATCCGATGTGTGATTACGGCATCAAATACTTACCACTGTCTTTTCGAAGAGTTTGACTTGAAAGCCGGGGTAAATGATAATATCAAAATAATACACCCAATATCAATATTACACGTGGTTCTAGACCTAGGTCTACTAGGGGTATTTTAGTAATTTTTTCCTGTATATTAAATAGGCCAAAATGGGTCAAGTATAAAATATTCGACCCAGGAATCAATCGTACCAAATAACCGCAAGTGTAAATATCAAAATGACAGGTCAGGTTCATTGATGACTTTCCAAATTCTCATTGAATTATTCTCTCTTGTCGAAGTATTGACTTGGGCGTTGGAGCTATTCCAGACACAAAGTGTCGACCTTTTAACAGGAGACCCGAACATGGGTATTATGCACAGTTCCATACCTAAGCACTGGACCACTCTGCACTTGGAATTTGTACTTGAAAAAATTAGCATCAACAAGATTATATCCTTCTCTACAATCAACCCATCTACCCAAGTTTTACACAAATACTGGAAGTACAAAAGCCTTGCATCTCCTTAACATCATTGAAATATTAACAAACAGTAAGAAAATTTTGGAGTAAACTGGTTGTGATGAATTGGTTCTGTTCATCACCATTGGGAGTCGGTACACTTTGACACATTCAACTGTGTCTTTAAAATGAGAATCCTTCAATAGCATAGACAATAATAGAGGAAACTTTAAAAAATTGAAAGTTGAGATCGAAAATTGGAGAAAAAGTGACGAGAGGAAGAGAAGGAAGACAAAGAGAGAACTGAGAGCAAAGAGACTGAAATGTCAGAGAATATGGTGAAATCTAATGAGTTGGTAAAGCCGTAAAGATTGTGTTTATAGGCCCCATTGAATTGACACCTAATATTTCCTAGTTTGACTTTATAAAGGGCAGTCTTGAATTTTTTGTAAAACTGTATAATGCTCTACGAATAAGATAAGATTAATGTTGGATTTTTAGTAGGCCTTGTTCACTTATTCAATCATATATACATGCTAGTCAACCTTGGTATTGTAATGCACGGCCAAGACCCATTATTTTTGTAAAAAAAATACATGAAAAAATGTAGTATTTTTTTATCAATACAAAATATCAAAGTTTACCAATATGTATGAAGGACTATTCATATATATATATATATATATATAGAAGAGAAAGCTTTATACATATATAGAAGCAGGGACCCAGTAGTTGACTTTTCTCAGCACCTTGTTTAATCAAAAGTAATTGTTGTTGTCTACCCACTGCATCACATGGGTTCTACATCATTTTTACCAAATCAAAGGCAGATATAAAATAACTTGTTAAGACTAATAAAGAAAACACTTAAAAAGGTCATACTTGTGGTTTACTAGCTTTATGGTTATTTAATGGAGGCAAAAAATAATTTATCTCTCAAGTTTAGATGATTGGAAGTTTAATTAGTTATTACATAAGAAGTCCAGAAATCTGCATGTTCACCATAAAAAGATCCCGCAGGTAATAAGAGCACTAGAATTCATGAAAAAACTCGACTAAAAGAAGAGCATATGCACACAAAATTCTACTATGTAAAAAAAAAAAAAAAAACTTGCAGCTCATTAATTGACCAACTGGTAACCATTTATACTGTTGGACTTAGACCATTCATTAAATTTAATTGCATATTCATTCAATTTAATTTCTATTAAGATTTTAGCAAAGAAAGAACATGCTCATTGCAATTGGATACAGTGTAAAAATCTTCTGTAAATTCAAAATGACTGCTAATTTTGACACAAATATTAATAGAGAATAAGATTAAACTAACAGTAAAATTTCAAGTTTTAGAAACTGAATTCAGTGGGTTACTTATCATCCAAATACCAATTACTAAATAAAGAAATATAAGAAATCATTCTAGTAGTTCTAAGCATAAAATTCTAAATCAATGATAGAAGTAACAAATTGAACTAACAACCTGGAATTGAAAAGGTATTCCTTTCTTACTTTTTGAGTTGTTAAGAGATAATGCTAGCAGAATTGGAGTTGTCCAATTACATTCTGGCTCTTAAACAATTGCACATATAATTCGATTCTTCAAAATGCCTAGTCCATATAAGAGACTTAGTTATAAAAAGTTATATCAATCTAAAGTCGATGACAATTAAAATATTTTAAGAGAACTTAATTGGGTGGTTTATCTCAATCTTAGAAAAAACACTTGCACCACTTAAAGCTAAATTGATCTGGCAGCAAATAACATCAAAATATGGTGCGATGCATTGTGAAATATCAGACAACTTATAGTTCCATTGCCCCATTATCACACACTGACTCTTGCATCTTGAGTATCTCTTCAAATATGAACCTACATAATGCATAACAATTTTCTATTGAAATCGAGTTAGAAAGAGTAAAAAAACATTATTAAAATGTATATTCTATAAACATACTATAGGGATGATTGCTTACTTTAATAATACATTTTATCTTGTCTTGAAGGAATACTTCACATGATTTGCACACATTAGGAAGCATACAGAAGAAAATATCATTTTCAAGTTTCAACACTATTTATTACTTTGAAGCTAAATTTATCTGCAAACAAAATTCATATTTGGTAGAACTATCAATGCCGGTACAACAATTGAATGCTTTATAGCTACAAACAAAAAGATGGCAAAGTCTTTTTGTTCTTAGCAAATCTGTCATCATTAAATACTAAGATGCAGGAGTAATGATATCTTATTCAAAACTAAGAGAAAACAACTAAAACATAATGTTCATTACTTCAATTTTAACTGTGCAAGTTTAGAACGTGTTCTCAATATTATGGAAAACAATCTCTAAAAGAATGTAAATCTCCATAATACTGCAAATAAAATATCATATGTAACAATAGTTTGAGAAATAATTATCAACTCCAATTTAAAATAAAATACCATCACTTGACAAACTAGGAGAGCAAAAGAAGGTTTCAGCAATTAACCAAACTATAGATACAAAGAATAAATTATACCTTTGTGAGGGATGAAAACTTAATCAAATCTTTTTGCAAGATGAAAATAATTAATCGAAGGAAAACAAAATATAGTATATAACTGAAAAAAAAATTGTTAAAAAAGTGACCAATAGAAGTAGAAGGGGAAAAGAAGGAAGAAGTATTCTAACTAACAGGTAAGCAAACAGGCAAGGCATATAATTTTGCAAGCAACCATATATTTAGAAAAAAAATTGTCACCTTTGCCTAGCAAATATTTGTAAAAAAAAAAAAAAAAATAATTAAAAAAATCACGTATTGAACTTCATACTGGTGATCAGAACCTAAAAAGAGAATCTAGAAACACATATAGCCTACTTTTAAAAGAAAACATAATTATAAAGAACTGCAAACATATTAACATAAGCTTATTCAAAACTAACCAAAAAATGAAAACATGAAGTCTATTAATATACGTACCTTAAGTTCCAACACTTAAAATAGCGCAACTGCAAGGTAAAAATTTAAAATTCACAAAAAAAGACTTTGCAAGTAAGACAAATTTTGAAGTTAGAACCTTAATATATGAAAAGGTTAAAGGTATAGTAACAGATTAAAAAAAAAAACAACAACATCATTCTCTATTAAAGAAATATGTTTCACAGATTCATTTTTTTGAGTAGGCGGTAAGTGTAGTGTTTAAAATTCTTACTTTATTGAACAACAATCTATTAGTACAACACAACTCATAAAGTGTATTGCAAGACATAGGCCCCTTTAGTTACCTCCAAGGGCTAGTAAAGATATGATTAAAAAAAGACTCAGATATTATCAAATTCAGGTGAAGAAGGAAGTGATCCGACATGACTGTAAATCAAGTTGCATTAAAGAAAAAATCCCCAAAATACCTTCTACATTACCCTACAAAGAAACGGATCAAATTAGCTCCAGGCTTGAAGTATAATATCATCACAACCTATATATGAAAATCACCACAAATTGCCTAAGTGGAGCATCCAAATGTTGAGGAAGCCAGACTATCTCTACCAAACTAGTTCTGAATCACCACAAATTGTCCAAGTAGCATATCCAAAAGTAGATACAGTAAATGCACTTCTTTCTTAAGAAAGATTGTTAACTCGAATCAATAGCAACAAAAAACTCAAATAAAACTGCTAAAAATATTAGTAATAGAGCAAATCAAAGTTAAAATATGCTAGAATATTGAACAATGATTCAACCTTCCATTCGCCAAAAAATCAAAATATGGAACCCAATCAAAACTCACCCTTTCAAAATGCTCATACAAATCATCCAACCACCAATGCTCTGGTTACTGTTTAACATCATCCTAAAGCATAGACTTTTACAAACTACGACAAAATAAAATATGTTCCCAACATCTTCATATTGAACCAATCCATAAGTAAAAATATAGATTTGTTCTAATCCACTACATTCATAGACACTCCCTTTTTAAGGAAACAATCATATAAATTCACTCAAAACAAACACATTTTTAGGCCACTTCCACCAGGTTTCAATTCGAACCCAACAAAAAGATTCCTCCTTTATCCATACCACTAATTTAACTACCAAGATATGTGCAGATCTCATGTGCAGAAGCAAAATCAAAACTTTCTTCCAAATACAAAGTCAAAACCCAAAAGGACTCCTTAGCATTCTCATTTTTCATTTAATTCCATAAAAAAACTATCTAAAATTGAAATCAATCAAAAATATAAACAAATCCATTTTTTAGAACTCAAAATTTCACAAGAATCTACAAACTCCATAAAGATTCAACCAAAAAAACAAACAAAAAACCTGTGAAAGGCTAGATTACTTGGGTCTTGCTTAATACAATATTAACAAAAAAAATCTATACGCAAAATTTTGAAGATCTGTATGGGGAAAAAAACAAAGGTACTATCAATTTCCATCCAAACACAGTAATAAACTTAATCCCCAACCATATTCTACAACATAGCTATCAGAAAAAACACCAGGTTAAAATGATCTAATTGATGAGCAAAGGAGCAAGACATACTATTTGTGCAAATACACCATAGAATTCTCAGCAAAAATTGTTACCCTCACAAATAAATATTTTAAAAAAAGAAAAATAAATATCTTTAAGCTTATAATAGTGATTACAAAAATCCAACTTAAATACACAAAGAATTAAGCTTACGATCCCCCTAAACACAATCAGACTCTCCTATCTAAAAATTTCTTTTTATTGGGAAAAAAAAAAAAGAAAAAACTTACAACTTTAGTGTGTAGAATGATAATTTGACATAGTAATATCAAAATTAAAAAAAAATATCCAACAAAATATAACTATAAGATCAGAGAAAAAAAAGGGTAACCTTTTGTACAATTTATTCCTGATCAAAAAAAGCAAGGAAAAAATATATAATGTTACCTTCAACCCATCAACACTGAAGAAGGAAGAAATAAAGAAGAAAAACCAAGAAATTTCCAACCAACAATAGAAATTGCTTAATCCTGACCATATTTGCAAAATAACCATGAATAATATTAGATTCACTGTATAAAAAACTCATGATGGAAAAAAAACTAGGCACAGTTATGGAAGAGAGAGAGAGATAGAGAAGTGAACTCTGAGGTAGGCTGTAAGGAAGAAAACCTAAGGAATAGGAAGATGGAGGCATATGATGAAGGAAGAGAATGTGAAAGAGAAGAAAAATCTTGAAGAGTAATAAAAGAGGGTCTTTAGTGTTGTAAACTTGGATTAATTAAGAATAAAAATAATCCAATGGCTGATATTATGTGTAATTAAATTGATATCCAAATCCAAGGGTTCAAATTTTCATAGGATGTATATTCTAATATATACGATTATAGCCACACTTTATATTAGTAAAGAGTTGAATGTTTAAGTCAGGATATTTTTACTATTTCAAGGTATAGATTGTCATAAGTTACAAAAATACCACCATATGTATGGTGTTACTCTTTGATAGAAAAGGACCTTATTTTAATTTTACTCCAAACCAGCAAATAGTTAGTATCTGCGTATAGAAGAAAAGTTAAGGAAGCCAAACTCCACTGCCACATTAGCGCCAAATCATCACAAATTGTCCAAGTAAAACATCCAGAAGTAGTTACAGTAAATGCACTTCTTTCTTATATAGTGGTTAGATAATAAATTTGGAACCTCATACTTATTCACCCGACCTTCTCTTTCCCATTTGGAACTATCTAATTAGAGTGTGATTACACTTGCTTTCTAAAGCCCTCTCTTGATTTTCTCTTTCAATATCCTATTTTCTCTCCTCCCCTGCCTATCTTTTCTCATCCTTTGACCTCAGATTTGCTCTATTCGTTGTTATCTATTTAAATATTTTCAATTCCAAATTCAAATTAAAAATAAAATAAAATCACAAACTATCACTCCTAATACTTCCTTTACCAATCCCACACCCCCTATTCCCCTGATGACATATATTCAAATTTATTCTCAAATTTGTAAAAGTTATATCTATCTAAACATTTTCAAAATCAAATTTAAATAAAAAAACTCATCCATATAAAAATTAATCTATCTATCTATAAACTGTTGGTAACAATCACAAACAATCATTAACAAATTACTATCCAATTCTTATGGCTCTGATTTTGTTCGTTTATTTTTTTAAAGATAGTAATCAAAGAATATAACGAGAAAATTCTAAATTCTTCTCTTTTTTCATTTTGTTCAATAATCCCCATATTTGAGTAATTGCTTTTAAATTTTCTATAATAATGTTCTTTTGCTGTTATAGTTCCTATTTGAGTAATAAGTTATAGTGTTCAATTTTTTATTAGTTAAAATTTTTGATTAATTTGGGGGTTTATTCATCTAGTATGATTGCTTTGGCATTGTTGCCTTGAGGAATAATTTATTATATTTGCTGGTTTTTATTTTTTTTAAAAAATTACTACCCAGATGATAATTCTTCGGTAAAATTTGTAAATTTATTGAATGGTTATTGTTACTTTTGTGATTTTAAAGAATTTGAAACCAAACAATTTAATTTGTTAAATATTTCAATTTTACGTTACAGAACTTTTTTTTTTTGCAGAATGTTATTTGGTTTTAGTTTTTAGTCTCACTTTGGAATTGTCAAAATCTTTTTTTCCTTCATCCCTTCGAAGTCATCGATACCAAATTTTAAGGTCCCTCTTTTCTTCCTTCCATTTTCACTATCTACCAAATTTTGATGAGGATAAGTCAAATAAAACTATTAATTCCAAAACTCATGCAGAATCTTTGTATTGTAGAGAATGAACACATATGTTGTCATTTCCTCCAAAAGAAAGGAAGTGTTAATGCCTTATCAAAACCATTTAATTATGCTGGCTAACTATTTTATAGATCTAATATTAGAATTTCTTTTATGTTTTACAGGTTTTATGCCCATATTCGAAAAGTATGCATCAGAATTAAATTGAACGATCTATTGTACCAACACTAAAGTTCACCCTTTGTAATAATAAAAAAATGAGTATCTATGAAATATGAGGAAGTATGATTGTAATACTTTCATATTCTTGACTAAGATATTACGAAAATATGACAAAAACTTGAATAATCTGACAAAATTTCTTAGCAATCTTCATATGGTAGTAGATAGATTGAACAAAATAACAATAATTTTGGTCTCGGTAACATTTTTGTACATGTTTTGAGCATGAAAGCAATTGATCTTTTAACGTATTGGATGTTAAGTTTTACAAGTTGTACACTAATAAAGAGCATTTATATTACCATGTTTAATCAATGACATAAAGCCATTCGATAGTGGTTTCAATGGGTGAGTAGCATGCTTTTATTTAGGGACTGTTATTCATAAAATAAATATTTGAGTTAATTCATACTTTATATTGTGAATTTAAATGTGAACCAATTTACATGTGGATGAAGAAGGTGTAATACAATAAAAATATATTTATTAGCTCTGCCAACTTTATCTAGCAATTCAAGTTAAGTTTTTACCATGTTGATAAATTTTATAGTAAATATTATTTGTTTTAGAAAACTTAAATAGTTCGAACCTAGAACTTTCACGCTTTGATCGATGTGTTATATTAATTTATATATCTTTCTTTATCTAACCATTTTTAATCGTTTAAATAGTTTACCTATTTATTAAGATTTCTATAACCGACCAAGCATCCATTAAATCAATCCTAAAAATTAGGTCCTTTATTATCCTTTGAGTGCTCTGCCCTCACTCACACAAACAAGTAACTCTCTCTCTTCCACATTATTTTCTAAAGTAATTATCAAAGTTTTATTTTCTATTTTAACTTAGTTCCAACACATACACAAAATTGCTTATAGTGAAGATTTCAAAATAAAATTGATATGGTTAATAGTTAAAATTTGGGTATAAAAAGTTATTTCAATATTTTTTGAATATTAAAATTTCATGAATATTGGATATGATATTGAAATTAGAAATAGTTGTGGTCATCTTCGTAGTTTCTCCCGTTCAACGAACGGGTCAAAACTATTAATAACTAAAGTTGACTCCTTTCTTTGAATTCAATGCTTTCATTCAATTCCTTTGCATTTATTATTTGGTTTTATGCTATTTCTATAGCATTTTTGCAATTGGGAACAAAATTATTCAAGGGTTAGGACTAGATTATTATTTTTTTTTTGGTGATGATTAATTGTTAACTTTTAGGGAAAATGCATTATTTATTATTAAATTGTTATCGGTTTAACTTGAAAGAATTACAGATTGGTCAACCTTAGCCTAATATCTGGTAAATTTCTTATCATTATGAATGAACCTTAATTTTAAAACTTAGTATGAATTGGTTCTGAATAATCTACATATAGAGATAGGGACATATACTTGGCAGTTAATTTTTTAAATCCAAAATACAATTTATGCCTTTGGCTAGGGGCAATGTATTAAAAATCAGACTCCACAGGTTGGTTCAACCTGTCAGAGCGTGACCCAAAAGAACCACCGGTCCAATCCAACTATATATCCAGGTGGAAGGAAAAATTGCAAAGAACCGAACTGAACTATGAAAACTGGTAAAAATAAATAGAATTTGCCTATTTTTAACTTTCAGAACCAAAAATAATAATAAACCGGTAATTTAAAAAAAGAAGGAAAATGTAAAAGTCCTAAAATGGCTAAATGAAGTCATGAATAGTAATTGCAACATAGTAGTGAAAACCTAACTTCTTCTTCTCAAATCACCACTCATCTTTCTTTTCTTTCCACTCTTCTTTTCACTCTCTAGTCGCCATCACTCCTCCAGCTTCTCCTCCTCAATTCTTCTCAACTCCGCACTTCCTCCACCATCTTTTCCACTCCGCCTTTTTATCTAGATAATTGTAACCTATATTATTTCTTATATATTATTTTTTCCTATTTTTCATGCATTCAATTTGTTATTTTTTATGTTATTTTTCTTGTCTATCTTTCCTATATTTATTTTGTTATTTCTCTTCTATTATTTTTTGTCTATTTTTCTTGCATTTATTTTATTATTTATAAGAGACATTATTTTTTCCATTTTTCCTGCATTTATTTTTTACTTCTATTTGATATTTTTATGTGTGTTTTTCATGCATTTATTTCATTTTTTTATTTTCTATTTTTTCTCTCCTCATTTATTTTTATTATTAATTTTTTTGTTTTTCATCTATTTTTCATGTGTTTATTTTATTATTTCTTTTTCATCATTTTTTGTTTGTTTTCCTGCATTTGTTTTGTTATTTCTTTTCTGTTATTTTCTTGTCTATTTTTCCTGCAGTTATTTTCTTATTTCTTTTTTGTTATTTTTTTTATCTATTTTCCCTTCATTTACTTTTAGCATTTCTTTTTCATTATTTGTTGTCTATTTTTTTGCATTTATTTTATTATTTCTTTTCAATTTTTTTCTTGTATATTTACAAATTTATTTTCTTATTTCTTTTTTGTTATTTTTTATCTTTTTAAAAAACATTTATTGTTATTATTTCTTTTTTTGTTATTTTTTAGACTAGTTTTCTCATATGGGTTTTTTTCAAGATAACAATACTACTTAAATAAAAATAATTTTTCAAATAGAAAAATTAAGTTAATTGACCTTGTTATCCACTTTGTAAAATTTTTAGGATGATAGATGCTGCGGGTAGCAACTCGTATTCTTCACCTTTAGGAGCATCTAGCAATCCAGAATCCACAAGTTTAAGTCAAAGTCAAAGATAAAAAATGGATATGACATGGAAATATGTCAGTGAAGCCTTCAATGATAAAGGAAGTAAAGTCTTGATTTATAGGTTTTGTATCAATCAATTTGCTAGTGGTGGCATTCATCGTATGAAACTACACTTAGCAGGAGAAAGGGGTAGCGTTGCTCCATGCACAAAGGTTGCTCCGGAAGTAAGGTATGCAATTTTGGGATATTTGAAGAAATATGCATAAAAAGCTAAAGAAAAGAGAGGAGATTTTGGGGAAGAAAATCCATATGGTAATTCTGTGAATGATTTTGATGGTGATGATATTCAAGAAAATCTTCCTCCTCTAGCCACGATAGGTATAAATGCTTATTTAAAAGGTGGACGTGATACTTCGCAACCCACTATTAAGACTTATTTGCAAAGTAAAGAAAAATGGCATAAAACTGAATGGCTATTGCTCTTTGGCCAGTTTTATGATGTTTGCATTTTGATAAATGTCGTCAATTCTCTATTTTATTAAAGGGCTATTAATCAAATAGCATCTATGGGATGTGGATATAAAGGTCCATCTTATCATGCTTTATGAGTCTCATTGTTATGAGATGCTAAAAAAAGAAGTACAATTAATAATTGATTCCCTACGTAGTAATTGGGCTAAATCTGGTTGTACTATAATGGGTGATGGGTGGAAAGATAGTAGGCAAAGGTCATTGATTAATTTCTTAATTTATTGTCCCAAGGATATATCTTTCATTGAATCTGTAGATGTATCAAATATTGAATCAAATGCTGAAAATTTGTATAATCTATTTGCTAAAATTGTATAATTGTTGGTCCAAAGAATGTGATGCAAATAGTTAATGCTAGTAACTATAAGGCTGCTGGAGAGAAAGATATCCTACTATTTGTTAGTTAACCTGTGCTGCTCATTTATCAACTAGATTTTGAACGATATTGGTGAATTATCTAATTGTAAAAGCTCTTGTAGATCTTTCTCAAACAGTGACTGTGTTATGTATAATCATAATTTCACTTTGAATTAGTTGAGGAAAAGCAAAGGAAGGAAGAAGATTATTCGTCCTGGGAAAACTAGATTTGCTATAACTTTTATAGTATTAAAAAGTTTGTATGATCAAAAGGATTATTTGTAAGCTTTAGTCACTATTGGTGATTACAAAAAAAAATTAAAATGGCTAAAGGGAAAGAGGCCAAGCAAATTGTTTTGAATTATAAGTTTTAGAATAATTCTTTGATTCTAGTTAGGATCATAGGACCTCTTATTTGGTTGTTGCGTACATGTGATGCTGATGAAAAGCCTTCATTGTGTTATGTTTATGAAAGTATGCAAAGAGCAATTGAAGGTATTAGACAGCTTTTTAAATACAAAGACAGATTATGCAAGCCATATATTGATATTATCAATTTCTAGTAGGATAAAATGTTGTGCAAAAATCTTTGTAGTGCATCTTATTTCTTGATATAACTTGATTCCGTTTTTCAATATGACCCTACATATATTGGATTTAAAGAAGTTACAAATGGTTTATTCGATTATATTGAAACATATGTGGATTGGTGTGATCACACAAAATTTACACATGAGATTGCAATGTTTTGAGAGTGGGAGGTAGTTTTGGACGAAGGCTTGCTCTTATTTCTAGCAGGACAGATCGACCAGGTTGTAATTTCTTTTATCATTTAAAATTTATGACAATATTACGTTTTAATATTTGAGATTATATATTTAATTTTCAATATGATATGTTTGTGATAGAAAATTAGCGGAAGTCATTTTGTTGTGATGCTCTAAATTTGCAAAGACTTGCAATTAGAATTTTGAGTCAAACTGCATCTTCTTCCGGCTGTGAATGCAATTGGAGTGTCTTTGAATGCATTCACACGAAAAAAAAGAATTGATTGGAGCATCAGAGACTCAATGATCTTGTACATATGCATTACAATTTGCTTTTGCAACACAGGTAACATTTTGATTCTGATCCATATTTTTTCTTTGTTTAAATAAGTTATGTGTATTTTATTGTTTTGTAGGACCAATAGGAAGAGATCTTATGATCTCGTTGACTATGAGTCGATTGATAAAGTAGAATTTTGGGTAGTAGAAGAAGAACCAATCAGGGAGCTTGATTATGAGGAGTTGGAGGCTGAGCTTGAAAAACTACTTGTGGATAATGATGATGAATGTTCCAATTCTCAACAAGTTGAAGGTTTGTTTGAAATAAGTTTTTATATTTTTCTAAATTTTAATTGTAAATTATACTATGGTATTATTAATATTATTGTTTTTTTATTAATATATATTATTTTGTTTTTATTTTTAGATGATGATAAATTTGAGGAATATGTGGATATGTAATCATTTCAACGTAGGGGTATTGGTTATACTGATGAAGATGATAAATCACTCATTTGAGATGGTCATGAAGTGAAGTTATGAGATGGTTGTATTTTGTTCTTAATCTTCGTTTGATGTTGATTATAGGATAATTAAATTATGTTAATTAAGAAAATGACATTTCAGTTGTAATGTTGTTTGTTGTACTTGTTTCTTTGTTGTATTTGTTTCTTTGTGTGGGAATGTGGACAATATTATGTAGAACTGTTATTGTTATTTTCTTGAACTTGGAAATGACGTTGAACTGGTTAATGTTAAAATTAGAAATGATGTTGACACTTAGCAAGTTATATTCAACTTGGAGATGATGTGGTATTCTAGTTTTTGGATTTTATAGAAGTGTAATTTAATTTTTAAGTTATTTTAAATTATACCACACTAAAAACTAAAAAGAAAAAAATTGTCTGAACCGATAGAACTAGTTGAACTAGGAACCAGACAGGCCATTGGTTTAATGGCCGGTCTGGTTTCTAAAACATTGGCTAAGGGGAATGATAGATGTCTCTTATACATTATTTTTTTGTGTATAAGAGATAGAACTAAGTTCATGAGGGATCGGTTTTTAGCTAATTGTGGGATTTAGACCCTTAAACAAATTAAGTCAGCAACTTGGACCAACTAAATTTGCAATTGAACCTAGCCCTAGTTGAAATTGGTAAGGTTCTATGCCTATTTTATCATTAAAAAAACTTATTTTCATTTCATTTTAGTTATATTTATTTGGTTAGTTACCTTAATTAGATAATGTTTTTAATTTATTAGTACTAGTGACAAATGCACACGCAATGTGTATGCAATACAAAAATTAGATTTATTTAAAACTATTTTGTACATATAATAACTTGACATTATTTTGACAAAATAAAATGCATATTTTTAGATTATTTCCAAAACCAAACTCGTAGTAGATGGGTAGTTATTTAGGTAGTTACCTATTACAAAATATAGTTTTTTTAAGTCTTTTTTAAACAAGTTGCAAAAAAAAATTAAAATTCAAATAAGTGAATTTTAAAAGATTTTAAAGGGAGAAATCACTATACAAAAGATTTCTATTTATATATAGTAAGATAAAATAAATCAGTTACCACCTAATTAAGCCATTTAAATAGTGATTGAACAATTACAAAAGTTTAGTGATTTTCAAGATATTATTGTGGGAATCATTATCCGATATTTTTGGATAGAGTTCCATATAGTGTCAGCACCTACTTAGAAAGGTGTCAATAAACAAGCAAAATGAATCTTGCCAAAAATATATGGAAATTATATTTATGCATAACCTCATGTTTTATGCCTTTTGCAATTAGCTTGCCTACGGTATTTTTAACCTAAGTTTAGCATTAATTGCAAAATACCCCCTAAACTATGTTCAATTTGCAAACTACCCCCTGAACTTTCACTTAACTACCTTCATCTTCTATTTTTTAGCAAAGTAGTCCAATAACACAGCCGGTGGTAGAATTAGATGTGCAAGGACAATTTTACCCTTTCATAATTTACATTGATTTCCTGATCTACCTTAAAAAAAGACGGGACTTTTAAAATGCACTTTATTCCCACTTACCATTTCCTACCAAGCATAGACTTCAAAGAAATCAAAAGAAAAGTTCATCTCTCTAAGTCTTAAACCCTAGAAGATGATGTATAAAAGAGTAACTCGTATTTATCAAGTCTAAGAACGAACGCAAAGAGAAGATATTAATCGGGCAACCAAAGATATTTTGAAAGACTTTTGCAACTTTTTGTCAAAGCTTTACAGGTAATATGTTATAGATCTTAACATCATCAGATTGTTGGTATAAATCTAATCTAGAAAGAGCTGGTGTTGTTTAAAAACTATGATACGGTAACACGTAATACAGGACAAGATTGTTTTATATTATTGCTATGCTAGTCTGCTATTGCGTTCATGCATGGAGTTTTGGTCATATAAACTATGTGGTCCCAAATAATAGTATATAATTTTCTCTCCTGGCTAGAAGAATGTTGGTGATATTAGTTGCATGTGGTCTCGTATGTCTATATGTCTATTTATTGAGGACAAAACTAATAAAAAAAAGGTATTCTGGTTTGTATAAAGAATGTTGTTTGAAAACAGTAAGCACATTTACTTTAGTCTTTTTCAATCGTATAGAACTCAATGTACTAATTAAATCATATACCTACTACTAACTTTGTAAACTAACATTCATGCAGAAAGATGGATGAATTTAGTCATACTTCTGAAATCAATTTCGGGGGGATATTGGTTATGGCTCCTATTATCAAATACATTGGAGGGAATGTGTCTTGTGTTGGGTTTGACCCAAAAACATTGGGTATATGTGATATTTAAGATATGGTTGAGAAGCTTGGTTACCAGCCAAATTCTTATAACATTTATCATGTGCTTCCTGATGCCATTTGAATGGTGGATGAAGGCTTTTGAATAGGGATACTGATGTACTGGATATGTGTGTCATTAATTATGATAGGAATTATATAAGAATTTTCAATGAAAATCTAAATCAACATGTGGATACAAATGATCTTGAGGAATTACATAATGTGACAATAAATGAGGGCATGATTACGTAAAGTTCTACTGATGATACTCATAGTGAAGAAAGGAGTGAGGATACAGATAGCGTCCTCATCAAGTGAAGATATGTTATTTTTTCATGAACGAGAAAACTCTGATGATGAGTATGAAAGTAGAATACCTTCAAAGGCCAAAAAGTTATCACTTGTTGGACCTTCAATTTATAAGGGTAAAAAATAGTGAATGATGCTAATGATGGCGGTTGTAGTGATATTGACAATATGAACAGTCCTGGAAACTCTAATTGTGAAG
This sequence comes from Cinchona pubescens, assembly GCA_025175665.1. NCBI lineage: Eukaryota > Viridiplantae > Streptophyta > Magnoliopsida > Gentianales > Rubiaceae > Cinchona > Cinchona pubescens. The sequence goes on along the minus strand of JANKKI010000361.1, from coordinate 37,564 downwards.
GGGGTTTGACCAAGTTTCCTGTATTTGATGGGACAAGGGTTATGGATAATCATAAGTTGAAGCTAGGGATGATTTTTAAGGATGTTAAAGTATTCAGGGCTGCTCTTAGAGAGAATTCAATAAAAGAAGCTTATGAGTTTAGATTTGTGAAGAATGATGGTAACAGAGTTACTGTTGTTTGTGATAATGGATGTCCTTGGAGAATTCATGCCTCAAAGATGCAAGGAAGCAACGCATTCCAGATTAAGATAATGAAAAAGCACATTGTACATCCTAGAAGGTATAGAATGAATGTTGTTACTACTGCTTTCAATTTGGGTTGCAAACAAGTACATGGACAGGTTAATTGATGATCCAAAAATGAAAGTTAAGGCTATCAGGATATCCGTTAGAAGGGAGTTTGGAGTTTTTATATCTAATGATCAGGCCTACAAAACAAAGTGGAAAGCCTCGGTGCAAATTGAAGAAAATTATCAATTACATTATAGAAGGATTAGAGACTACTGTGAGATGGTCTTGAGGACTAACACAGGTAGTGTGGCAAAAGAGGAGGCGGAAAGAACAGTGAGCAATTCACCTGCAGTTTTCCATAGGCTTTTGATTATGTTTGATGCACAAAGAAGGGGATTTATCTCAGGTTGTAGGCCTATTATTGGGTTGGTTGCATGCTATTTAAAGGGACCATATGGGGGGCAACTTATGCATGCTGTGGGCAGGGATGGCAATAATCAAATGTATCCTATTGCTATGGCTGTTGTAGAAGCTGAATGTAAAGATTCGTGGATGTGGTTTTCTCAAACTAATGATTGACGTTATTGGAAGGCCTGAAGATATGGGATGGGGTTTCATATCTGTTAGGCAAATTGTAAACTGTTATTATACTTTGCATCATTTTTATATTTATGCTATTTTGTATTATTAGCGACTTCTTTTGCACATTGTAGGTACTAGTTGAGACATTTAATACTACAATGCCTAGAGCAGAACATAGGTTCTGTGTAAGGCATTTGTATGCTAATTTTAATATGCTATTTAAAGGAAATGACCTCAAGGATTTAGTTTGGGGGCTGCATCTGCTTACACAGTGGAGGAATTTAAGGATTATATGCATGCTCTTAAGGGAATGAATGAATCTCCTCGTGATTGGCTCATGAAGATTCCTCCAAATACATGGGCAAGATCCCACTTCTCATGCATGGCAAAGTGTGACATGATAAGTAATAATATATCAGAGTCCTTCAGCCAGTATATTAAAGAAATCAAGAGACGAGCCAATTTTAAAATGATCACTAGATAATTGATGAAGAGATAAAGACCTCAAGAAAAAAAAGGAACTTCTGGGTACATTTACTGGCGGAGTTTGTTCTAGGATAATGAAGAAAATTGGTGAAATGAGGTTTCATGCTAGGAACTTTGGTCCAACACTTTCTGGAGAGGTTAATTTTGAAGTCATGATGGGTGTGAGAAATTTCATAGTTGACATTGGAGAAAGACATGCAGTTGTAGGAAGTATGACTTACTGGAATTCCTTGTGTGCATGCTGTTGCAGTTCTCATACATAGCCAAGTTAATATTGAAGACTATGTGCATAGGTACTATAGTGTACATGCATATGCTCAAACTTATCAACCCATGATAACCCCCGTTCCAGATATTACTACATGGGGTGAAAATGAAAATGAGCCTATCCTTTCCCCTAAGAGAAGAATTGCTCCTGGTAAGCCCAAAAAATTAAGGAAGAATACTACTGATAACAAAAACAATGCTACTGCTATACGAAGACACTATGACCAAGCTAAGTGTGGAAATTGTGGAGCATTTGCATCTTACCCCNGGACACAACAAAAAGACAAGCAAAAAGCCTCAAAAATTAGTTAAGCCACTTTTCATGACTGCACTTTATTTAATTATATATTATAGTTGTTAGTTTTTTAATTTACTGACTATTATTTTGTTGTTTCTTTGTCCTTATGATGCAACTAGCGAAGGCAAAGGCGAAGCCAAGGCCACTACAAAAAGGGCACAAGACAAAAATGTGGCTGTGAATAGTGGTAAAGGAACTAGAGCAACTATAAGCAATATTGCTATAAACAATGTGTCTATTGTGGCTAATTCACGAGGTACTGCTGTGGCAAATTCTGGAGGTAAGTGTGGAGCTAGAATTCCAAGAAAAGTTGGAGGTGGAGCTAGAGTTTCATCAAAGGGTGGGAATAAAGGAGGAGGTAGAGGAAGAAGCCGAGGTAGAATCAGTGGTGGAGGCAACATTCTTGGACCAGATGGCTTATCATTTACTGGAGAATCACCAATAAGCAGGGGAAGACGACGGTACATGAGGGGTTTGTACTGCAATAAATTATGGTAGAACTGTTAATCCAATTGGTGGAGCAACTTGTTTTGTTGATCAAACAGTCCAAACTTCATCTTCTCTACAGCTAGCCTACTATTAATCCTAATTTTTTTAAAAAAAAACCTTTTTTTTCTAATCATAGTTCAATATTTGATCATGTAACTAGAAACAAATTGCAAGCTGTATCAAGACAAGCCAGATTTGGGGACATTATGTTCGCATCAATTGCACCTACAGCTGAGAGAGCTAATATTGGAGCTACAAACAACACTATTATACTTTCCAGTCAAGCTTCAAGTAGCATTACCCCAAATTGCAGCGCACCATCTGCTTCAAATTCTGAATATGCAGCTTTCTAGATTATTGCTATAATATTTTTGGGAAACATGTTTGATTTTAGTTTAAATATGGGAAACTTGTTGAACCCAGTATTATGTTTTGGCTATTTTTGTCCTGGAGTGCTTAGTATATTTGAATTGGCAGTTGTGTTGAATTTTATTTTGAATTCCCTGAATGGGATTGATTTATGGAGGCTTTATTGAAAGTTGTTCTCATCAATTTTTACTGTCATTTTTATTATTTTTAAGTGAACTATGTTTGTTTCAGTCAACAATCTCTTCTCATGACACTAATTCTCTTTTTCTTATTGGAAAATTCAACTAAAGAGAATAAAAAACAATGTTTGAGGAGAAAAGAACTTTGCTATGTTTTCCATTGCAATGGCAATAAAATGAATAAAGAGATATTTCATACAAAGAACTACATATATTATACATATATTATACATATATCAAACTCAAACACTAGTACTACACGGACAATGCTTAATACTTGGTTCATTACATTGACCTTGCAAAACACACAATTCAACATAGATGGCTTTTAACTAGAACATCTTAAAAAATCTTTATGACAAATGTGCTAATACAACCCCTACTGCTATTATCCTGAAGACAACAAATATTTTTTTGCAATTCCAGCAGTTGAACTTATCTTCTGCTCCAAATATGTGTGTTTTGGCCCTTGTTTCATCCAATATTTTCTGCAAAAGCTTCTTGCTTTTCTCTATCTCTGCTATTTTACAACTCATCTACTTATTCATACAGGACAAACTTTTATTCAAATAAATTATGAATGGGGCTTTTAAGATCACTCATCTTGTTAAGGGCTGTCGGCAAATTCTCTCTCAAATCAGATGTTTGGCTTGAATCTCCATTTTTTCTAGAAGTTGTTCTTATATCTTTTGACCACTTCATTTAAGAAAGATTTTAACCGGAAATAGAGCCCTAATATTCTACATCTACACTTATGTATATCAGATGAAGATGAAGGGAAAGAAGGGCTTTTATACAGTTAAAAAAGTAAGGACTCTTACCGTCTTTTTATATTTCCAATTCCACTGCCGGCTGTGTTATTGGACTAATTTGCAAAAAGAAATAGAAGATGAAGATAGTTAAGTGCTGAAATTGAAAGTTCAGGGGTAGTTTGCAAACTAAACACAGTTTAAGGGGGTATTTGTTGCAATTAACCCCTAAGTTTATATTGTAAACAACGAAATTTCAGAATAAAGATACATACCTTAATATGTTTCTCCTTAATAAAAGTAAAGGGAAAATCGCCAAAATGGTCCTTAAACTTTTAAAAATAGTCCTCAACTTTTTGTAGAATGGTCCTCCAACTTTTTTAGCCAAGATAGTACTTTCATGTGAAATTTATTAAAAAAAAAAAAAAATTATGGTGACTAAACCATAAAAGGACTTTTGCTAAAAATAAAAGTTAAAGGACTATTCTGGCTAAAAAATAAAAGTTAAAGGACTATTTTGGCTAAAAAAAAAGTTGAAGGACCATTCTGGCTACAAAAAAAGTTGAGAGACTATTTTGGCTAAAGTAAAAAAGTTGAGGGACTATTTTGGCAATTTTCCCTAAAAGTAAATAAAGGTATAACATTATGGATAATTTAATCACTTTTTTATTTATATTACTTCAAGTGATTTTAGGGAGATTAGTCATTTTCTACTTTTATCTCTCTAAGTGACAAAGAAACAATTAGTAGGTACATAAGTATTATAATTGTTTTATAGCTCATATTTTCTTGGAGAAAAGTTAGGGGTAAGATGATGTTCAATTTTAGAGAAAAATTAAAAATAAAATTATTTCAAATCGCGTTAACCCCCTCTAGTCCTATATGTATAAATAGAGAGTCATCTCTAAACAAGATACACATTCTTAGAAACTCTCATAAAGTTACAAAACTTCGCTAAATTTTTCGTCAATTTCTTCAAGACTTCCATAAGTCAAGATTTAAAAAAATCAATGATCAATTTTAGATCAACCTGGAAAGCCCTCGAGTCAAAATTCAAAATCAAGTTGTCAAGCCGTCTCAATGAAGTTGAAGTTTGAGATCAAACCATCAATCTCTTGATCCAATCAAACCTCGATATCAAGCATGAAGACCTCGAGTCAACAATTGAAAAGAAAAAATTTGAGGAGATTCTAGATATTATAACTCGTTCTTTTATGATATAAATAAATTACATTTGCCATTATTTTTTCTTGTATATATCTTGCTAAATTGTATAATTGAAAATTTGTTGTGCACAGGTACATTCTCTTAACTCACTATATTTTTCTTATTATATGCATATTTAGATATTTGGGTTGGTTCTTCTTGCCTAATTAACCGAAGTAATCAGTTGTTTAACTATACATTATTTTGAGACGAAAACACAAAAGTGTCAAAGTTCTAGGTAAGAATAATTGGCTATATTTCTGTCGTTTATTTAAATATGAGATTCAAAACCTTGCGTATTTTTTTTAATATATCAGTGTCTTGGATTAGAATATCATCTTATTTGATAGTGGAGGGTAATGGTAGTTTCTTGGAGGAAAGAGGAGGGAAGAGGTGGTAGGGTAGGAGTAGGGAGAGAATGGAGGGTGGTGATGGTGGCTGGAGAAAGAGAGGAAGGGAAGATGGAGCGGGTAGTGGTGGGTGGCTAGAGGAAGGGGAAATGGATTGGGGTAGTGGGTTGGTTGGGGGTTTCAAATTTAATTTCTAACCCCAATTTTTTATTTTAACATATCTTTTAGTATGATCTCTCTTATAATTTAACTAGAGTTTCATAATCTAATTTTGACTCCCAAATTTTTTTAGTAATAATAATTCAATATAATTTGACGATTTTAACTCTCAAAAAACAAATTATCATTAATACTAATAGCTAAAATAGACAAAGTGACCACTCAAATGCAGTTTAGAAGTTTAATGGCCTTTTCAACCACCCATCATAGTTAGTGACTAAAATAGCAATCGAAACATAGTTTAGTGATCAAATTGATATTTTGCTCTATAATTGCACACAAAACATTAGAGTCCAAATGCAAGAAATCTCAATTACTTCTTTAAACTTCCACGATCTATTACAATAACCATTAATTATTGTTACCATCAAAAGTAGCAAAGTAACAGTAACCACAGCAATCAACTACACCGCCACTAATACGTACTTCTGTAATTCATCATTTCCAATTTTTTCAACGTTTCTCTCCTGATAAAATATTTTTATTAAAAATATGACATCTCTAAAAGGATAAGAGTAAAAGGCCTAAAAGGTCACTCAATTGTACACGAATTATCAATTTGGTCATTGAACTATTTTAGAACTTAAATGGTCACTAATTTTTTAAAAATGCATCTTGGAGATCATTCTGTTTATTTTGTTTGTTAAATGTTCCATTTGACTAGTCACGTGTGGTTTTAAATGGTAAAATTATTGAAAGCAAGAGTTACTCCTATCTTTTCAGTCCAACCTTAAATTTTCCCATCATATTATTGTCAATATTCTTACCAGCACCAAAGTTGCTCCATTCTCTCCCTCTCTCTCAAATACCTGGACACACAACAAATCTTGCCACCAACATAGCTACTTTGCTCCCTTTCCTTCACATACCTGCATACACCACAAACCTCTAATTAATAGCTATCGAAGGTAGGGGGTCAAATCTAGAGGTAGAGATCGGATTCAGGGATTGGCGAGTTCAAATCGAGGTGTTCAGATTAGGGGCTGAAAAGGGAAGGGGAGAGATTCGAAGAAGGGGTGGTCAAATTTAGGGAGGGGGATTCGATTTTGGGCTAGGGGTCGGATTTTGGTTGGGGTGGAACTCTGAAGGGGTCAAATAGGGGTAGCTGAAGACGCGGGAAAGGGTGGTCAGATTTGGAATTGGGAAGTCTCAGATCACATCTGAGATGGTGGTGGTAGCTAAAGATCATCAGGGGTGGTAAGGTGGCAATAGAGGAGGGAAAGAGGGTGTTGGCAAATTGATTGGGGAAGAGGTGTAGTGGCTAGCTGGGAATGGGAAGGGAAGTGGTGGTAGATTGGTTGAGGAAAAGGGATTCTATGGCGTGATTTGGTCATTAAATTGAAGCAGGGATTAATAATGAACAACTTTAAAACAATTGATGCCTGTAGCTCGAATGTTCACATTGCTAATGGTGTGTAGATCACAATCCAGTTCATTATCGATGGATTGCACATGACATGACTCCAAACCCACTGGATTGCACGTGGTTGGAGAACAATGGCTGATGGTGATGCAATGCAATCATTTCCATATTTGGTTCACGCTATATATGAGTTGATCGCAATTTCAGCACTCCAATAAAATTTACGACACAAAATGTATTAAAGAAAGTCTAAAAATTATCATAAAAAGGTATTTGCAGCACTATTGCGGCAAAATACTCTTGTATCACTATAATGCAGCCATCCCAATAGAAAGTTGCAATTTATAGGTTATGCCACAAGTATTTGCAACACATTTGCAGTATATTTTTGGCACAATTTTATTGTGTTCCAAAGTTTCTACGGTGTCTGCAGCACAATTTTGCTATGTCACGAGATTTTTGCGACACAATGCGACACAATTTTTGGCACAATTTTTCTGTGCCGCAAATGTTTAGTGGCACATTTTTATGCATTTGTGACACAATTCCACTGCACCACAAATATTTTGTCAACTCATTTTCGACAATATTCTAATGTCATAAATGTATTTATGGCACTTCTTTTGCAGCACAATAATTATATTAAAATATAAAAGTTGATTTTAGCTATAATCTAAACCAGTAATTTGCATCACGTAACATTTGAAGTTTGTATTAATAGTTTAATTTTTCACAAATTTAGGCTTCCATAATTCACATTATAAACAAAAAATCCATATAAACAAGTAATTACTTCAACAAAAGTCTTCATATGTCGCTTCCCAAAAGTAGTTAAACATAGATTCAACATTTCTTGAGTTTTGTTATATATCTAATCCATGTAGGTGATGCCTGGTTGATGATATACCAAGAACAAGAACTAGTCCTTAGGTCAACATTGGGACTAGTAGTAGCAATTGAGGTGGAAATCTTGATGATGGTGCAGCAAAACTTCATTGCTTTATATCTGTAATTGTTGTTCAACACTGGAGGGACAAATCCGATGAAGAAGCCAACAATCTGCAGATATCAATAAATGAATGAAAAATAAATACTTTAGTACAGATATGTTGATAGTCTGATAAAGAACTATCTTATAATTTAATGAACATAATTAATAACTCAAGTCTTGAACAAATACCACTGCAGTCGTTGAAGGTTCAAATATGGCCTTCAGATTAATGCTTCTAAAAAGCAAACATATTTGCTTCTTAATTTTGTCCAAGAATCATTCAACAAACAAACAGCACAAACCTTCTAAAAGAAGATGACTCCCTCTACGATGATCTTTATCATCTGCAATTAGGTAAACGTAGGCGTCAACAATGTCAAAGTACTAAACCACCTTAATGCAATCAAAGTATGAAATAGTAAAATGTTTATGCGGGTGAGTTCATCACTACCAATATAATGCTCACCTTTTGAAGAGAAGTTCTTTCGCTTATGCTCCTCTACTTCCTCTTGTAGGTTCCTCCTCTGCAGTACATCTTGAGTGTCTTGTCCTTGCTTTCTGGAGTAGAACATAGAAATCAGAATGAAGATTTTCACGCTCAAGATGATAAAAAAGGAAAATAATATGAATTAATTTTGGTTGAAAATGGTCGTAAACAGATTGAAAGCAACAGACTACTAATTTGGTAATGTGAAGATGTAAGGATGAACTATTCAAGATTTCACAATTGTTGGCTGACAAGTGATAAGTAACAGAGATCACATAACGCCTTCACTCCTAACCTTTCTTTCTAAAGAAAAGACATTTACACATACCAATTGGATAACCAAAAGAGGTAAAGCACACAAAGAATCAAAGAACACTGGAAGTGGAAAGGAAATATAAGCCTTCATAGCTAACAATATTTCTAAAGTCAGTCACGGAGAAATTAACCATAAGTTCCAGCTAACGTCACCTTCTGCTGATTACTAGCATATTAACTCGAGACACATCTAGCTTCAAATAAATTGAATGTAATAGAATCAGAACCACTAAAGTTTCGAACACGGATCCTAGTACCATGACCAATCGAACCAATTGCATTTAGAAAGAAGTTAACATCTCAAGTGCCTTTAAAACAGTCTCACTATATTAGTTCAAAATCTACCTAAAATTAAATTTACTGCGAAGTTAGCTGAAAATTTGAAGTTTATGAATAATAGTAATAGTCAATTAAAATTCTACAAATAATTGTAGTAGTAGTTAAGGTCCAGCTACTGCTATCTTCTGCTGATTACTGGCATACACTACAAGAAAAATGAACATTTGTGACTTCAAAATCAAGTCATAAAAAATAAAATACAAGCCACAATCTTTTTATGACCCCTTTGCGACCTTCAAATAAGGGTAACCCTCTACAGCGTCACAAAAATATTTGTGACTTGCAAAAGAAAGTCATACAATTATTTGTGACTTGAAATGATACCTTTTATGACTTGTATTTGGTGGGAATAGAAAGTTATAAAAATATGATTTTTTATGTAATATGAAAAAAGAGTCAACTTTTTATGACATGTATTGCAAGTCACATATTATACTTTTATGACAACAAATTTACAAGTTACAAAAGGTTTTGTGACCCAATTTAGCAAGTCATAAATAAGTTTAAAAATTAGCTTAAACACTAACACCTTTTTATGACTTACACATTTGCAGTATTTGAACAGTTACAAAAACTTGATTTGTTGCATTAGTTTCAATTTTTTTTTACCTATGATTTCCACAATTGCCCTTTTGTCCATTTAACAACATAAAAATTAATAAAATAATAAATGCATTATGCTTTTGTATTAGACTCCAACACACAAACACAAATTAGTTACTCCTATAAGATATCCAAGCCATGATAAAACAAATGAAATGCAAGTTCCTCCAAACAATTTACATGAAAAGGTTACAAGGGTACTAAAATTTATCAAAATACAACAATAATATTTACATTGTTGGGGCCAGTACATAAACCTACCAAATATAGAAATGGAAAGACAAATTTCCAGATCCAAATTGTCAAAATATATTTACATTCCCAAAACTTTATCCTAAAACCTTTCAAAGGCAGAAAAAAGATCATATACTCTCCAGTAACTTCACCCAGAAAATCCCCTCTAGTTATCTCCCTGTACTCTCCATGCCCTTGCCGCTTTAATTCCTGTCGTTTCTCAGCTTTTCAAATTCTTTGAAAGCAAAAACATGGAAGTGAACATGTTAACCATCACAAATAGCAATACAAGAAACTAATTGACCACGTATTTAATAAGACCAAGCATCAAACCTTGAGGGAAGCAATCCTATCAGCATGCAACTTTTCCAGCTCTGGATCTTATTGTAAGCGAAACATGTTAAACAAACACAGACAAGCAGTAAATAAGTATCAGTGACTTGAGCCATAATTTCCTATATGAACCGAGAAAAAGACAGATTAGATACTTGAAATTTCTATACTAATTGAGCAACAACATACAATAGCAATTTTCAGTAGCATTATAGGGGCAAGTTCACAACCTAGAATCTCATACTACTTGAATAAAATTCAGAGGACGATTTTGCACGAATAAGTTCAGCAGTATGCTCATATAATTTCCCGTTGTGATAAAATCAAAGAACTTCAATTATACAAACCCAACCACAACCATAACCACAAACATGCATGCAATCATCACTCACTTTGTCTTGTTTGTAAAACAAGATTAGTTTTGCAGTAAAATAAGCATGTATTCAAGATCATTCAGCTCTTTCTTCTGTTTTTTTTTTATTTTTTTAATCTTATTAGTTCCTTTAGACACATTTTGCAGTGAAAAAAATATATAACAAACCAATAAACCATCAGCTTTATGGGAACAGTATTTCCCTATGTACTACTACATAAAAGACATAGTCTTTCACAATTTATCCATTTTCAGAATTTACCAAAATTCAAACTTTTCAAAGATCAAAAGTACTAAACTTCAAAAATAAACAAAAATTTTTAATAGAAAACTACATAACAATTCGAGTGGCTTGGGTACCAGATTTTTAGATTGGAATTTTTGAAATCTGCTGCATTTAGACACTTGGGTGATCCACTACTAAATCTACAGATTAACATGGGAGCCCAAGATATGGATCTTTAAAACGAGTTTATCAACAAATGCTAAGCTTGTGAATGTGTATGCATGTGTGTGTGTTTGTGTATATGTACATGTGCCGGTGCCTGCATGCATGTAGCTGAATAGACAACTACATAGCAATTCAAGTGGCTTGGGTACCAGTTAAACATGCAGTGGAGAAATTTTTTTTAAGCATGAGGGCGAGATTCAAAGTGATAACTCAAAGCAGTGATGCAAGAATTACAAGGAGGTTTGGTCAGGGATACAGAAAATAAAAAATACACCACTATCAACTTAATCCCCATGCAAACTAAAAAAGGGAATGCATATAACAATTTTGATGGGAGAAGAAAAAAATAAAATAATAAGATTCACTGTGCATTGTGTTTGCAGATATCAACTCAAATATAAGTCAAAACAGCTGCAAATTTTCATGCACAACAGCATAACAGGTGAAAAAAGAAAGATACCTACTCTCTTGAAAAGTTAGAGAATTTCAGTCATGTTTTGTATTGTGTGTAGTGTGTACCTCAAATACAATGTTGGAGTATCCACTATTGAAGAGCAAATTCTTTAGAGCTTTCTTTGTGTCAGCCCGCTTTTGATTGATTGAGCTTTGTTTTTTATATAATCCTGTTGAAATCCACAATGTAAAGAAAATTTAGAACAGTAAAGATCTTGAAGTGAACACCAACTAAAAATAAATGCGAATAAAAGATGTACAAGGGGAAAAATCTTTTAGAGTAAGATTAATGCAACAAAAGTTCACAACAGGGAAAAGTCACGCATCCATGGTGACATTAATTACTGAAATTTCGGAACTGAAACAGGTGTAGATAATTTCTTCAAGCTGGATACATCGAATAATTCCATATATCTCTGTCAGATACTCTGGATTTGTCAACAGCAAACCTCTGGTACTCGTCAAAAATTGAAGTTAGGCACTATTTTTGAAGTTTTCTGAAGCATCCCACAAGACATCCAGTTAGGTGCTGCAAGTATTAGTTGATCTAAGATCAATGACTATGCACTTATAAGAGGAAAAGCAAAAGGGCAAGACATGAAAGGATGAATATACCTTCCATCGTTTGCAATGGATTAGGAGGGGCCGGTAGATGATTCTTTTCATCTACGTAACATTCCAAAGACATGTTAGACTATTATCATGCAAACAAGCAAAGGCTCTGTACTAAGAGAGAATTCAACATTGATTTTTATGTACCTAAGACGACTTCTAATGCTTCACAAATAAAATCCTCTGAGATGTTAACAAATGGTCCCTGTACATAGAATTGTTAATTCTTCAGAACAGATTCCAGATTCACCATAGAAACAGACATCTAGCACTTCACAGAGAATTCTCAAGATATTCCACTTTACTAGAAAAATAGCAAAGCCAAAGGAACACATTATAACGTTAGAATCCTACAAGATGGCTCATTCTCGATGCTAAGCTCTCTAAATCCCATCACTGTAATGCACCCCGTGAAATGATCTATACCTTATTGGACGTGATAATTAATATTTGAGTCTGTCAACATTGTTCAATTTCACGTCCGAGAGGTGGCGATGGTACCGGGTCAGGCCGTGATTGCCTGTCACGGCCTGGCTGGACGGGCTGGAAAATGGATAGTTAGAGCCCGTAACCTTTCTGGCTAGGCCCACAGTGGGCTAGGGCGGGCTAGCCCACGAACTAACCACAGACTGGTCCTTCAATTTAAGTTCTTGATTAAATTTTAAAAATATTTTTTCGAAAAATTTACATGTTTACTTATTAATTATTATTTTAAAATTAATAACTTATTAATTGTTCGAATTTCTACCTATTAGTTAATAGTACTTTATTAATCAAAATTGATACTTATATATTAGACCAAGTTATTACTAATAAAAGTTCAAAATCCAAACTAATACTTATTATTCGAAACTAAAGTTTTTAATTAATATTCAAAAATCAAAGTTAAAAATTAGTTATTAGTATTTTATTATTACAAATTATTACTTATTTGACCAAGTTATTTCTTGGTTATATAAGTCAATACTTATTATTTGTTAATCACAAAGTAAAAAATATTTAATTCAGAAAAAAAAAAATCACCTTGAGATGGTGGAGGGTTTGACATAGACTCCTACCATCTAGATTGTATATTAATATTATAAAAAATAGTACAAGGAGGGGGACATTGAACCTTACCTCCAAATCATTACAAGTTGTAAAACTAATCTAAGAATTTAAATAAAATTAATAAGCTATTTATTACATACATAAGGAGGGGGACATAGAACATTACATCCAAACAAAAAATTATTAAATATTAAAATCTTATGTATACTATATATCAATTTGGTGAACTACTACTACCTTCATCTTCGTCGATATCTTGTATCATTAATCTTTGTTTTCTTTCTTTAGCGTCTAACCAACCCTTTAAGCACATCAACATTTCCAAAGTTGCAGGTGTCATTCGAGCCCTTCTATCATTAAAACTCTTCCACTTATACTAAAAGCACTTTTTGATGCAACTGTAGAAAATGGAATTGTTAACAAATCCCTAACAATTTGAGATATAATAGGATATTGACATTTATGCTTTCACCACTAGGAAAGAATATCAAAATTGGGATTGAACGTCGTCTCCTGTATATAGTGTATTGGATCACTTAAATATTGAGTTATTTCATTAGTATTTTCAATTCTCGATCTTTTCGAAACAAAGAGTAGTTGGCGAGGATCAAAATGTGTTCTAACATTTATATGAGGCATAGCATATTGTGAATATGATGTAGATGAACTAGAAGATGCACCTTGTTGCGTGGGAGAGTTTTGTTTGTAAATTTCATATAATTTATCAAAAGTTGTTTTAGTAGTTTCTATGAGTAACTGTTTGTTTATGATATTTGTGACACTATGATTATTAAAATATTCAATGAAAGTATTTAACTTATACAATTTATTACGTGGATCAATAACACATGTCAAATAATACAACAATAGAATATTTTCATAATACTTGTCAAATTTTTCTTCCATTGCGCTAATCATATCATCAAAAAACTCATTCCTTTTATGATTAAAAAAAATAACTTTAATAACACTTAGTTCAGATAAAACAGCATGAGAGAAAGATCTATAAGTAGTGGAGAACAAGTTTGTAGCCTATATTCAAATTGCTTTAAAATTTCTACTATTGTTTTAACTCGATTAAAAGCCTTCTCGCCCAAATAAGTTGCATTAACTGAACCAATGTGCTCGTTGTAAAATGCGAACAGTAATTTTTCATAATCAAAAGTTTTTGATAACATATGACAAGTAGAATTCCACCTAGTGGGTACATCTATTGAAAAATGTTTAGGTTTCATGCCATTTTCTAAACAAAGTCGTTTGAAATCTTATTAATGAGCAGTAGATGAACAGATAAAACAAATAACACTTCTAATTGGACTAATAATATCTTCAACTATTTTTAAACCATCTTGAATAGAAATATTAAGTACATGACATGCACATGTATTATAAAATAATTCACCACCTAAAATAGGTTGGAAAACATCTTTTAACATAGGCATGCTTGCAGTATTATTTGAGCCATTATCAAAAGAAATGGATATAACTTTTTCAAACAAACCATATTCACGGGCTCAATTAGAAATCAATCTTGTCGTAATTTAGAGGGTACTGTGAGGGTGTTCAAAAATTTGAAAACTAATAAGTCGCTTTTGTAAATATCAATCTACATCTATCCAATGTGTAGTGATACAAAAATAATTTTCATTTGTGATTGTTTTCCAAGAATCGGCAGTAAAGGCAACTTTATAATTAGTCGATGCAATAGTAGCTATCAATTCATTTTTCTTTTCCTTATACATTCTTTTAATATCACTTCTCAAAGTACGTCTAGCAACCTTTTTAAATTGTTGTTCATCTAGATTCATGCATGTAGTGTTCTAAATTGGAACTTTGACTCAAAATAAAAGGCAATCAATCTCTAACTATATTGGAACTTTGACTCAAAATAAAAGGCAATTCACCTCTAACTATCCATTTAGCCATTTCCTCTCTATGTTTTTCATGTGAATATTTAAAATTCCTCGTTACCATATCTTGTGTGGTGTGAATTTATGTTTGAACCATTTTTTATTTTTCTTTAGCTTCACTATATTTTTACTTAATGTGCCTATTAAGTGTTCCGGTTCCCTCCCCTTTTTGTGCTTGAATGATATAGGTAGAACACATAATTTACAAGTAGCAGTTTTATTTTCTTCATTTCTTTCAAAAAATTCCCAAACGAAACTTTTCGTTTTAGTAGTAGTGGGTTGTTTACTAGGTGCTTGTTCATTTTGGTTATCTATATCATCTAAATCAACGAATATTGTAGGACCATCTAGTAGGGTGTGGGGTGCTTGTGATCCTTGTTCCATTTTCTTGTAATAGAAAAAATTTTTAAATAAAGAAACAAATAAAGTGGTAATATGAAAACTAAATATGGAAGCTACTAAATTTTCAATTAAAAGAATATAACAAAACAATAATAAAGAAAAAAAATAAAAGAGTTGATAAAGACAATTAATAAATTAAAAAGTATGAAAAAACCAACTTGAAAATTAAATGTTGAATTTCAATTTCTACATTGAGTACTTGAACTCCACTTGAGCACTTCAAGCACTTCACTACTTAAATTTTGGATAAATATCCAAATCTTCAATTGAGCTCTCAAATTAAGATAATTTTAAATTTCTAAAAGAGTATATA
This sequence comes from Cinchona pubescens, assembly GCA_025175665.1. Taxonomy (NCBI): domain Eukaryota; kingdom Viridiplantae; phylum Streptophyta; class Magnoliopsida; order Gentianales; family Rubiaceae; genus Cinchona; species Cinchona pubescens. Next base: position 21,910 of record JANKKI010000361.1, on the reverse strand, counting down.
TTATAATTTAAGTAGTATGAAAGAAATTAAAATAGCACTTGGAGATAGAATTAGAGAGTAGAAAGAACAAATAAGAAAAAGTAGAGAGAAATTGTTGTGTGATTTGTTGGAAAACTTGTGTGGTATTTATAGAAAAAATTTTCCAACATTACCCCCGAAAACTAGCCGTTTTATAGCTGTTGAGGGGTAAAACTATCATTAATTGCATTTTTTTTTAAAAATTCAACGATCGGCCCGACGAGTTTGGCATACGGGTGTCCAACGGTCGACCCGTTGACCTGCCAAACCGTTGAGCGCAGGCTGGTCACGGGCCAATGTCCGAGACGGGCCGCGGGCCGACATTAGTGGCCCAGCTCCCGGTCCCGGGCCTAGCCCGGCCCACTGCCACCTCTATTAGTAAGGTCATAAGAGAGAAAATTATCTCCCATGCAAACTACACAGTATAAAAAAAAGTTGTTAATGTCAATATCCAAGCCAATACAGTATCAATTATCTCCCATGCATCAGACACATAATTTAGACCAAACAGAAGTAAAATTCTCACTAAATATTCTCCCCGATAAACTTCAAATCATGCAATTATATTCTAGGAAAATAGAAGTAAACAAATTCATTATCACCCACTGAATATGAAGATAATAACATTTCATGATTCGTAAATCACAAGGCAATTGATGTCAATTCCTTCGGAGGAAAGAGGGAGATATGAGTAGTAGGGAAAAGTAAATACATTGATGGTATTAACTTCTAGGCTATGCCTTGGACAAGTGACTTGAGAAATAAGTATAACAAGAGCACAAGGCTCCAACTTAGAATTGTGTTAAGTGAGCAACTTATAGTTACAAAATAGTCCACCCTTGCCTCAAGGCACAAGTTCAACAAAATATTCGGTTGATTGAGTCCATTAGTTTCACCAGTTAATATATCATCCAAGGATGAGAGAGGAACATGTAAACCAAGAAGATATATCATTTTAGATCCCACTTAAAACATAACTTCAAGTGGTTGAAGCCAACTGATGTTAAAAGAGACACATTAAATTATTTACCAGACACTTAAATAAGCTAGACCTAGATCAGGTTCCATGAGGTAATAGTAACACCTAGTAAATAGACTTCAAAAATAGAACATAATATATATCTCAAATAGCAAAAAATAATAAAAATCCGATTGTCCACCTCAAACCATCTACTTGACTAACTTATGTGCGAAGATCTCAAATAAGACAGGAGAAGAATACTTCTTAAGAACTTAACCTCCATACGACTCTACTAGTAGCTTCTTCTCTTGTTTCTTTTAATCAAAGAAGTTTAGCTCCTAAAAACCTTGTATTTTCTTATTTTTTTTAGACAAAAAATCTTATTCCGATTTGTAATTTCTAAACCGATAAATCATCTTATTAACACTAGGAGCATGCTTTCTTCAAATGAAATTTATAGGGAAACAAAGGTGTACACCAATATTGGAAAAATGAAAAATAACAATAATCCAGATAATTCAATCTAATAATCAAATAACTCAAAACTACTCCATCTACTTTCCAGATAATTCAAAATCAAACCTTTGATCATTCAATGCCGAACTAAAAAGGCCAAATTCCGTTCGCTTTCAAAAACTCTGCATTGGCCATAGTATACGGCTCCAGACACAAGTACCTACAAATACAGGCACAGCCAAATTATTAAAAAAGTTCAAAATTCAATAAAAACAAAAATTGGTACCCACATAATTGAACGGAGGCCTAAGGTTCATAAGAAGGAGAAGTTATCAAAATCAGGAAAAACGGACCGGTAAATGCCATACTAAACCATGGAAAATTTCAGTGGCTGGGCGAGAAGATCATCCGCAGAAATGGCAGCTTCAGAAGAACCGTTTCCCGGCAGCGACTTATTGACAGAGAAAAAAAGACGCTGCAGCTTCGATCGGTCGATCGCAGTCGTAGGGTTATACAATCTCATTGCTTATCGGCAAAGAAAGGAGCAATTTTTTATTTATACAACATAATGAATATTCGTATATTATAGTTTTATCAATATAAAAGTAGATTCTAGAATTTGGGGATGGAATTCAGAGGAGGATTTTTGGAGTGGGTAAAAAGTGAAGACTGCATTTTTTTAAGGAGGCATGATAGGAATAGCTATATAGAAAGGCCTCTTTTCTTTACTTTTACAACTTTTTTGGTTCTTTGTATTGGGCCAAGGACTGGACAGTTATCTTTGACTGTTCATAGATCGGTCCATATGTAAATGAGAACTACTCAAACCAATCTACATGAAAGAAATGAATCCTATATGTCCATTATTAGGACAAAATGGGTTTGCTGACGAAACACGTGATCAGTAAGCAGTTTTTTTTTTTTTTTTTTTTTGGTGAAAGGAGCAAGAAACTTTATATTCATTGAACTTTCTCTAGTAGTGTTCATAAGCAGACATTTTACAAGCTCATCATTATTAGACACAAATAGACTCTATTAAGTTGTTAGTCATAAATACTACTCCTTATGTGACTCATAATTTATGGTCATAAAAGACTTATGTTTGTGATTATCACCATTATGCAAGTTACAAAAATTATCTTTATATGACTTGTAAATTATGGTCATAAAAAATTTATATTTGTGATAATCAAAATAATACAAGTCACAAATGTTAAATTTTTTTGTAGTGATATTCACTGAAGACACATCCCGTTTCAAATAAACTGAATGTAACAGAATCAAAACCACTAGAGTTTCAAACACGGATCCTAATATCATGACCAATCAAACCAATTACTCTTACAAAGAAGTCAACATCTCAAGTAGGCCTGTCAATGGGTTTGGTTTAGACCCGGATACTCGATCCAGACCCGTTTATCCGGGTCTTTTAAGATGACAAATTCTGATTACTCGGATCCGAATCGAACCCGTTTAGTTATTATAATAAACGGGTCGGATCTGGATCTTGGTATTTCGATCCGATTAAAATATTTAATAATCCTATAATAAAATTATTATATATTAGTGTTATTTTATATGTATATATACATATATGTTGTGTAAATTGCCCATATAATTTATATTTAATATAAAATACATGCATAAATATTAATTATAAACTCAATACTTTTGTATAATTAAAGAAAAGAAAAGAAAAGAAAATTTGATAAATCATAATAGTTTTACATATAATTTTAAAAAAAATTATTAAGATCCGGATCCGGATCCGGATACGGATCTACTTTTGTAGACCCGTTCGGATCCGGATTCGGAACTAGTAATATTAATCGGATCCAGAGTCTGGATATGATTAATATTACTAGTTCTAATCTCATCCGGATACGGATCTACTTTTGTAGACCCGTTCGGATCCGGATCCGGAACTAGTAATATTAATCGGATCCTAGTCTAGATATGCCGGATCCGATACGTTTACAGCCCTAATCTCAAGTGCCTTTAAAACAGTCTCACTATATAGTTAGTTCAAAATTTACCTAAAATTAAATTTACTGCAGAGTTAGCTGTTAGAAAAATTTGAATCTATGAATAATACTAATAGTCAATTCAAAATCTACAAATAATAGTAGTAGTAGTTAGTTTTTAGCTAACTAAGGTTAGGTTACAGATAAATTTCATGCTTTTTGGCAGATTAAGGAGCCAAACCAATACTAGGGCCAATCATTTTAATAGGTACTTTTGGATCTGAACGGAATCTATATGGCAAGACAGCACAAATAGAATCGGGTGCAACAAGGATTAATCAATTTACAAACTAACAGACAAAACTTTGTGTGACATAAGCTTATCATTTCTTGCCTTGAAGATAACATTGGACATATTTTAACCTCACTAGTAAGACGAGAGATGTAATGACCTTTTCTCCATTTGCTTACCTTTGTTTAGCATTTAAACAACAGGTACTACGAGTAAATATTTGAAACTTGATTGTCCTTTCATTTTTATTTTAAAGGTCAACAAGTATTTATACATCTCAATTACTACATTCTTAGGACATTTTTATTTCACAAATACATGAATGACCTTCTGTTGAGCAAAGAAGTAACAACCTTGGGATGGTCCTTCCCAAAACTTCTACATTTAAACAATATTGATGCATGAGGAATTAATATCCATTATGTGAGATGCAACAGATTAACTCCACATAAATTAGGTGCTCTAATCTCAACAAAACAAGAAAAGGAATAAAATTCTAATATTAAGTTTGCACAAACAGATGCAATACCTAATAAATAGATGCCTTACTATGATGTATTGGTCTAGTTTTGCATAGCTATCGCTCCAACAAAAACAACAAGAAGATAAGCCATTTGAAGAAGGAAACCAGAAATCCAAAACACCTGCTAGATTTCAATCAGTAGAACAGAAAAAGCAAAGCATACTAAAATCTTGACCCAAAATTTGCTCAACTCTGTTAGAAAATTAACCCTCTCTAGGCCCAATCGACTATAAAATATCAAATACCATATCTTGACTCCAGCAATATCAAGAATATCCAACAAAAATTAAGCATTGTTCTAACATGACATCACATTTGAGTTAGTATCTCACTGATAAGAAACAAGTACCTAAATCTTTCAGGCAAACATTAAGAAAGAGAAGCGGACTATCCAAGGTTGTCCATGTCCAAAATTTTAGACTATCATTCTCATTAATTTGTGTCGAGCTCCAAATCGATACTTAAGAATGGACTATGGTGTCAGTTTGCACATTAATTTTGGTTACTTCTCAAAAGAGTGCTAAATATGTTAGTCACAAATATATATTACCTGGCACTTATCTCTGGAGAATGAACTAGTGTATGAACAGGAGTCTCCATTTCCAATTTCCTAAACCTTGTAGTTATGAGCAGGATCTCAAGAAATTAGTGCATTATGCCTCATTTATTTTCTTGGATATCATATGTGAATGTTGACTAATCAAATTGATTAGGCCCTAATTTTTAGGGATATAAATAAGACTGATATTTTGGGATATGAATAAGGATAAATTAATTAGAGGACTAGGACAAATTGTATATTTTCTATACATATACTTTTCTAGTTAGGCTGCATTTTTTGTGTATAAATACTACCTTGTACATTGTTTGTAAATATATAAGAAAGAGAAGGAATATAATTTTGACACATAATTTCATCTTCTCCAAAAATTCTTCATGGTGTCAGAGTTTATACTCTGATTATTAGAGAAATCCTTGGCTTGAAAAGATCTAAGAGCCCTTTAAACCTCACAATTACTTCCAAAAAACCTCTTCATTGATGATCGGTTCAATTTATGCTGGCACTTTGGGTAGTCCAGATTTTTTAATTCCTTTGTATTTGCATTTCAATTACTGAATTTTTAGGCACTTCAGTTGTTGGCGCCATTTGCTATTTTTTAAGATGTCAGAGTTACTCTTTTTTTTTAATAACGCTTCACGGCAATTCAGCCCGATAAAGCTTGATGGAACAAATTATCTTGCACTGTCAAGGTCTTGTGTGTTATTCATCAAAGTTAGAGGATTGTAGGGTCATGTTACCAGAGATAAACGGAAATCAGATGACACTAATAAGAGCCATCCCACCTATAATCAGCGGGAATCAGAGAATTCTCTTATTATGTCATGTCTCATCAACTCCATGTAACCAAAAATTACTAAAGCATATTTATTTCTTGATATTGCACCAAAGATATGGAATGCAGCATCTCTCACCTACTCACAAATGGGTAATATGCCCAAATTTGTCAAATTCATAACAAAGTGCATGGCACAAAGCAAGGTGAGATTACCATTTTTGAATACTTTTCATAACTATGTGGCCTATGGTAAGAGCTTGATTTTTATCAAAACTTCCAAGCAGACTATGCTGGGATGTAGTCAAGTTTCAAAATTTGGTAGAAAATAAATGGATCTACGATTTTCTTGCTGGTTTAAACAATGAATATGATCAAATAAGGGTTCAAGTTCTAGGTAAAGATCCTTTTCCTTCCTGAAACAATCATACTCTGTCCAACAAGAAGAGAGTAGGCGAAATGCCATGCTTTACATAGCACTAGTTGAAAAAGCTAGATTGACAACAAAAATACTAATTTGTTGCATGAGCAATTAATAGCCACTAGTCCTACTTTTGATAAAGACCATCTGCATTGTGATTATTGTGGAAGGCCACAACACACCAAGAAGACTTGTTGGAAATTATATGGTCGGCCTACTAGAGGTCGTGGAGGAAAACAGGTAAACTCAACAAGGACCTAAGCAAATTTATCAGAGGCAATGGAGCCATCCAAGGAGACAATTTCCACTGTGATCCTTTCTAATGACGGCATACAGAATTTCAGGCGTCTTTTGTCTCAACTAGACTCTTCTTCCACTACAATCGCAACTTCCAACTTTGTGGAATAATGTAATACTGCTACCTTGATAATAATTCTTGGATTATAGATTTTGGAGCAAATAGACACATGACAAGTTCTTCTAAAAGATTTCTTACCTACTCTCCATGCCTAAACAAAGACAGTGTTCAAATAGCATATGGCTCCTTTACCTCTATATCTAAAACAAGTTCTATTGACTGTACTCCCAATATTAATGATAGAGCTATCCTCAGTACTTTACATTCCTCATTTTCCTGTTAATATTTTATCTATCAATTACATTACCAAAAATCTTAACTGTAAAGTTGAATTTTTTTCCCTCTTGATATCTCAATCATTGTGTCTTTCAGGACCTTCAAACAGGAAAGAGTATTAGACTGCAAGATGGCTTATACTTTTTGGAAAGAAGTCACAACCCTATTTCTAGTACATGTCAAGCTTTTCTTGGTGAAAACAATAATTCCAACCAAGAAATAGTTCTGTGGCATAGATGGTTAGGACATCCATCCTTTTTTGTTTTAGAAAAATTATATCCAAATTTGTTTACAAAAACTTAGTTTGATTCTCTATGTTGTGATGCCTGTGAGTATGCTAAACATACTGAAAACTCCTATCTTTTGAGTAATAATAAGAGTATGATTCCTTTCATGACTATCCATTCTGATATATGGTGGCCTACTCAGAATTGTTCAATATCTAGTAATCGATGGTTTGCCACTTTTATTGATTGTTGTACTAGATTAACTTGGGTTTGTTTGATAAAAGCAATGAGTGATGTGTTTTCTTACTTTCAATCCTTTCATGTTAAAATTCTGAGAACAAATAATAGAATAGAATACACGGAGGGTGGGTTTCGTAGTTATCTGGAGTTCAACGAAATAATACATCAAACTAGTTGTCCTTACACTAATGCACAAAACGGTGTTGCTGAGCGAAAAAATAGAGATCTATTGGAAATTTTTCGATCCCTTATGTTCATCATAACTCTCCCAAAACATTATTGGAGAGATGCAATTTTTATGTTTATCATATCTCATTCATAGAGTGCCTCTAAAAGCCCTTTAAAACTCCTTCAGTGGTATTGTAAGGTAAAAATTCCAACACTGTTCCTCCAAAGATGTTTGGGTGTGCCTGTTTTGTCTATATTAGGAATGCTGGAAAGTTGGAACCTCAGGCCCTTAAATGTGTGTTTGTGGGGTATTCTTCAACTCAAAAGGGTTAGAAGGAAACCATGTGAGGAAACCATTCAATAGGTATTTCTAGACAAGGAAACCTTGGAGGAAAACTTGAAATAATTAGCCAAGAAGGACCATACAACAACTACTTCAGCCATTGACACCCTTGAGGACAAGAGTAATTTAAAGGGGGAGATTTGCCATGGGAGTAATTCTTTGAGTAAAAGATTTGAATTAGGTGCTCAATGTGAACTAGAGAAGGATGTGCTACAATATATAATAGATTCATTGTTTATGGATGAAGATTTTCTATTTAGAGATGAGTTTGAGGCTCAAATAGATAGTAATGATGAGAGGAATGACAGATCTGAGGTTTTACTTGAAATCTAGTAGTTTACCATGTCAGAAAAGAAGAGAAACAATGAAATTCTGGAATTTGAAATTAAAGAAGATCAAATGTTGGATGAAGCAACTCAAGATCAAAACCTTTACCCAATTGTATTTGGTAAGATATTTTTTGATATTGCATTTGATTCTAGGGGTGTTTACCAATGCTACAAGAAATGGCAGATAAAAATTGAAGTTGCTAAATACAACCATGGGGTGAGATTTCAGAAGATTAAATGGAAGCTTACCAAGTCTATGGTGAAGTAATTTAAGCATGTTCCAACTATGGTCTGCATCACTGAGCCATGGTGGGGAGTTTGTCTTGTCCATTTTACTTGGGAGGAGTTGAAAAAAATCTATTAGAAGTTAGGACAACTACCATTGGAAAAGTCTTTGTTTGGATTAATGAGGTAGTTTCAAGAAGAAAAGAACCTTATGAAGAGCCTATTGCAAAGTTGCTTTGCACTATTTTCATGATTGCTAATGAGAAATGTAGCATGACTGAACTAATTGCATTACAGAGGGTTGAACTTTCACATTGGAAGAAAACTATATCTTTTGTTTGTCGATTAAATTAAATTATTCTAAGGTATCTACCGAACCTATTAACTCTGTTTGTGTCGAGTTTTTCTTAGCATAGTTGGTCCTAAGCCCAGGTAAAGGAGGAGGGTTGCGTTAGGTCGACTGCCAATGTGTAAAACTTTGTCAATCTTATAAGATGAACCTACTACGATATTGCGCTAATACTAGGGCGTTAGGGTTGGTGCATGACAGAGTGCAATGGCATAGCATGATTCATACAGCCGACCCTACTTAGTGGGAATAAGGCTTAGTTTGTTTATCTAGCAAACTTATTCAAATTGCAGCAGTGATTTACTACCCAGGAAAAAGTATAAGAATTGCAAAATCAGGTAATCATTATTCTACCCCACTTGTATAAGTCATGGTTCATCTCAATCTGGATTATTAGCCAGAGAAAGGAAATTGTTAATTTAGTGAAGATGATTATATTTGTTAAATTTTATTATGCTAAAGTATGAAAAGGCACCATGCTAAAAGTTCAATTTACACCTCAATTTTGACCTTGATTCTTATAGAATTTGAGAAAACTCAAAACAAAAAAGTTGTAGATCTCTTTTTTAGCTTTCCAATGCATTTTGAATCAACTCGATCAAAGTTTGGATGACAAAGTTATACTCTAAAATACAATATAGTGTCTAAATTTGCTCCTCACTAGTGTACATTTTCCATCCTTATGATTTTTCTCCAATCTTTTGATCCTTTTTGGTGCCTTTTTCATTCCAAACCTACACAAACTAAAAACAAAACAATTAAGCTCATAATTAACTCAAATATTTCTTGCATCACATGAAAACATAGTAAATGATACATAAAATATAAGACATTTATGAGCTTATCAATTGTTCATGCTTCATGACCCAGTCATCTCAAATGACCCTCAAGGTGACCATTATCCGTTTCTTCTTTAATCAGTGTAGGAGTCCCTTAAATTGCACCCACCAACTTACTTGTTAGTTTGGAAATTGGTTTGATAATCACTGTATGGATTCATCTTAGTGCTCGATGGTGCACATTATCTCCTCCATATAGGCAATTATCCTCCTTTCCAAACTTGTAGTAGCATGTTCTTCTTGAGTTGGTGTAGCTTTCTAACAAGTATAGTATAGTGCGTCCCGGTATAGTATGAATAGCTCCATAACCCATTGTCCGATTCATGAAAACTGCTTGAGTTTGACTAACAAATGTCTGCGATACTCCATATTTCTTGCATCACATGAAAACACAGTAAATGATACATAAAATATAAGACATTTATGAGCTTATCAATTGTTCATGCTTCATGACCCAGTCATCTCAAATGACCCTCAAGGTGACCATTATCCCCTTCTTCTTTAATTAGTGTAGGAGTCTCTTAAATTGCACCCACCAACTTACTTGTTAGTTCAGAAATTGGTTTGATAATCACTGTATGGATTCATCTTAGTGCTCGATGGTGCACATTATCTCCTCCATATAGGCAATTATCCTCCTTTCCAAACTTGTAGTAGCATGTTCTTCTTGAGTTGGTGTAGCTTTCTAACAAGTATAGTATAGTGCGTCCCGGTATGAGTAGCTCCATAACCCATTAACCGATTCATGGAAACTGCTTGAGTTTGACTAACAAATGTCTGGGATACTCCATGTACGATTGAGATTTACTGTGCTTTAGGGATTTCTCTCGATTCTTGAACCTTTCTGTTGATTCTTACATATAAGTTCCAAACTATTCCACCAAGGTCATCAAGATACCTTGAGTTTGTCCATATGTAGGCCATGGTATGTAGGAAAAGAATAATGATGGACTTGGTAGCTCGGAAAAGAATTTGAATAGTCTAACCATCCCATTTGATAATCACAAGGATGAGAATTGCATTGGTGTGCACATTCCCAATTAGCATGGTTACCTACACAAGATTCACAAGATAAACCATTAAAAGGAATCGAATTTGGACGAGAACAGTCGAATTCTTATTGTAAGGATGCTAATTGAATTGACATCTTATCCTGACGAATCTTGAATTTTTCTATTTTTTGAATCGGGATTGCATCCAATACGTTATAAGAATCATGATCGTTAGTCATGCCTCCACAATCACCAGGATGATATTATCTTTGGTATGATTGATTCCAAGTCATGTTTTGCATGTTCTTATAAGACTAACACAAAAATAAAATACAAAACAAAACAAGTACTAACACAAAAACATGCAAAAAAGAAAAATGGGAGAATTTATACTATAGCTAGCCTAAACTATCCACTAGGAAGAGAAAATCTTTTTGCGTTTTTCCAATAAAAGAGCACAACTCATGAAAAATGAAAATCTATTTTTTTTTTCTAAATATCAAAAACACACAATGACACCAGTACAAATGAGACCTAATTTAGACTTCAAAGTAATATTCTTGCTGAATTATACCAATATTGCCAAAGAACCAATCCCCGACAATGGCACAAAAAACTTGACACGTTGAGTATCTCGTTAAAAAATTTAGAATCACCTATCTCTATTATTAACTAGATAATGCGGTGCAAGTGTACGGGTCAAATAGTCTATAGTGGAAGTAGGGGTTGAACCCACAAAATTGGTTTAGCAAGTACAGATTATTTTTTTTAATGCTATTTAAAGAATAAATTACAGATGAGAGATTTAATTAAACATAGAAGTAAAGACTTTAAATAATAGAAACAATGGATTAGGGTTAAGACAAGTCAATTCCCGATTTTGATTAATTCATTCAATTAATTGGTCTAATTATAAATAATAGAGATTCTATTTCTGTGTTTCAACCCAATTCCGAAGAAATCGGTAATTGGATCCTATCAAATTAATTAACTAGGGTTCGAGAATCCATCTCCAACCTACCTAACCAAGGTTCGAGAATCAATCTCCAACCTACCTAACCAATTTGAGTCATTAACCTACTGGAATTCGAGTTTCTTTCCGGAAACACTTGGCGAATTAACTAATTAATTCCGTCAACCAGAACTTGAATAATTAGCTAAAGAATTTAACATTGGTCTGTGACTGAGGTTGAAAAACCTTATTCCCTCAACCAACCTAACCAACTCTAGAGGTGATTAATCTCCAAATTTGTCTATTTATGTTAATTATTAGCATATTACTATGATTTTCCAAGTTGATGATCAAATTAATCGTAACCTAATGAAAATCAGCATCATCCAACCTTAATCCATAACAAATTAGAAGAGAACATTGAAAGCAAATAAATTAGTCTAAGCATTAATCTAAGAAAGCAATAAAAGAAAGCGTTGATTGAAAAGAAACGATAAAAAAGTGCTGCAACTGAAATTAAATAACATAATAAAGGTTTAGAATTCTTCTCTAATGAAGAATCACAAGTTTTAGGTCTAAAGTTGTCAATCTTGATTCTTCTCTTTAACTCTTTTAGGAAAAGTAAGAAAGGCCTAGTCTAATTTGCAGCTCCCAAGGAGAAAACTGAATTAGTACGTGGTTTTGAGGTCCTAAAGACCCTTATTTATAGTTTCTAAGTGTTACAATGTGTAGAGCTCTGAAAAAGGTTCGAAACGCACTCTTACAGGCCCAAAACAAATACCTGAAACTCTAAATATCATCACAATCGCGTAGAAGGCCTCTCCAGCTGCCCCAATCACTGTCAGCCATTATTTTACCTTCAAACACCCGCTGAGAGCGGGTATAATGCTTCTGTTTTCGTAGTTGGCAGTGGCTAATTTGGCCTTGGTAGCGAATGGCCCTTCATAGCTTGTGCAAATTTTCCGTTTTGTCTCTAAAATTATCGTTCGACATTCGATTGAGGCACCGTATGTTCCTACACAACCGTAGAACAATAACACACATTAATATCTATAATTTAACTCAAAAGTAACACTTAATACTTACTAAACTACAAACAAGAGGCACACAAGAACGTACGATAAGAATTAGGTAAACAATCTAAACACAACCCAAAACACACAAATACATAAATATAATTTAAACAATATAAAATAAACACTAAAATACCAAACAAACATATATTATCACACATTAACACACTGAAACAAAAATCCACAAAAACGAACACATATAATATAAAATTGTAGAAACTAGTGCAAAAATCGTATGCAATGACAACAACTCTAATTTTAGAGTTGTCAGAACACAGTCCTATCCATGTTGTATTAATTAAATTTATTGCCCACTATTCTTTTTCTTGATTCGTTGACTTTTTCTTCTTGATGTACAAAGTTGAATAATTGTAGCTTTGGTCTGTTCCTTTTTGCTGAATACAAGATATCCCTAAATCCTGTAATTTGTCTAAGTTATTGCACATGTGTTTAGATTCTATAAACAAGTATTGAGATTACTTCAATGTTTCCATTGAAATTTGAAAGAATTTGGTATTATTAGTAATCTTTGGTTTATATTCTCTTTCTTTGGTTATGCACCTCCGCATGCTATTCTCTGGCCATGACCTCACTGATTATCTGATGAAAATCCTCAAGAAAACTGGTTACTCTTTCATTACCACTATTGAGCTGGAAATTGTTAGGGATGTCATGGAGAAGCTAGCATATGTTGCTCTTGATTATGAGAATGAACTAAAAATTGCCAGACTAGCTCAGCCATTGAGTAGAGCTATGAGTTACCTGATGAGCAGATAATCGCAATTGGAGCTCGGCACTTTCGTTGTCCTGAAGTAAGACAGTTCTTCTTTAGTAGCCTTCTTTGATTTGAATGGAACTGTTGGTATTCATGAGACAACATAAAACTCTCTAATATGTAATGAAGTGTGATGTCAATATTAGGAAGGATCTTTATGGAAACTTTATTCTTAGTGGTGGTACCACTATGTTCCTTTGCATTTCTGACAAAATGGGCAAGGAAATCACTACACTTGCCCCCAGTAGCATGAAGATAGAGGTGGTTGCTCCACCCTAGAGAAACTAGAGTGTCTAGATTGGAGGCTCCAGTTTAGCATCCTTCATCACCTTCCGGCAGGTATATATGATGGTTACAATGACACTGATCTGCTGATATCTTTCAATTTCTATGATACATTAGAGCCTTTTATACGTATTACTTGATTTGTATCACTTTGAATACAGATGTGGATTGTAAAAGCTGAGTATGATGAGTCTAGTCCTTAAATTGTGCACAAGAAATGTTTCTGGATAGATGCAAGGATAGATGGATCTGGTACTTTTGTAATTAGAAAGAGGAAGAAAATGCTACTTGCATTCTCATTCCAATCTTATCCTAGTCTATTTTAATCTACCCCCTTCTCACCAATCTATTTGGTCAAAAGCTTTAGGGGACAAATAGCTGTTATAATATCTCAATTCTTTGGTAGTTTTTCTTGGTGATGAGTAATGTTGCCCTCAAAAACACTTGGTATCATTTTCTTTATTGCACCTTTGTGTTACTATTGGCCAAGAATTGCTAGAGAACTCATAGTTAATTTGAAATGTTCTATTATGTGCTATTGAGTAATGCTGATCATAAAAGGATTGCTTACTACGCTTGGATATCTGTCTCTTTTAGTTTTGGGTAGGCCTAGGCTGTATCTTGCACAGCTTGCCTTACTTAGTTCGTCAATAAAGGCAAGTTTCTCTCAATAAATATTTTTACTTTTTTATACTGGATTGTCTAGTGTGTTTGTGCTTTCCCCCATATAATTATTTTTCACTTTTCATCAATATAGACACATAGTCAAGTGTTAGCTTTTTTTATATTTCTTTTGAGTGTGTAGCTAAAAATTCTTCTTGGATTTGCATTTGAGGTTTTTATTGAATAGATATTGGCATAGAAGTTTGTAAGATCTCTCTTTTAAATTTATTTATAACAAAGTTCAAATTAATTACATTCATAATGATATATGATTGAATAAATTTGTACTTAATATTCATCAAAACAAAAAATGAGAGGGAATAATACAAATGAGACAACTAGTGACAATTAGTCACATATTTCACAAAATTATAGAGACAAAATTAAATTTACGAATAAAGAGTAACTATCTAACTATAGAAAATCACATGTTTTTCCTAGAGAACATTGATGGGATTTGTGAGCAAAAATCACTTTATTTAAGACTGACAGACAAAAATATGAAAGGTTGGCCAGTCAGGGCAACTGCCACCATTGCCACATGTTGTCTCATTCCCTCGCATAGTCCAAATTTATTTAAAAATTCTTACATGAATCTAATTTATAGGCACTTTACATAATGGCTCTAATCTAGATAAAAACCAAATGATTTAGACAATGCATATTCATAAAAGAAAATGACTATGTTTAGACTATGATATCTATAAATGTGCCGCTAGAAAGTATGCATGTAAGACCTTTTCCTTATTTTGCTTCCATGTTGCATTAATAAAGATCGGGATGTAAGCGTGGAGCAACTAGAACATGGAGTGGAGTCGCTTTGTGGTTTACAAGTCCGGTAGACTCACTCATATCAACCTTTTCACCAGGAGAAATTGAGAGGTCAAAAGCATGCAACAAATTAGCCAGCACAAGGTGTAACATTTGTAGGCCAAAAGTCACCCCTGGGCAAATTCTTCTACCAGCACTAAAAGGGATCAACTCAAAATGATGACCTTTGATATCAATATCCTTATGAGTGGTGAAAAATCTCTCAGGCCTGAATTCAAATGGCTCAGGCCACACCTTTGGATCTCGATGAAGTTTCCACATGTTCGGCATTAGTCTTGTTCCTTTGGATATGTGATACAATTTTATAACCACCTATAATGCAGTCTTCACTGAATTCTCTAGGACCGCCAAGCGTCCCAGGTGGATATAGTCGTAATGTCTCTTTAATAATTGCTTGGATGTAGACCAAATTTGGAATATCTGATTCGCTTACTCGTCTCTTCTTTCCAACGTGAAGGTCTAGTTCTTCTTGGGCCTTTTTCAGGGCTTGAGGATTGTTCATGAGAAGCGCCACTGCCCATGCTAGCGTTGCAGATGTGGTGTCACTACCACCAGCAATTAAATTCTGTCACGTGCAAAATAGTAAATTAAATTGGATTAAAGCTATTCTAAATAACGAACTTAATTAGAGATCATTAGTCATCCATGATTAACTCATCCCGAACTTCTTTAATCATATACTGCTATTTCAAAATCATATTCTACTATTTCAAATCTTTTTAATTAACTACCAATCAAATTTTTATTGCTTATCTCTCTTCTAATGGCTTTTATGTCATTAGAATTATATCTTTTACTCATACGAATATAACTTTATAAATATTATAATTTGTATATTAATAATATAATTCTCTACAAGTTCAAACAATAAATATTCAAATAATTTCAACTCATTTTTATTATAAAATTTTACCAATCACTAAAAATAGTATACTTTAAAAATGATTAAAGACCAAATTTTAAAAAAAAACTAATTAGAAATTTTAAATTAATTAATTTTTTTGAATGATATAAATAAATACTATATAAAAAGTACTTTGACTACTATCTACTAAATAAATACATTATCCGGTGCATTTCCATGGTTAGGATATAGTTAAAATATTATTGTTTCAGTTATTAAACGGGCTAATTGAGCTTGTGAATTAAAGAAATAGAGTGTCGAATTAAATTTAGGATAAAATTCCATACGATGCACGTGGCCTTGATGATGGTATCGCCATCGTAGCCTGCAGCGTTATCTGCTCCATCGATGAGTGAGATCATAACGTCCATGAAGTCTTGATGGTCACTACTGGCTTTGCTGGATTCTTTCTTTTGATGATGCTCCTTCAACCATCCCTCCATTATCTGGTCCATTTCTTTACTGATTGCTTTCATTTGCTTTTCATACCCACCCCAATCAAACCATCTTAGGAAAGGTATCGCATCGGACACCAAAATCAGCCCACTCAAACGAAACAACTCCCTCAGCACCTCTTGACATCGCCTTGCTTCTTTCTCGTCGCTAAAATCTATATCACCAAAATATCGCTTTCCTGCAATCATTCTTAGGATAATGTTCAAAGTTAAGTCTCCAAGCCACTGTTTCATATCCACCAAAACATGCCCTGATGATGACGGCGAAACATTTCTTTTCTTATTCCACAACTTGTAAAGCTCTTTTATTGAAATATCAGTTTCAGAAAGTCGGATATGCTTGAGCAGCTCAAGCCTGCGAACTGAGAGTAATTCTACGGCAACTAGTTTGCGAATCTCACGCCAATACGGGCCATAGGGAGAGAAACCAAACATGGCAAAGTCATAGCCTACACATTCACATGTGTTCAGACACCAAGAACTTTGGTCGGGTTAATGCAACCGTGTCCTGAGTGTGATACAGCTCCTTTATCAATTCCCAGCTGCTCACAATAAGGACTCGATGCTTTCCTAGCCATACAGTAATGGCTGGGCCGTATTTATCAGCCATGGCTGAAAATGTTATGTGGGGAGTCTCTGAATCTTTTAAGAGGTGAAGGTGACCGATGATGGGCAATGCACCCCCAACTTCAGGTGGTAAATTTTTTTTAGCAACTCCAGTTTTGTTAGGTTTAAACCTCGCCAGCAAAAAATGGAGTGCAAAAATCAAAGGAAGCACTCCAAAGAGCGCAGTTTTAAGGGATAGGAGAGGAATTTCAACAGCCATAATTATTTAGGGAGTGGTTTCTAGTTGCTGTTGCTGCGGCGAGTATGTTATGCCTCGGGCAGTCCATATTTATACTCGCAAGTAGTATCAATCAATCATGAATTTTTTACTATGGCTGCACAAGCGTTGTTTGAGCAGTCCGTTTTCCGATGCAGTCAATTCCATACTTTTGACTAACGGACGAAAAAAGAGTCGTGCACTACTGACTATCGGATTATCCATGGAATTTCCCGTATATCTGATGACTGACTATCGGATTAACAAAAAGTTAAATTATTTTTCTTTATTCGGCGGCTTTTCAAGGAAAATCAAGTGTACAATCAAAATCATGGAATGACTATTAATTACATGGAAAATTTTATTTTGGACCTAATCAATTACTAAGCATATGCATAATAATTTGTCTTAAGCGAATGAGGAGTTCGCATTTAACATTGGAAATTCATTCATTTATAAATTATGTCCCTATTTTTTAAACTCTGAGATACACCGATTATTGCAAAGATCTATGTACTTTGTCTAGTGTTGGAGAAAGTCGATCAATTCATTACATGTGGTAATTTCATAAATCAATAAATTCTAAGAAAAATTATACAATTTTTTTTAGAAAATTATTATTTTATATTTTAAATATTTGTACTTTCAATACGACATCATATGTTTTAAAATTTTATACTATAAAAATTTTTAAAGTAAAGAAATAGTTCCTTAAAAAAAGTGTAGAATTTCCAAAATTTTAAAGATTTAGAATGACTGGATGGAAGAACTAAGAGGTAGGGGCATGCAACCGGAAATGAAAATTTTGCGAGCTCGTTGTTAACTAAGGTTAAAGTAGTGTAGAAAGGTAATTATAAAATGTAGAATACCAAATCAGCTGTATTATATTATGCCTATTATCAATTGGTTGGCAAAAGGAAAAATAGTTTTAATAGTATTAGTTTGGGGAAATATTATTTAACTGTTAAAAAATTAATTTCAAAAAGTTTTTGTAAAATTCAATTCATTCATAAATCAATGAATGTTGTATATAAATTCCTTTATTAAAACATCCATAAAAAAAATAATGATATTTTATCTTTTGGTTAAGGTACTTTATATTTCATTAAAATTTATAAATTTTTGCACCATTCTAGTATGATATATAACTAATACATGGTGCAATTTATTTCCATTGTATTGATTTTTGAATATGATGATTTAGTCGGTGAGTTAAAGATAATGGTATATTAAGAGTGTATTCTTAAGTTTTAATTAATTAGATATAGATAATTGGACAATAAATGGTAGCGAAACTAAATGGTAAGGGTCAAATCCTGAATCAATTTGTTAATAGTTGTTAATTGATACTATGTGTCTTTGATATGTAAACGAGTTACTTGTGTGTTGGCCCAAGAAGAACAAGACATGTATTCAACAGATATAACAATTTTATATATAAATTTTATGACCTATTGAATTGTGTTTTAATATGTTTAAAAAAATCACAAAAAGTATTTATCTCAAATGGAGTAAATAATAATAAAACATAACAAAAAAGATAAACATGTCAGAGATCTAGACTAGACCCATTGATAAACATATTTGCAATTATGTATGAAGTAATATTAAAATAAAACAAAAAATATAATGTTTATTTTAAGGGGATTGTGACTTTAATCTGGTTATTTGGGAATGGTATAAAATAACCCTTGAAATCTAATTTTATTAATTGTAATTATTAAATAAAGATATCAAAAGGTGAGATCAAATGATATTTCATTGTTAAAGTAGGGATTATGCCAAAAACGATAAACATATAAAAGAGAACTAGTATGCACTATGGATGTAGTATTTTTAAACTAAAAATGTGTAAATAAGTATCGGATCTTGAGGAAGCAACTAAGGAATGCTATATCGTGTTCAAATTTTCTTTGATTTTTTATAAATCAAGTTTGAATGAACTCTTATCTAACCGAGTTTAATTATAGTATCGAATATTTTAAATTCACTTATAATCATATATCTTTTAGTCCTCCTTTATTTTATTTTTTGATAAAAGTATACGTAATATCCTTATTTTGCTATTAATAATGGACAAACAATTGTAATTTTTGTTGTTTTGAATTAAATATTTTCTTTCTTACATTGCTTACTTCTTAATTAGTATTAGAACAAGATATACAAGAATCTTTGTAATTTAAAATAGATAAATTTATTCCAAAATGTAATTATACATTCATATATAAAAAAGTTGAACTTAAATATATTCGCGTATGAAATACGTGTTATTTTTATCCAAAAATAATAACCTAAGAATGAGGTAAGTGTGTATGAAATTTGTACTTGTGGCAAAGTGCAATTTAGTCTATATTGGAGGGAATTTAATGCAGTCCATCTATAAATTCGTAGTGGGGTCTGCATTTATAATATTTTTTTTGACTAGTAACAATGTCGAGTCAAAAGTAAAAGACTAAGTGATTTAGTAATTAATTATGGAAAAATATTTAGGTAAATTCGATATTTGATTTTATTTATAAATTTTATAGTTAAAATTAAATTTTAAAAATTTTACTTACATCAATTGATATCATAAATTTTTTGAAATTTAATCCATATCACAAGATCTATTAATGAGATAAAAAATCAAATCTACCTAAATCTTTACCTTAATCTTGTCAAGTTGGATTTTAACACAGTCATTGGCGTGGGGTAGCTGACAAAGATAGTTGAATCGGGACTTTTGCTATTGTGTCCAAGCTTTGTGTTTGAAAAAGGAAATGAAATGTGAGTGAAAGTGAAAAAATGTCTTGGAATAATTTTGAATGACGTTTGCGTTGAAATGACGTTAATAGGAATAAATGTTCTGCAACGACTACTGGTCTCGGTTCAACTGCTCTATCTCATCTTTAAACAATGTTGAGGAGTTCACATATATGTAATTAGATTTTCAGTTTAGACAAACCATTATTGTTCTACAGTTGAGGTAGTTCCTCTAAAGCAATACTTGCATTTACATTAAATACTCACCATAGGATAACCTCAGCCATTATTCCCCAAACCCACCACTTATGCTTCAAAACAACAAAACATTTTAACTATACAAAATATAATACAAAATCGGCCTTACCTTACACTTGTTATTGTTAAACAATGCCTAATTGGAGTGTTTTTATGCCGGCATTTCAACATTTGTTCGAAAAACCCTGCATTTTAGAACCCATGCTCTTGCTGCAGTGCAAAAAGAAATTATAGATGTCAAAGGAATTAGCTGGAATCAAATGCTAGCAGATTTTGTGCAAAGGAATTAGCTGGCAATTAAGGCCAGCAGATTTTATGCCTTGTTTTATGCTTTTTACAGTTTTGATAGCTTATTTTCTGCATTCATTTTCTGCACTTAAATATAAGACAGATTTGTATATATATGGTAGCATTTATATTCTATAACATACTTATTGCTTAATCAAGTTCTCAGGAATCACGTCTCACAGACAAGTATGAGTCTGTCTTGATTCATTTTAGTGGTACAAACAGTTGAAGCTGTCTCTTATACACATCTAGATATGTATAAGAGACAGAGATGCCTCAAACTGTTCGAAAAAGTTACGCAACTCGTAAAAGGATGGCCACATCATTAAAGAATGTCCTACTCGACCTCCTAAGAAATCAAACAGCATGCTGATAGATGGAGATGTCGTGGAGCTTGCATAAACCTGCTAACGATGTGGACAGCATAAGAGATGTCTGGCCGGGTGATGGTTTGGATAGATAAGAGACAAATGGACAGAATGCAGAAAGTGGATCCTTAGGCTTGGAGCTAAGAGACAGAACGTAAGCTATCAAAGCTGTAGATTCCATGACCACTAACCATATGTACGCAACAATGCTCAGCAGTTATACACATCTAGATGTGTATAAGAGACAGGGTTCTAGGTTCTGTATAGCTGTATAGATCTAAGAGAGATGTGAGGCAAAAGTAAAACTTTACCATTTCCCACTCACACACCAAATGTAGTTCAGTCTTTTGATTTGATACATAGTGATGTGTGGGGTATGGCACCAGTTACTTCTCATGCTAATTACAAGTACTTTGTCACTTTTATTGATGATTATAGTCGTTTCACATGGATCTATTTTCTCCATTCTAAAGATGAAGTATTTTCTATTTTTAAGCTTTTCTATGCACATATTCAAAACCAATTTTCTGCGCAAATCAAAATTCTTCGCTCTGACAATGGGGGTGAGTACATGTCTAATTCTTTCCAGGAGTTCCTACAAACTAATGGCATAATTTCTCAGCGATCTTGTCCTTCAACCCCACAACAAAATGGGGTGGCGGAGAGAAAGAATCGCCATCTTCTTGATGTTGTTCGCACCCTTTTACTAGAGTATTGTGCCCTCTCGGTTTTGGTGTATCAAAGAAGAGTCCTAATACATACACCTCATTAACAGGTTGCCTTCTTCCTCATTGATACACCATGTCTCTCCTTTCACTAGATTATTTGGTCGCACTCCAAATTATTCTAATCTTCGTACCTTTGGTTGTGTGTGTTTTGTACATCTTCCTGCCCATGAACGCACAAAACTCACAGCTCAATCAGTTCAACATGCTAGATGTGTATAAGAGACAGCTGTCATCTATTGATGCTCTATAAAATTTTCAGCTTGTGTAAAAGATAGAAGCCCCCCACTTTGACTCTTATGATGGGAGTACTGATACATTTCTGCAAATCATCATTTTTCTGTGAGTCTTCGTCATTCTGTTTTACCACTGTTTACCAACTCTTCTGTAGATTCTGTACCTTCTAAACCTCTCTTATTGACATCAAGACGCAGTAGCTCCAGACACATACAC